>CM048844.1:73669603-74053790 GCA_026545765.1 Plantago major | reverse complement strand
GGAGTGTTTTCACAAAAACCGTGTACTAACCCTTTGGGTTTTCTCGAAAACTAGATGTCTCAAAAATACATTTTTAAATCGAGGTTCGATCAACCAAAATAGTTCAATGTGCGTAGAATAGGTTTTATACCACAAACCATATCATGTGAATAAAATTTGACACAAACTAACTCTATCGAGTGTTTCACAAAAAATCGTGTACTACCCCTTTGAGTTTTATTGAAGACAAGAGGTCTCAATAAATACGTTTTAAAATTGAGGTTCGATCAACCAAAATATGTCAATATGTGCATAGAATAGTTTTTTACCACAAACCATGTCATGTGAATAAAATTTGACACAAACTAACCCATGGAGTGTTTTCACAAAAACCGTGTACTAACCCTTTGGGTTTCTCGAAAACTAGATGTCTCAAAATACGTTTTTAATTCGAGGTTCGATCAACCAAAATAGTTCAATATGTGCGTAGATTAGGTTTTATACCACAAACCATATCATGTGAATAAAATTTGACACAAACTAACTCTATCGAGTGTTTCACAAAAAATCGTGTACTACCTGCTTTGAGCTTTATTGTAGACAAGAGATCTCAGAAATACGTTTTAAAATTGAGGTTCGATCAACCAAAATATGTCAATATGTGCATAGAATAGTTTTTTTTACCACAAACCATGTCATGTGAATAAAATTTGACACAAACTAACCCCATGGAGTGTTTTCACAAAAACCGTGTACTAACCCCTTTGGGTTTCTCGAAAACTAGATGTCCCAAAATACGTTTTTAAATTGAGGTTCGATCAACCAAAATAGTTCAATATGTGCATAGAATAGGTTTTATACACAAACCATATCATGTGAATTAAATTTGACACAAACTAACTCTATCGCGTGTTTCACAAAAAATCGTGTACGACCCCCTTTGAGTTTTATTGAAGAATAGAGGTCTAAATAAATCGTTTTAAAATTGAGGTTCGATCAACCAAAATATGTCAATATGTGCATAGAATAGTTTTTTACCACAAACCATGTCATGCGAATAAAATTTGACACAAACTAACCCATGGAGTGTTTTCACAAAAACCGTGTACTAACCCCTTTGGGTTTTCTCGAAAACTAGATGTCTCTAAAATACATTTTTAAATCGAGGTTCGATCAACCAAAATAGTTCAATATAATGTAGAATAGGTTTTATACCACAAACCATATCATGTGAATAAAATTTGACACAAACTAACTCTATCGAGTGTTTCACAAAAAATCAATGTACTACCCCTTTGAGTTTTATTGAAGACAAGAGGTCTCAGAATACGTTTTAAAATTGAGGTTCGATCAACCAAAATATGTCAATATGTGCATAGAATAGTTTTTTACCACAAACCATGTCATGTGAATAAAATTTGACACAAACTAACCCCATGGAGTGTTTTCACAAAAACCGTACTAACCCTTTGGGTTTTCGAAAACTAGATGTCTCAAAAATACATTTTAAATCGAGGTTCGATCAACCAAAATAGTTCAATATGTGCGTAGAATAGGTTTTATACCACAAACCATATCATGTGAATAAAATTTGACAAACTAACTCTATCGAGTGTTTCACAAAAATCGTGTACTACCCTTTGAGTTTTATTGAAGACAAGAGGTCTCAGAATACGTTTTAAATTGAGGTTCGATCAACCAAAATATGTCAATATGTGCATAGAATAGTTTTTTACCACAAACCATGTCATGTGAATAAAATTTGACACAAACTAACCCATGGAGTGTTTTCACAAAAACCGTGTACTAACCCCTTTGGGTTTCTCGAAAACTAGATGTCTCTAAAATACATTTTTAAATCGAGGTTCGATCAACCAAAATAGTTCAATATAAAGTAGAATAGGTTTTATACCACAAACCATATCATGTGAATAAAATTTGACACAAACTTACTCTATCGAGTGTTTCACAAAAAATCCCGTACTACCCCCTTTGAGTTTTATTGAAGACAAGAGGTCTCGTAAATACGTTTTAAAATTGAGGTTCGATCAACCAAAATATGTCAATATGTGCATAGAATAGTTTTTTTTACCACAAACCATGTCATGTGAATAAAATTTGACACAAACTAACCCCATGGAGTGTTTTCACAAAAAACCGTGTACTAACCCCTTTGGGTTTTCTCGAAAACTAGATGTCTCAAAAATACATTTTTAAATCGAGGTTCGATCAACCAAAATAGTTCAATATGTGCGTAGAATAGGTTTTATACCACAAACCATATCATGTGAATAAAATTTGACACAAACTTACTCTATCGAGTGTTTCACAAAAAATCCCGTACTACCCCCTTTGAGTTTTATTGAAGACAAGAGGTCTCGTAAATACGTTTTAAAATTGAGGTTCGATCAACCAAAATATGTCAATATGTGCATAGAATAGTTTTTTTTACCACAAACCATGTCATGTGAATAAAATTTGACACAAACTAACCCCATGGAGTGTTTTCACAAAAAACCGTGTACTAACCCCTTTGGGTTTTCTCGAAAACTAGATGTCCCAAAAATAAGTTTTTAATTCGAGGTTCGATCAACCAAAATAGTTCAATATGTGCATAGAATAGGTTTTATACAACAAAACATATCATGTGAACAAAATTTTTCACACTAACTCTATCGAGTGTTTCACAATAAATCGTGTACTACCCCCTTTGAATTTTATTGAAGAGAAGAGGTCTCGTAAATACGTTTTAAAATTGAGGTTCGATCAACCAAAATATGTCAATATGTGCATAGAATAGTTTTTTTTACCACAAACCATGTCATGTGAATAAAATTTGACACAAACTAACCCCATGGAGTGTTTTCACAAAAAACCGTGTACTAACCCCTTTGGGTTTTCTCGAAAACTAGATGTCTCTAAAATACATTTTTAAATCGAGGTTCGATCAACCAAAATAGTTCAATATAAATAGAATAGGTTTTTATACAAACCATATCATGTGAATAAAATTTGACAAACTAACTCTATCGAGTGTTTCACAAAAATAAATGTACTACCCCCTTTTGAGTTTTATTGAAGACAAGAGGTCTCGTAAATACGTTTTAAAATTGAGGTTCGATCAACCAAAATATGTCAATATGTGCATAGAATAGTTTTTTTTACCACAAACCATGTCATGTGAATAAAATTTGACACAAACTAACCCCATGGAGTGTTTTCACAAAAAACCGTGTACTAACCCCTTTGGGTTTTCTCGAAAACTAGATGTCTCAAAAATACATTTTTAAATCGAGGTTCGATCAACCAAAATAGTTCAATATGTGCGTAGAATAGGTTTTATTCCACAAACCATATCATGTGAATAAAATTTGACAAAAACTAACTCTATCGAGTGTTTCACAAAAAAATCGTGTACTACCCCCCTTTGAGTTTTATTGAAGACAAGAGGTCTCGTAAATACGTTTTAAAATTGAGGTTCGATCAACCAAAATATGTCAATATGTGCATAGAATAGTTTTTTTTACCACAAACCATGTCATGTGAATAAAATTTGACACAAACTAACCCATGGAGTGTTTTCACGAAAAACCGTGTACTAACCCCTTTGGGTTTTCTCGAAAACTAGATGTCTCAAAAATACATTTTTAAATCGAGGTTCGTTCAACCAAAATAGTTCAATATGTGCGTAGAACAGGTTTTATACCACAAACCATATCATGTGAATAAAATTTGACAAAAACTAACTCTATCGAGTGTTTCACAAAAAATCGAGTACAACCCCCTTTGAGTTTTATTGAAGACAAGAGGTCTCGTAAATACGTTTTTAAGTCGAGCTTCGATCAACCAAAATAGTTCAATTAGTGCGTAGAATAGTTTTTATACCACAAACCATGTCATGTGAATAAAATTTGACACAAACTAACCCCATGGAGTGTTTTCACAAAAAACGGTGTACTAACCCCTTTGGGTTTTCTCGAAAACTAGATGTCTCAAAAATACATTTTTAAATCGAGGTTCGATCAACCAAAATAGTTCAATATGTGCGTAGAATAGGTTTTATACCACAAACCATATCATGTGAATAAAATTTGACACAAACTAACTCTATCGAGTGTTTCACAAAAAAATCTGTACTACCCCCCTTTGAGTTTTATTGAAGACAAGAGGTCTCAGAAATATGTTTTAAATTGAGGTTCGATCAACAAAAATATGTCAATATGTGCATAGAATAGTTTTTATACCACAAACCATGTCATGTGAATAAAATTTGACACAAACTTACCCCATGGAGTGTTTTCAAAAAAACCGTGTACTAACCCCTTTGGGTTTCTCGAAACTAGATGTCCCAAAAATAAGTTTTAAATTGAGGTTCGATCAACCAAAATAGTTCAATATGTGCATAGAATAGGTTTTATACCACAAACCACATCATGTGAACAAAATTTGACACACTAACTCTATCGAAGTGTTTCACAATAAATCGTGTACTACCCTCTTTGAATTTTATTGAAGACAAGAGGTCTCGTAAATACGTTTTAAAATTGAGGTTCGATCAACCAAAATATGTCAATATGTGCATAGAATAGTTTTTTTTACCACAAACCATGTCATGTGAATAAAATTTGACACAAACTAACCCCATGGAGTGTTTTCACAAAAAACCGTGTACTAACCCCTTTGGGTTTTCTCGAAAACTAGATGTCTCTAAAATACATTTTTAAATCGAGGTTCGATCAACCAAAATAGTTCAATATGTGCGTAGAATAGGTTTTATACCACAAACCATATCATGTGAATAAAATTTGACACAAACTAACTCTATCGAGTGTTTCACAAAAAAATCGTGTACTACCCCCCTTTGAGTTTTATTGAAGACAAGAGGTCTCGTAAATACGTTTTAAAATTGAGGTTCGATCAACCAAAATATGTCAATATGTGCATAGAATAGTTTTTTTTACCACAAACCATGTCATGTGAATAAAATTTGACACAAACTAACCCATGGAGTGTTTTCACAAAAAACCGTGTACTAACCCCTTTGGGTTTTCTCGAAAACTAGATGTCTCAAAAATACATTTTTAAATCGAGGTTCGATCAACCAAAATAGTTCAATATGTGCGTAGAATAGGTTTTATTCCACAAACCATATCATGTGAATAAAATTTGACAAAAACTAACTCTATCGAGTGTTTCACAAAAAAATCGTGTACTACCCCCATTTAAGTTTTATTGAAGAGAAGAGGTCTCGTAAATACGTTTTAAAATTGAGGTTCGATCAACCAAAATATGTCAATATGTGCATAGAATAGTTTTTTTTACCACAAACCATGTCATGTGAATAAAATTTGACACAAACTAACCCCATGTAGTGTTTTCACAAAAAACTGTGTACTAACCCCTTTGGGTTTTCTCGAAAACTAGATGTCTCAAAAATACATTTTTAAATCGAGGTTCGATCAACCAAAATAGTTCAATATGTGCGTAGAATAGGTTTTATACCACAAACCATATCATGTGAATAAAATTTGACAAAAACTAACTCTATCGAGTGTTTCACAAAAAATCGAGTACAACCCCCGTTGAGTTTTATTGAAGACAAGAGGTCTCGTAAATACGTTTTTAAGTCGAGCTTCGATCAACCAAAATAGTTCAATATGTGCGTAAAATAGTTTTTATACCACAAACCATGTCATGTGAATAAAATTTGACACAAACTAACCCCATGTAGTGTTTTCACAAAAAACTGTGTACTAACCCCTTTGGGTTTTCTCGAAAACTAGATGTCTCAAAAATACATTTTTAAATCGAGGTTCGATCAACCAAAATAGTTCAATATGTGCGTAGAATAGGTTTTATACCACAAACCATATCATGTGAATAAAATTTGACACAAACTAACTCTATCGAGTGTTTCACAAAAAAATCGTGTACTACCCCCCTTTGAGTTTTATTGAAGACAAGAGGTCTCGTAAATACGTTTTAAAATTGAGGTTCGATCAACCAAAATATGTCAATATGTGCATAGAATAGTTTTTTTTACCACAAACCATGTCATGTGAATAAAATTTGACACAAACTAACCCCATGGAGTGTTTTCACAAAAAACCGTGTACTAACCCCTTTGGGTTTTCTCGAAAACTAGATGTCTCAAAAATACATTTTTAAATCGAGGTTCGATCAACCAAAATAGTTCAATATGTGCATAGAATAGGTTTTATACCACAAACCATATCATGTGAATAAAATTTTACACAAACTAACTCTATCAAGGGTTTCACAAAAAATCGTGTACTACCCCCTTTGAGTTTTATTGAAGACAAGAGGTCTCGTAAATACGTTTTAAAATTGAGGTTCGATCAACCAAAATATGTCAATATGTGCATAGAATAGTTTTTTTTACCACAAACCATGTCATGTGAATAAAATTTGACAAACTAACCCCATGGAGTGTTTTCACAAAAAACGTGTACTAACCCTTTGGGTTTTCTCGAAAACTAGATGTCTCTAAAATACATTTTTAAATCGAGGTTCGATCAACCAAAATAGTTCAATATGTGCGTAGAATAGGTTTTATACCACAAACCATATCATGTGAATAAAATTTGACACAAACTAACTCTATCGAGTGTTTCACAAAAGAATCGTACTACCCCTTTGAGTTTTATTGAAGACAAGAGGTCTAAATAAATACGTTTTAAAATTGAGGTTTGATCAACCAAAATATGTCAATATGTGCATAGAATAGTTTTTTTTACCACAAACCATGTCATGTGAATAAAATTTGACACAAACTAACCCCATGGAGTGTTTTCACAAAAAACCGTGTACTAACCCTTTGGGTTTCTCGAAAACTAGATGTCTCTAAAATACATTTTTAAATCGAGGTTCGATCAACCAAAATAGTTCAATATGTGCGTAGAATAGGTTTTATACCACAAACCATATCATGTGAATAAAATTTGACACAAACTAACTCTATCGAGTGTTTCACAAAAAAATCGTGTACTACCCCCCTTTGAGTTTTATTGAAGACAAGAGGTCTCGTAAATACGTTTTAAAATTGAGGTTCGATCAACCAAAATATGTCAATATGTGCATAGAATAGTTTTTTTTACCACAAACCATGTCATGTGAATAAAATTTGACACAAACTAACCCCATGGAGTGTTTTCACTAAAAACCGTGTACTAACCCCTTTGGGTTTTCTCGAAAACTAGATGTCCCAAAAATAAGTTTTTAATTCGAGGTTCGATCAACCAAAATAGTTCAATATGTGCATAGAATAGGTTTTATACAACAAAACATATCATGTGAACAAAATTTGACACACACTAACTCTATCGAGTGTTTCACAAAATAAATGTACTACCCCTTTGAGTTTTATTGAAGACAAGAGGTCTCAGAATACGTTTTAAATTGAGGTTCGATCAACAAAAATATGTCAATATGTGCATAGAATAGTTTTTTACCACAAACCATGTCATGTGAATAAAATTTGACACAAACTAACCCCATGGAGTATTTTCACAAAAACCGTGTACTAACCCTTTGGTTTTCTCGAAAACTAGATGTCTCTAAAATACATTTTTAAATCGAGGTCCGATCAACCAAAATAGTTCAATATGTGCGTAGAATAGGTTTCATACCACAAACCATATCATGTGATTAAAATTTGACACAAACTAACTCTATCGAGTGTTTCACAAAAAAAAACGTGTACTACCTACCCCCTTTGAGTTTTATTGAAGACAAGAGCTCTCGGAATACGTTTTAAAATTGAGGTTCGATCAACCAAAATATGTCAATATGTGCATAGAATAGTTTTTTTTACCACAAACCATGTCATGTGAATAAAATTTGACACAAACTAACCCCATGGAGTGTTTTCACAAAAAAGTGTACTAACCCTTTGGGTTTTCTCGAAAACTAGATGTCTCAAAAATACATTTTAAATCGAGGTTCGATCAACCAAAATAGTTCAATATATGCGTAGAACAGGTTTTATACCACAAACCATATCATGTGAATAAAATTTGACACAAACTAACTCTATCGAGTGTTTCACAAAAAATCGTGTACTACCCCGTTGAGTTTTATTGGGGACAAGAGGTCTCGTAAATACGTTTTAAAATTGAGGTTCGATCAACCAAAATATGTCAATATGTGCATAGAATAGTTTTTTTTACCACAAACCATGTCATGTGAATAAAATTTGACACAAACTAACCCCATGTAGTGTTTTCACAAAAACGTGTACTAACCCTTTGGGTTTCTCGAAAACTAGATGTCTCAAAATACATTTTTAAATCGAGGTTCGATCAACCAAAATAGTTCAATATAAGTAGAATAGGTTTTATACCAAAAACCATATCATGTGAATAAAATTTGACAAAAACTAACTCTATCGAGTGTTTCACAAAAATCGAGTACAACCCCCTTTGAGTTTTATTGAAGACAAGAGGTCTCGTAAATACGTTTTAAGTCGAGCTTCGATCAACAAAATAGTTCAATATGCGTAGAATAGTTTTTATACCACAAACCATGTCATGTGAATAAAATTTGACACAAACTAACCCCAGAGTGTTTTCACAAAAAAGCGGTACTAACCCCTTTGGGTTTTCGAAAACTAGATGTCTCAAAATACATTTTTAAATCGAGGTTCGATCAACCAAAATAGTTCAATATGTGCATAGAATAGGTTTTATACCACAAACCACATCATGTGAATAAAATTTGACAAAAACTAACTCTATCGAGTGTTTCACAAAAAATCGTACTACCCCTTTGAGTTTTATTGAAGACAAGAGGTCTAAAGAATACGTTTTAAAATTGACGTTCGATCAACCAAAATATGTCAATATGTGCATAGAATAGTTTTTATACCCCAAACCATGTCATGTGAATAAAATTTGACACAAACTAACCCCAAGGAGTGTTTTCACAAAAACCGTGTACTAAACCCTTTGGGTTTTCTCGAAAACTAGATGTCACAAAAATAAGTTTTTAAATTGAGGTTCGATCAACCAAAATAGTTCAATATGTGCATAGAATAGGTTTTATACACAAACCATATCATGTGAATAAAATTTGACACACTAACTCTATCGAGTGTTTCACAAAAAATCGTGTACTACCCTTTGAATTTTATTGAAGACAAGAGGTCTCAGAATACGTTTTAAAATTGAGGTTCGATCAACCAAAATATGTCAATATGTGCATAGAATAGTTTTTTTTACCACAAACCATGTCATGTGAATAAAATTTGACACAAACTAACCCCATGGAGTGTTTTCACAAAAAACCGTGTACTAACCCCTTTGGGTTTTCTCGAAAACTAGATGTCTCAAAAATACATTTTTAAATCGAGGTTCGATCAACCAAAATAGTTCAATATGTGCGTAGAATAGGTTTTATACCACAAACCATATCATGTGAATAAAATTTGACACAAACTAACTCTATCGAGTGTTTCACAAAAAAATCGTGTACTACCCCCCTTTGAGTTTTATTGAAGACAAGAGGTCTCGTAAATACGTTTTAAAATTGAGGTTCGATCAACCAAAATATGTCAATATGTGCATAGAATAGTTTTTTTTACCACAAACCATGTCATGTGAATAAAATTTGACACAAACTAACCCCATGGAGTGTTTTCACAAAAAACCGTGTACTAACCCCTTTGGGTTTTCTCGAAAACTAGATGTCTCAAAAATACATTTTTAAATCGAGGTTCAATCAACCAAAATAGTTCAATATGTGCGTAGAATAGGTTTTATTCCACAAACCATATCATGTGAATAAAATTTGACAAAAACTAACTCTATCGAGTGTTTCACAAAAAAATCGTGTACTACCCCCATTTAAGTTTTATTGAAGAGAAGAGGTCTCGTAAATACGTTTTAAAATTGAGGTTCGATCAACCAAAATATGTCAATATGTGCATAGAATAGTTTTTTTTACCACAAACCATGTCATGTGAATAAAATTTGACACAAACTAACCCCATGGAGTGTTTTCACAAAAAAACCGTGTACTAACCCCTTTGGGTTTTCTCGAAAACTAGATGTCTCAAAAATACATTTTTAAATCGAGGTTCGATCAACCAAAATAGTTCAATATGTGCGTAGAATAGGTTTTATACCAAAAACCATATCATGTGAATAAAATTTGACAAAAACTAACTCTATCGAGTGTTTCACAAAAAATCGAGTACAACCCCCGTTGAGTTTTATTGAAGACAAGAGGTCTCGTAAATACGTTTTTAAGTCGAGCTTCGATCAACCAAAATAGTTCAATATGTGCGTAAAATAGTTTTTATACCACAAACCATGTCATGTGAATAAAATTTGACACAAACTAACCCCATGTAGTGTTTTCACAAAAAACTGTGTACTAACCCCTTTGGGTTTTCTCGAAAACTAGATGTCTCAAAAATACATTTTTAAATCGAGGTTCGATCAACCAAAATAGTTCAATATGTGCGTAGAATAGGTTTTATTCCACAAACCATATCATGTGAATAAAATTTGACAAAAACTAACTCTATCGAGTGTTTCACAAAAAAATCGTGTACTTCCCCCCTTTAAGTTTTATTGAAGACAAGAGGTCTCGTAAATACGTTTTAAAATTGAGGTTCGATCAACCAAAATATGTCAATATGTGCATAGAATAGTTTTTTTTTACCACAAACCATGTCATGTGAATAAAATTTGACAGAAACTAACCCCATGGAGTGTTTTCACTAAAAACCGTGTACTAACCCCTTTGGGTTTTCTCGAAAACTAGATGTCCCAAAAATATGTTTTTAATTCGAGGTTCGATCAACCAAAATAGTTCAATATGTGCATAGAATAGGTTTTATACCACAAAACATATCATGTGAACAAAATTTTTCACACTAACTCTATCGAGTGTTTCACAATAAATCGTGTACTACCCCCTTTGAATTTTATTGAAGAGAAGAGGTCTCGTAAATACGTTTTAAAATTGAGGTTCGATCAACCAAAATATGTCAATATGTGCATAGAATAGTTTTTTTTACCACAAACCATGTCATGTGAATAAAATTTGACACAAACTAACCCCATGGAGTGTTTTCACAAAAAACCGTGTACTAACCCCTTTGTGTTTTCTCGAAAACTAGATGTCTCTAAAATACATTTTTAAATCGAGGTTCGATCAACCAAAATAGTTCAATATGTGCGTAGAATAGGTTTTATACCACAAACCATATCATGTGAATAAAATTTGACACAAACTAACTCTATCGAGTGTTTCACAAAAAAATCGTGTACTACCCCCTTTGAGTTTTATTGAAGACAAGAGGTCTCGTAAATACGTTTTAAAATTGAGGTTTGATCAACCAAAATATGTCAATATGTGCATAGAATAGTTTTTTTTACCACAAACCATGTCATGTGAATAAAATTTGACACAAACTAACCCCATGGAGTGTTTTCACAAAAAACCGTGTACTAACCCCTTTGGGTTTTCTCGAAAACTAGATGTCTCAAAAATACATTTTCAAATCGAGGTTCGTTCAACCAAAATAGTTCAATATGTGCGTAGAATAGGTTTTATACCACAAACCATATCATGTGAATAAAATTTGACAAAAACTAACTCTATCGAGTGTTTCACAAAAAATCGAGTACAACCCCCTTTGAGTTTTATTGAAGACAAGAGGTCTCGTAAATACGTTTTTAAGTCGAGCTTCGATCAACCAAAATAGTTCAATAAGTGCGTAGAATAGTTTTTATACCACAAACCATGTCATTTGAATAAAATTTGACACAAACTAACCCCATGGAGTGTTTTCACAAAAAACCGTGTACTAACCCCTTTGGGTTTTCTCGAAAACTAGATGTCTCAAAAATACATTTTTAAATCGAGGTTCGATCAACCAAAATAGTTCAATATGTGCGTAGAATAGGTTTTATACCACAAACCATATCATGTGAATAAAATTTGACAAAAACTAACTCTATCGAGTGTTTCACAAAAAATCGAGTACAACCCCCTTTGAGTTTTATTGAAGACAAGAGGTCTCGTAAATACATTTTTAAGTCGAGCTTCGATCAACCAAAATAGTTCAATAAGTGCGTAGAATAGTTTTTATACCACAAACCATGTCATTTGAATAAAATTTGACACAAACTAACCCCATGGAGTGTTTTCACAAAAAACCGTGTACTAACCCCTTTGGGTTTTCTCGAAAACTAGATGTCCCAAAAATAAGTTTTTAATTCGAGGTTTGATCAACCAAAATAGTTCAATATGTGCATAGAATAGGTTTTATACCACAAAACATATCATGTGAACAAAATTTGACACACACTAACTCTATCGAGTGTTTCACAATAAATCGTGTACTACCCCCTTTGAATTTTATTGAAGAGAAGAGGTCTCGTAAATACGTTTTAAAATTGAGGTTCGATCAACCAAAATATGTCAATATGTGCATAGAATAGTTTTTTTTACCACAAACCATGTCATGTGAATAAAATTTGACACAAACTAACCCCATGGAGTGTTTTCACAAAAAACCGTGTACTAACCCTTTGGGTTTTCTCGAAAACTAGATGTCTCAAAAATACATTTTTAAATCGAGGTTCGATCAACCAAAATAGTTCAATATGTGCGTAGAATAGGTTTTATACCACAAACCATATCATGTGAATAAAATTTGACACAAACTAACTCTATCGAGTGTTTCACAAAAAAATCGTGTACTACCCCCCTTTGAGTTTTATTGAAGACAAGAGGTCTCGTAAATACGTTTTAAAATTGAGGTTCGATCAACCAAAATATGTCAATATGTGCATAGAATAGTTTTTTTTACCACAAACCATGTCATGTGAATAAAATTTGACACAAACTAACCCCATGGAGTGTTTTCACAAAAAACCGTGTACTAACCCCTTTGGGTTTTCTCGAAAACTAGATGTCTCAAAAATACATTTTTAAATCGAGGTTCGTTCAACCAAAATAGTTCAATATGTGCGTAGAACAGGTTTTATACCACAAACCATATCATGTGAATAAAATTTGACAAAAACTAACTCTATCGAGTGTTTCACAAAAAATCGAGTACAACCCCCTTTGAGTTTTATTGAAGACAAGAGGTCTCGTAAATACGTTTTTAAGTCGAGCTTCGATCAACCAAAATAGTTCAATAAGTGCGTAGAATAGTTTTTATACCACAAACCATGTCATTTGAATAAAATTTGACACAAACTAACCCCATGGAGTGTTTTCACAAAAAACCGTGTACTAACCCCTTTGGGTTTTCTCGAAAACTAGATGTCTCAAAAATACATTTTTAAATCGAGGTTCGATCAACCAAAATAGTTCAATATATCGGAGAATAGGTTTTATACCACAAACCACATCATGTGAATAAAATTTGACAAAAACTAACTCTATCGAGTGTTTCACAAAAAATCGAGTACAACCCCCTTTGAGTTTTATTGAAGACAAGAGGTCTCGTAAATACGTTTTTAAGTCGAGCTTCGATCAACCAAAATAGTTCAATAAGTGCGTAGAATAGTTTTTATACCACAAACCATGTCATTTGAATAAAATTTGACACAAACTAACCCCATGGAGTGTTTTCACAAAAAACCGTGTACTAACCCCTTTGGGTTTTCTCGAAAACTAGATGTCCCAAAAATAAGTTTTTAATTCGAGGTTCGATCAACCAAAATAGTTCAATATGTGCATAGAATAGGTTTTATACCACAAAACATATCATGTGAACAAAATTTGACACACACTGACTCTATCGAGTGTTTCACAATAAATCGTGTACTACCCCCCTTTGAGTTTTATTGAAGAGAAGAGGTCTCGTAAATACGTTTTAAAATTGAGGTTCGATCAACCAAAATATGTCAATATGTGCATAGAATAGTTTTTTTTACCACAAACCATGTCATGTGAATAAAATTTGACACAAACTAACCCCATGGAGTGTTTTCACAAAAAACCGTGTACTAACCCCTTTGGGTTTTCTCGAAAACTAGATGTCTCAAAAATACATTTTTAAATCGAGGTTCGTTCAACCAAAATAGTTCAATATGTGCGTAGAACAGGTTTTATACCACAAACCATATCATGTGAATAAAATTTGACAAAAACTAACTCTATCGAGTGTTTCACAAAAAATCGAGTACAACCCCCTTTGAGTTTTATTGAAGACAAGAGGTCTCAGAATACGCTTTTAAATTGAGGTTCGATAAACAAAAATAGTTCAATTATTGATTAGAATAGTTTTTATACCACAAACCATGTCATTTGAATAAAATTTGACACAAACTAACCCCATGGAGTGTTTTCACAAAAACCGTGTACTAACCCCTTTGGGTTTCTCGAAAACTAGATGTCCCAAAAATAAGTTTTAAATTTGAGGTTCGATCAACCAAAATAGTTCAATATGTGCATAGAATAGGTTTTATACCACAAAACATATCATGTGAATAAAATTTGACACACTAACTCTATCGAGTGTTTCACAAAAAATCGTGTACTACCCCTTTGAGTTTTATTGAAGAGAAGAGGTCTCAGAATACGTTTTAAAATTGAGGTTCGATCAACCAAAATATGTCAATATGTATAGAATAGTTTTTTTTACCACAAACCATGTCATGTGAATAAAATTTGACACAAACTAACCCCATGGAGTGTTTTCACAAAAACCGTGTACTAACCCTTTGGGTTTCTCGAAAACTAGATGTCTCAAAATACATTTTTAAATCGAGGTTCGATCAACCAAAATAGTTCAATATAAGTAGAATAGGTTTTATACCACAAACCATATCATGTGAATAAAATTTGACAAAAACTAACTCTATCGAAGTGTTTCACAAAAATCGAGTACAACCCCTTTGAGTTTTATTGAAGACAAGAGGTCTCAGAATACGTTTTAAATCGAGTTCGATCAACCAAAATAGTTCAATATGTGCGTAAAATAGTTTTTATACCACAAACCATGTCATGTGAATAAAATTTGACACAAACTAACCCCATGTAGTGTTTTCACAAAAAACTGTGTACTAACCCCTTTGGGTTTTCTCGAAAACTAGATGTCTCAAAATAAGTTTTTTAATTCGAGGTTCGATCAACCAAAATAGTTCAATATGTGCATAGAATAGGTTTTATACCACAAAACATATCATGTGAACAAAATTTGACACACACTGACTCTATCGAGTGTTTCACAATAAAAACTTTACTACCCCCCTTTGAGTTTTATTGAAGAGAAGAGGTCTCGTAAATACGTTTTAAAATTGAGGTTCGATCAACCAAAATATGTCAATATGTGCATAGAATAGTTTTTTTTACCACAAACCATGTCATGTGAATAAAATTTGACACAAACTAACCCCATGGAGTGTTTTCACAAAAAACCGTGTACTAACCCTTTGGGTTTTCTCGAAAACTAGATGTCTCAAAAATACATTTTTAAATCGAGGTTCGATCAACCAAAATAGTTCAATATGTGCGTAGAATAGGTTTTATTCCACAAACCATATCATGTGAATAAAATTTGACAAAAACTAACTCTATCGAGTGTTTCACAAAAAAATCGTGTACTACCCCCCTTTGAGTTTTATTGAAGACAAGAGGTCTCGTAAATACGTTTTAAAATTGAGGTTCGATCAACCAAAATATGTCAATATGTGCATAGAATAGTTTTTTTTACCACAAACCATGTCATGTGAATAAAATTTGACACAAACTAACCCCATGGAGTGTTTTCACTAAAAACCGTGTACTAACCCCTTTGGGTTTTCTCGAAAACTAGATGTCCCAAAAATAAATTTTTAAATCGTGGTTATATAAAAAAAAATATTTAAATATGTGCGTAGAATAGGTTTTATACCACAAACCATATCATGTGAATAAAATTTGACACAAACTAACTCTATCGAGTGTTTCACAAAAAAATCGTGTACTACCCCCTTTGAGTTTTATTGAAGACAAGAGGTCTCGTAAATACGTTTTAAAATTGAGGTTCGATCAACCAAAATATGTCAATATGTGCATAGAATAGTTTTTTTTACCACAAACCATGTCATGTGAATAAAATTTGACACAAACTAACCCCATGGAGTGTTTTCACAAAAAACCGTGTACTAACCCCTTTGGGTTTTCTCGAAAACTAGATGTCTCTAAAATACATTTTTAAATCGAGGTTCGATCAACCAAAATAGTTCAATATGTGCGTAGAATAGGTTTTATACCACAAACCATATCATGTGAATAAAATTTGACACAAACTAACTCTATCGAGTGTTTCACAAAAAATCGTGTACTACCCCCTTTGAGTTTTATTGAAGACAAGAGGTCTCTAAAATACGTTTTAAAATTGAGGTTCGATCAACCAAAATATGTCAATATGTGCATAGAATAGTTTTTTTTACCACAAACCATGTCATGTGAATAAAATTTGACACAAACTAACCCCATGGAGTGTTTTCACAAAAAACCGTGTACTAACCCTTTGGGTTTTCTCGAAAACTAGATGTCTCAAAAATACATTTTTAAATCGAGGTTCGATCAACCAAAATAGTTCAATATGTGCGTAGAATAGGTTTTATACCACAAACCATATCATGTGAATAAAATTTGACAAAAACTAACTCTATCGAGTGTTTCACAAAAAATCGAGTACAACCCCCTTTGAGTTTTATTGAAGACAAGAGGTCTCGTAAATACGTTTTTAAGTCGAGCTTCGATCAACCAAAATAGTTCAATAAGTGCGTAGAATAGTTTTTATACCACAAACCATGTCATTTGAATAAAATTTGACACAAACTAATGCATGGAGTGTTTTCACAAAAAACCGTGTACTAACCCCTTCGGGTTTTCTCGAAAACTAGATGTCCCAAAAATAAGTTTTTAATTCGAGGTTCGATCAACCAAAATAGTTCAATATGTGCATAGAATAGGTTTTATACCACAAAACATATCATGTGAACAAAATTTGACACACACTGACTCTATCGAGTGTTTCACAATAAATCGTGTACTACCCCCTTTGAGTTTTATTGAAGAGAAGAGGTCTCGTAAATACGTTTTAAAATTGAGGTTCGATCAACCAAAATATGTCAATATGTGCATAGAATAGTTTTTTTTACCACAAACCATGTCATGTGAATAAAATTTGACACAAACTAACCCCATGGAGTGTTTTCACAAAAAACCGTGTACTAACCCCTTTGGGTTTTCTCGAAAACTAGATGTCTCAAAAATACATTTTTAAATCGAGGTTCGATCAACCAAAATAGTTCAATATGTGCGTAGAATAGGTTTTATACCACAAACCATATCATGTGAATAAAATTTGACAAAAACTAACTCTATCGAGTGTTTCACAAAAAATCGAGTACAACCCCCTTTGAGTTTTATTGAAGACAAGAGGTCTCGTAAATACGTTTTTAAATTCGAGGTTCAATCAACCAAAATAGTTCAATAAGTGCATAGAATAGTTTTTATACCACAAACCATTTCATTTGAATAAAATTTGACACAAACTAACCCCATAGAGTGTTTTCACAAAAACGTGTACTAACCCTTTGGGTTTTCTCGAAAACTTGATGTCCCAAAAATACGTTTTTAAATTGAGGTTCGATGAACCAAAATAGTTCAATATGTGCATAGAATAGGTTTTATACCACAAACCATATCATGTGAATAAAATTTGACACAAACTAACTCTATCGAGTGTTTCACAAAAAATCGTGTACTACCCCCTTTGAGTTTTATTGAAGAGAAGAGGTATCGTAAATACGTTTTAAAATTGAGGTTCGATCAACCAAAATAGATCAATATGTGCGTAGAATAGTTTTTATACCACAAACCATGTCATGTGAATAAAATTTCACACAAACTAACCCCATGGAGTGTTTTCACAAAAACCCGTGTACTAAGCCCTTTGGGTTTCTCGAAAACTAGATGTCTCAAAATACATTTTTAATTCGAGGTTCGATCAACCAAAATAGTTCAATATGTGCGTAGAATAGGTTTTATACCACAAACCATATCATGTGAATAAAATTTGACACAAACTAACTCTATCGAGTGTTTCACAAAAAATCGTGTACTACCCCCTTTGAGTTTTATTGAAGACAAGAGGTCTCGTAAATACGTTTTTAAATCGAGGTTCGATCAACCAAAATAGTTCAATAAGTGCGTAGAATAGTTTTTATACCACAAACCATGTCATGTGAATAAAATTAGACACAAACTAATCCCATTGAGTGTTTTCACAAAAACTGTGTACTAATCCCTTTGGGGTTTCTCGAAAACTAATGTCTCAAAAATACATTTTTAAATCGAGGTTCGATCAACCAAAATAGTTCAATATGTGCGTAGAATAGGTTTTATACCACAAACCATATCATGTGAATAAAATTTGACAAAAACTAAATCTATCGAGTTTTTCACAAAAATCGAGTACAACCCCTTTGAGTTTTATTGAAGACAAGAGGTCTCAGAATACGTTTTAAGTCGAGTTCGCTCAACCAAAATAGTTCAATATGTGCGTAGAATAGTTTTTATACCACAAACCATGTCATGTGAATAAAATTTGACACAAACTAACCCCATGGAGTGTTTTCACAAAAACCGTGTACTAACCCCTTTGGGTTTTTTCGAAAACTAGATGTCCCAAAAATAAGTTTTTAATTCGAGGTTCGATCAACCAAAATAGTTCAATATGTGCATAGAATAGGTTTTATACCACAAAACATATCATGTGAACAAAATTTGACACACACTGACTCTATCGAGTGTTTCACAATAAATCGTGTACTACCCCCTTTGAGTTTTATTGAAGACAAGAGGTCTCGTAAATACGTTTTAAAATTGAGGTTCGATCAACCAAAATATGTCAATATGTGCATAGAATAGTTTTTTTTACCACAAACCATGTCATGTGAATAAAATTTGACACAAACTAACCCCATGGAGTGTTTTCACAAAAAACCGTGTACTAACCCCTTTGGGTTTTCTCGAAAACTAGATGTCTCAAAAATACATTTTTAAATCGAGGTTCGTTCAACCAAAATAGTTCAATATATTTGCGTAGAACAGGTTTTATACCACAAACCATATCATGTGAATAAAATTTGAAAAAAACTAACTCTATCGAGTGTTTCACAAAAAATCGAGTACAACCCCCTTTGAGTTTTATTGAAGACAAGAGGTCTCGTAAATACGTTTTTAAGTCGAGCTTCGATCAACCAAAATAGTTCAATAAGTGCGTAGAATAGTTTTTATACCACAAACCATGTCATTTGAATAAAATTTGACACAAACTAACCCCATGGAGTGTTTTCACAAAAAACCGTGTACTAACCCCTTTGGGTTTTCTCGAAAACTAGATGTCCCAAAAATAAGTTTTTAATTCGAGGTTCGATCAACCAAAATAGTTCAATATGTGCACAGAATAGGTTTTATTCCACAAACCATATCATGTGAATAAAATTTGACAAAAACTAACTCTATCGAGTGTTTCACAAAAAAATCGTGTACTACCCCCCTTTGAGTTTTATTGAAGAGGTCTCAGAATACGTTTTAAAATTGAGGTTCGATCAACCAAAATATGTCAATATGTGCATAGAATAGTTTTTTTTACCACAAACAATGTCATGTGAATAAAATTTGACACAAACTAACCCCATGGAGTGTTTTCACAAAAAACCGTGTACTAACCCTTTGGGTTTCTCGAAAACTAGATGTCTCAAAAATACATTTTTAAATCGAGGTTCGATCAACCAAAATAGTTCAATATGTAATAGAATAGGTTTTATACCACAAACCATATCATGTGAATAAAATTTGACAAAAACTAACTCTATCGAGTGTTTGACAAAAAATCGGTACTACCCCTTTGAGTTTTATTGAAGACAAGAGGTCTCAGAATACGCTTTTAAATTGAGTTCGATCAACCAAAATAGTTCAATATGTGCGTAGAATAGTTTTTATACCACAAACCATGTCATGTGAATAAAATTTGACACAAACTAACCCCATGGAGTGTTTTCACAAAAAACCGTGTACTAACCCTTTGGGTTTTCTCGAAAACTAATGTCTCAAAAATACATTTTTAAATCGAGGTTCGATCAACCAAAATAGTTCAATATGTGCGTAGAATATGTTTTATACCAAAAACCATATCATGTGAATAAAATTTGACAAAAACTAACTCTATCGAGTGTTTCACAAAAAATCGAGTACAACCCCCTTTGAGTTTTATTGAAGACAAGAGGTCTCAGAATACGTTTTAAGTCGAGCTTCGATCAACCAAAATAGTTCAATAAGTGCGTAGAATAGTTTTTATACCACAAACCATGTCATTTGAATAAAATTTGACACAAACTAACCCCATGGAGTGTTTTCACAAAAAACCGTGTACTAACCCCTTCGGGTTTTCTCGAAAACTAGATGTCCCAAAAATAAGTTCTTAATTCGAGGTTCGATCAACCAAAATAGTTCAATATGTGCATAGAATAGGTTTTATACCACAAAACATATCATGTGAACAAAATTTGACACACACTGACTCTATCGAGTGTTTCACAATAAATCGTGTACTACCCCCCTTTGAGTTTTATTGAAGAGAAGAGGTCTCAGAATACGTTTTAAAATTGAGGTTCGATCAACCAAAATATGTCAATATGTGCATAGAATAGTTTTTTTTACCACAAACCATGTCATGTGAATAAAATTTGACACAAACTAACCCCATGGAGTGTTTTCACAAAAAACCGTGTACTAACCCCTTTGGGTTTTCTCGAAAACTAGATGTCTCTAAAATACATTTTTAAATCGAGGTTCGATCAACCAAAATAGTTCAATATGTGCGTAGAATAGGTTTTATACCACAAACCATATCATGTGAATAAAATTTGACACAAACTAACTCTATCGAGTGTTTCACAAAAAAAATCGGTACAACCCCTTTGAGTTTTATTGAAGACAAGAGGTCTCAGAATACGTTTTAAATTGAGCTCTATCAACCAAAATAGTTCAATACGTGCGTATAATAGTTTTTATACCACAAACCATGTCATTTGAATAAAATTTGACACAAACTAACCCCATGGAGTGTTTTCACAAAAAACCGTGTACTAACCCCTTTGGGTTTTCGAAAACTTGATGTCCCAAAAATAAGTTTTAAATTGAGGTTCGATCAACCAAAATAGTTCAATATGTGCATAGAATAGGTTTTATACCACAAAACATATCATGTGAATAAAATTTGACAAAAACTAACTCTATCGAGTGTTTCACAATAAATCGTGTACTACCCCCTTTGAGTTTTATTGAAGACAAGAGGTCTCGTAAATACGTTTTAAAATTGAGGTTCGATCAACCAAAATATGTCAATATGTGCATAGAATAGTTTTTTTTACCACAAACCATGTCATGTGAATAAAATTTGACACAAACTAACCCCATGGAGTGTTTTCACAAAAAACCGTGTACTAACCCCTTTGGGTTTTCTCGAAAACTAGATGTCTCTAAAATACATTTTTAAATCGAGGTTCGTTCAACCAAAATAGTTCAATATGTGCGTAGAATAGGTTTTATACCACAAACCACATCATGTGAATAAAATTTGACAAAAACTAACTCTATCGAGTGTTTCACAAAAAATCGAGTACAACCCCCTTTGAGTTTTATTGAAGACAAGAGGTCTCGTAAATACGTTTTTAAGTCGAGCTTCGATCAACCAAAATAGTTCAATAAGTGCGTAGAATAGTTTTTATACCACAAACCATGTCATTTGAATAAAATTTGACACAAACTAACCCCATGGAGTGTTTTCACAAAAAACCGTGTACTAACCCCTTTGGGTTTTCTCGAAAACTAGATGTCCCAAAAATAAGTTTTTAATTCGAGGTTCGATCAACCAAAATAGTTCAATATGTGCATAGAATAGGTTTTATACCACAAAACATATCATGTGAACAAAATTTGACACACACTGACTCTATCGAGTGTTTCACAATAAATCGTGTACTACCCCCCTTTGAGTTTTATTGAAGAGAAGAGGTCTCGTAAATACGTTTTAAAATTGAGGTTCGATCAACCAAAATATGTCAATATGTGCATAGAATAGTTTTTTTTACCACAAACAATGTCATGTGAATAAAATTTGACTCAAACTAACCCCATGGAGTGTTTTCACAAAAAACCGTGTACTAACCCCTTTGGGTTTTCTCGAAAACTAGATGTCTCAAAAATACATTTTTAAATCGAGGTTCGATCAACCAAAATAGTTCAATATGTGCGTAGAATAGGTTTTATTCCAAAAACCATATCATGTGAATAAAATTTGACAAAAACTAACTCTATCGAGTGTTTGACAAAAAAATCGTGTACTACCCCCTTTGAGTTTTATTGAAGACAAGAGGTCTCGTAAATACGTTTTTAAGTCGAGGTTCGAGCAACCAAAATAGTTCAATAAGTGCGTAGAATAGTTTTTATACCACAAACCATGTCAGTTGAATAAAATTTGACACAAACTAACCCATGGAGTGTTTTCACAAAAAACCGTGTACTAACCCCTTTGGGTTTTCTCGAAAACTAGATGTCTCAAAAATACATTTTTAAATCGAGGTTCGTTCAACCAAAATAGTTCAATATGTGCGTAGAATACGTTTTATACCACAAACCACATCATGTGAATAAAATTTGACAAAAACTAACTCTATCGAGTGTTTCACAAAAAATCGAGTACAACCCCCTTTGAGTTTTATTGAAGACAAGAGGTCTCGTAAATACGTTTTTAAGTCGAGCTTCGATCAACCAAAATAGTTCAATAAGTGCGTAGAATAGTTTTTATACCACAAACCATGTCATTTGAATAAAATTTGACACAAACTAACCCCATGGAGTGTTTTCACAAAAAACCGTGTACTAACCCCTTTGGGTTTTCTCGAAAACTAGATGTCCCAAAAATAAGTTTTTAATTCGAGGTTCGATCAACCAAAATAGTTCAATATGTGCATAGAATAGGTTTTATACCACAAAACATATCATGTGAACAAAATTTGACACACACTGACTCTATCGAGTGTTTCACAATAAATCGTGTACTACCCCCCTTTGAGTTTTATTGAAGAGAAGAGGTCTCGTAAATACGTTTTAAAATTGAGGTTCGATCAACCAAAATATGTCAATATGTGCATAGAATAGTTTTTTTTACCACAAACCATGTCATGTGAATAAAATTTGACACAAACTAACCCCATGGAGTGTTTTCACAAAAAACCGTGTACTAACCCCTTTGGGTTTTCTCGAAAACTAGATGTCTCAAAAATACATTTTTAAATCGAGGTTCGATCAACCAAAATAGTTCAATATGTGCGTAGAATAGGTTTTATACCACAAACCATATCATGTGAATAAAATTTGACACAAACTAACTCTATCGAGTGTTTCACAAAAAAATCGTGTACTACCCCCTTTGAGTTTTATTGAAGACAAGAGGTCTCGTAAATACGTTTTTAAGTCGAGGTTCGAGCAACCAAAATAGTTCAATAAGTGCGTAGAATAGTTTTTATACCACAAACCATGTCATGTGAATAAAATTTGACACAAACTAACCCCATGGAGTGTTTTCACAAAAAACGGTGTACTAACCCCTTTGGGTTTTCTCGAAAACTAGATGTCTCAAAAATACATTTTTAAATCGAGGTTCGTTCAACCAAAATAGTTCAATATGTGCGTAGAATAGGTTTTATACCACAAACCACATCATGTGAATAAAATTTGACAAAAACTAACTCTATCGAGTGTTTCACAAAAAATCGAGTACAACCCCCTTTGAGTTTTATTGAAGACAAGAGGTCTCGTAATTACGTTTATAAATCGAGGTTCGATCAACCAAAATAGTTCAATATGTGCATAGAATAGTTTTTATACCACAAACCATGTCATTTGAATAAAATTTGACACAAACTAACCCCATGGAGTGTTTTCACAAAAAACCGTGTACTAACCCCTTTGGGTTTTCTCGAAAACTAGATGTCCCAAAAATAAGTTTTTAATTCGAGGTTCGATCAACCAAAATAGTTCAATATGTGCATAGAATAGGTTTTATACCACAAAACATATCATGTGAACAAAATTTGACACACACTGACTCTATCGAGTGTTTCACAATAAATCGTGTACTACCCCCCTTTGAGTTTTATTGAAGAGAAGAGGTCTCGTAAATACGTTTTAAAATTGAGGTTCGATCAACCAAAATATGTCAATATGTGCATAGAATAGTTTTTTTTACCACAAACCATGTCATGTGAATAAAATTTGACACAAACTAACCCCATGGAGTGTTTTCACAAAAAACCGTGTACTAACCCCTTTGGGTTTTCTCGAAAACTAGATGTCTCAAAAATACATTTTTAAATCGAGGTTCGATCAACCAAAATAGTTCAATATGTGCGTAGAATAGGTTTTATACCACAAACCATATCATGTGAATAAAATTTGACAAAAACTAACTCTATCGAGTGTTTCACAAAAAATCGAGTACAACCCCCTTTGAGTTTTATTGAAGACAAGAGGTCTCGTAAATACGTTTTTAAGTCGAGCTTCGATCAACCAAAATAGTTCAATAAGTGCGTAGAATAGTTTTTATACCACAAACCATGTCATTTGAATAAAATTTGACACAAACTAACCCCATGGAGTGTTTTCACAAAAACGTGTACTAACCCTTTGGGTTTTTCTAAAACTAGATGTCACTAAAATAATTTTTTAATTCGAGGTTCGATCAACCAAAATAGTTCAATATGTGCATAGAATAGGTTTTATACCACAAAACATATCATGTGAACAAAATTTGACACACACTAACTCTATCGAGTGTTTCACAATAAATCGTGTACTACCCCCTTTGAATTTTATTGAAGAGAAGAGGTCTCGTAAATACGTTTTAAAATTGAGGTTCGATCAACCAAAATATGTCAATATGTGCATAGAATAGTTTTTTTTACCACAAACCATGTCATGTGAATAAAATTTGACACAAACTAACCCCATGGAGTGTTTTCACAAAAAACCGTGTACTAACCCCTTTGGGTTTTCTCGAAAACTAGATGTCTCAAAAATACATTTTTAAATCGAGGTTCGATCAACCAAAATAGTTCAATATTGCGTAGAATAGGTTTTATACCACAAACCATATCATGTGAATAAAATTTGACAAAAACTAACTTTATCGAGTGTTTCACAAAAAATCGAGTACAACCCCCTTTGAGTTTTATTGAAGACAAGAGGTCTCAGAATACGTTTTAAATTGAGCTTCGATCAACCAAAATAGTTCAATAAGTGCGTAGAATAGTTTTTATACCACAAACCATGTCATTTGAATAAAATTTGACACAAACTAACCCCATGGAGTGTTTTCACAAAAAACCGTGTACTAACCCCTTTGGGTTTTCTCGAAAACTAGATGTCCCAAAAATAAGTTTTTAATTCGAGGTTCGATCAACCAAAATAGTTCAATATGTGCATAGAATAGGTTTTATACCACAAAACATATCATGTGAACAAAATTTGACACAACTAACTCTATCGAGTGTTTCACAAAAATCGTGTACTACCCCTTTGAGTTTTATTGAAGAGGTCTCAGAATACGTTTTAAAATTGAGGTTCGATCAACCAAAATATGTCAATATGTGCATAGAGTAGTTTTTTTTACCACAAACCATGTCATGTGAATAAAATTTGACAAACTAACCCCATGGAGTGTTTTCACAAAAACCGTGTACTAACCCTTTGGGTTTTCTCAAAACTAGATGTCTCAAAATACATTTTTAAATCGAGGTTCGATCAACCAAAATAGTTCAATATAATGCGTAGAATAGGTTTTATTCCACAAACCATATCATGTGAATAAAATTTGACAAAAACTAACTCTATCGAGTGTTTCACAAAAAAATCGTACTACCCCTTTGAGTTTTATTGAAGACAAGAGGTCTCAAATAAATCGTTTTAAAATTGAGGTTCGATCAACCAAAATATGTCAATATGTGCATAGAATAGTTTTTTTTACCACAAACCATGTCATGTGAATAAAATTTGACACAAACTAACCCCATGGAGTGTTTTCACTAAAAACCGTGTACTAACCCCTTTGGGTTTTCTCGAAAACTAGATGTCCCAAAAATAAGTTTTTAATTCGAGGTTCGATCAACCAAAATAGTTCAATATGTGCATAGAATAGGTTTTATACCACAAAACATATCATGTGAACAAAATTTGACACACACTAACTCTATCGAGTGTTTCACAATAAATCGTGTACTACCCCCTTTGAATTTTATTGAAGAAGAGGTCTCAGAATACGTTTTACAATTCAGGTTCGATCAACCAAAATATGTCAATATGTGCATAGAATAGTTTTTTTTACCACAAACCATGTCATGTGAATAAAATTTGACACAAACTAACCCCATGGAGTGTTTTCACAAAAAACCGTGTACTAACCCCTTTGGGTTTTCTCGAAAACTAGATGTCTCTAAAATACATTTTTAAATCGAGGTTCGATCAACCAAAATAGTTCAATATGTGCGTAGAATAGGTTTTATACCACAAACCATATCATGTGAATAAAATTTGACACAAACTAACTCTATCGAGTGTTTCACAAAAAATCGTGTACTACCCCCTTTGAGTTTTATTGAAGACAAGAGGTCTCGGAAATACGTTTTTAAATCGAGGTTCGATCAACCAAAATAGTTCAATATGTGCATAGAATAGTTTTTTTTACCACAAACCATGTCATGTGAATAAAATTTGACACAAACTAACCCCATGGAGTGTTTTCACAAAAAACCGTGTACTAACCCTTTGGGTTTTCTCGAAAACTAGATGTCTCAAAAATACATTTTTAAATCGGGTTCGATCAACCAAAATAGTTCAATATGTTCATAGAATAGGTTTTATACCACAAACCATATCATGTGAATAAAATTTGAAAAAACTAACCCTATCGAGTGTTTCACAAAATCAAAAAATCGTACAACCCCTTTGAGTTTTACTGAAGACAAGAGGTCTCGTAATTACGTTTATAAATCGAGGTTCGATCAACCAAAATAGTTCAATATGTGCATAGAATAGTTTTTATACCACAAACCATGTCATGCGAATAAAATTAGGCACAAACTAACCCCATTGAGTGTTTTCACAAAAACTGTGTACTAATCCCTTCGGGGTTTCTCGAAACCTTGTTGTCCCAAAAATACGTTTTTAATCTGAGGTTCGATCAACCAAAATAGTTCAATATGTGCGTAGAATAGGTTTTATACCACAAACCATATCATGTGAATAAAATTTGACACAAACTAACTCTATCGAGTGTTTCACAAAAAATCGAGTACAACCCCCTTTGAGTTTTATTGAAGACAAGAGGTCTCGTAAATACGTTTTAAAATCGAGGTTCGATCAACCAAAATAGTTCAATAAGTGCGTAGAATAGTTTTTATACCACAAACCATGTCATTTGAATAAAATTTGACACAAACTAACCCCATGGAGTGTTTTCACAAAAAACCGTGTACTAACCCCTTTGGGTTTTCTCGAAAACTAGATGTCTCAAAAATACATTTTTAAATCGAGGTTCGATCAACCAAAATAGTTCAATATGTGCGTAGAATAGGTTTTATACCACAAACCATATCATGTGAATAAAATTTGACACAAACTAACTCTATCGAGTGTTTCACAAAATCGAGTACAACCCCCTTTGAGTTTTATTGAAGACAAGAGGTCTCGTAATACGTTTTTAAGTCGAGCTTCGATCAACCAAAATAGTTCAATAAGTGCGTAGAATAGTTTTTATACCACAAACCATGTCATTTGAATAAAATTTGACACAAACTAACCCCATGGAGTGTTTTCACAAAAAACCGTGTACTAACCCCTTTGGGTTTTCTCGAAAACTAGATGTCTCAAAAATACATTTTTAAATCGAGGTTCGATCAACCAAAATAGTTCAATATGTGCGTAGAATAGGTTTTATACCACAAACCATATCATGTGAATAAAATTTGACAAAAACTAACTCTATCGAGTGTTTCACAAAAATTCGAGTACAACCCCCTTTGAGTTTTATTGAAGACAAGAGGTCTCGTAAATACGTTTTTAAGTCGAGCTTCGATCAACCAAAATAGTTCAATAAGTGCGTAGAATAGTTTTTATACCACAAACCATGTCATTTGAATAAAATTTGACACAAACTAACCCCATGGAGTGTTTTCACAAAAAACCGTGTACTAACCCCTTTGGGTTTTCTCGAAAACTAGATGTCCCAAAAATAAGTTTTTAATTCGAGGTTCGATCAACCAAAATAGTTCAATATGTGCATAGAATAGGTTTTATACCACAAAACATATCATGTGAACAAAATTTGACACACACTGACTCTATCGAGTGTTTCACAATAAATCGTGTACTACCCCCCTTTGAGTTTTATTGAAGAGAAGAGGTCTCGTAAATACGTTTTAAAATTGAGGTTCGATCAACCAAAATATGTCAATATGTGCATAGAATAGTTTTTTTTACCACAAACCATGTCATGTGAATAAAATTTGACACAAACTAACCCCATGGAGTGTTTTCACAAAAAACCGTGTACTAACCCCTTTGGGTTTTCTCGAAAACTAGATGTCTCAAAAATACATTTTTAAATCGAGGTTCGATCAACCAAAATAGTTCAATATTGCGTAGAATAGGTTTTATACCACAAACCATATCATGTGAATAAAATTTGACACAAACTAACTCTATCGAGTGTTTCACAAAAAATCGTGTACTACCCCCTTTGAGTTTTATTGAAGACAAGAGGTCTCAGAAATACGTTTTAAAATTGAGGTTCGATCAACCAAAATATGTCAATATGTGCATAGAATAGTTTTTTTTACCACAAACCATGTCATGTGAATAAAATTTGACACAAACTAACCCCATGGAGTGTTTTCACAAAAAACCGTGTACTAACCCCTTTGGGTTTTCTCGAAAACTAGATGTCTCAAAAATACATTTTTAAATCGAGGTTCGATCAACCAAAATAGTTCAATATGTGCGTAGAATAGGTTTTATACCACAAACCATATCATGTGAATAAAATTTGACACAAACTAACTCTATCGAGTGTTTCACAAAAAATCGTGTACTACCCCCTTTGAGTTTTATTGAAGACAAGAGGTCTCAGAAATACGTTTTAAAATTGAGGTTCGATCAACCAAAATATGTCAATATGTGCATAGAATAGTTTTTTTTACCACAAACCATGTCATGTGAATAAAATTTGACACAAACTAACCCATGGAGTGTTTTCACAAAAAACCGTGTACTAACCCCTTTGGGTTTTCTCGAAAACTAGATGTCTCAAAAATACATTTTTAAATCGAGGTTCGATCAACCAAAATAGTTCAATATTGCGTAGAATAGGTTTTATACCACAAACCATATCATGTGAATAAAATTTGACACAAACTAACTCTATCGAGTGTTTCACAAAAAAATCGTGTACTACCCCCCTTTGAGTTTTATTGAAGACAAGAGGTCTCGTAAATACGTTTTAAAATTGAGGTTCGATCAACCAAAATATGTCAATATGTGCATAGAATAGTTTTTTTTACCACAAACCATGTCATGTGAATAAAATTTGACACAAACTAACCCCATGGAGTGTTTTCACAAAAAACCGTGTACTAACCCCTTTGGGTTTTCTCGAAAACTAGATGTCTCAAAAATACATTTTTAAATCGAGGTTCGTTCAACCAAAATAGTTCAATATATTTGCGTAGAACAGGTTTTATACCACAAACCATATCATGTGAATAAAATTTGACACAAACTAACTCTATCGAGTGTTTCACAAAAAATCGTGTACTACCCCCTTTGAGTTTTATTGAAGACAAGAGGTCTCAAATAATACGTTTTAATAATTGAGGTTCGATCAACCAAAATATGTCAATATGTGCATAGAATAGTTTTTTTTACCACAAACCATGTCATGTGAATAAAATTTGACACAAACTAACCCCATGGAGTGTTTTCACAAAAAACCGTGTACTAACCCCTTTGGGTTTTCTCGAAAACTAGATGTCTCAAAAATACATTTTTAAATCGAGGTTCGATCAACCAAAATAGTTCAATATTGCGTAGAATAGGTTTTATACCACAAACCATATCATGTGAATAAAATTTGACACAAACTAACTCTATCGAGTGTTTCACAAAAAATCGTGTACTACCCCCTTTGAGTTTTATTGAAGACAAGAGGTCTCAGAAATACGTTTTAAAATTGAGGTTCGATCAACCAAAATATGTCAATATGTGCATAGAATAGTTTTTTACCACAAACCATGTCATGTGAATAAAATTTGACACAAACTAACCCATGGAGTGTTTTCACAAAACCGTGTACTAACCCCTTTGGGTTTTCTCGAAAACTAGATGTCTCAAAAATACATTTTTAAATCGAGGTTCGATCAACCAAAATAGTTCAATATTGCGTAGAATAGGTTTTATACCACAAACCATATCATGTGAATAAAATTTGACACAAACTAACTCTATCGAGTGTTTCACAAAAAAATCGTGTACTACCCCCCTTTGAGTTTTATTGAAGACAAGAGGTCTCGTAAATACGTTTTAAAATTGAGGTTCGATCAACCAAAATATGTCAATATGTGCATAGAATAGTTTTTTTTACCACAAACCATGTCATGTGAATAAAATTTGACACAAACTAACCCCATGGAGTGTTTTCACAAAAAACCGTGTACTAACCCCTTTGGGTTTTCTCGAAAACTAGATGTCTCAAAAATACATTTTTAAATCGAGGTTCGTTCAACCAAAATAGTTCAATATGTGCGTAGAATAGGTTTTATACCACAAACCACATCATGTGAATAAAATTTGACAAAAACTAACTCTATCGAGTGTTTCACAAAAAATCGAGTACAACCCCCTTTGAGTTTTATTGAAGACAAGAGGTCTCAGAATACGTTTTAAATTGAGCTCGATCAACCAAAATAGTTCAATAAGTGCATAGAATAAGTTTTATACCACAAACCATGTCATTTGAATAAAATTTGACACAAACTAACCCCATGGAGTGTTTTCACAAAAAACCGTGTACTAACCCCTTTGGGTTTTCTCGAAAACTAGATGTCCCAAAAATAAGTTTTTAATTCGAGGTTCGATCAACCAAAATAGTTCAATATGTGTAGAATAGGTTTTATACCACAAACCATATCATGTGAATAAAATTTGACACAACTAACTCTATCGAGTGTTTCACAAAAAATCGTGTACTACCCCCTTTGAGTTTTATTGAAGACAAGAGGTCTCAGAAATACGTTTTAAAATTCAGGTTCGATCAACCAAAATATGTCAATATGTGCATATAATAGTTTTTTTTACCACAAACCATGTCATGTGAATAAAATTTGACACAAACTAACCCCATGGAGTGTTTTCACAAAAAACGGTGTACTAACCCCTTTGGGTTTTCTCGAAAACTAGATGTCTCAAAAATACATTTTTAAATCGAGGTTCGATCAACCAAAATAGTTAAATATGTGTAGAATAGGTTTTATACCACAAACCATATCATGTGAATAAAATTTGACACAAACTAACTCTATCGAGTGTTTCACAAAAAATCGTGTACTACCCCCTTTGAGTTTTATTGAAGACAAGATGTCTCAAAAATACTTTTTAAAATAGAGGTTCGATCAACCAAAATATGTCAATATGTGCATAGAATAGTTTTTTTTACCACAAACCATGTCATGTGAATAAAATTTGACACAAACTAACCCCATGGAGTGTTTTCACAAAAAAGTGTACTAACCCCTTTGGGTTTTCTCGAAAACTAGATGTCTCAAAATACATTTTTAAATCGAGGTTCGATCAACCAAAATAGTTCAATATTAAGTAGAATAGGTTTTATACCACAAACCAAATCATGTGAATAAAATTTGACAAAAACTAACTCTATCGAGTGTTTCACAAAAATCGAGTACAACCCCTTTGAGTTTTATTGAAGACAAGAGGTCTCAGAATACGCTTTTAAATCGAGGTTCGATCAACCAAAATAGTTCAATAATGCGTAGAATAGTTTTTATACCACAAACCATGTCATTTGAATAAAATTTGACACAAACTAACCCCATGGAGTGTTTTCACAAAAAACCGTGTACTAACCCCTTTGGGTTTTCTCGAAAACTAGATGTCCCAAAAATAAGTTTTTAATTCGAGGTTCGATCAACCAAAATAGTTCAATATGTGCGTAGAATAGGTTTTATACCACAAACCATATCATGTGAATAAAATTTGACACAAACTAACTCTATCGAGTGTTTCACAATAAATCGTGTACTACCCCCTTTGAGTTTTATTGAAGACAAGAGGTCTCGTAAATACGTTTTAAAATTGAGGTTCGATCAACCAAAATATGTCAATATGTGCATAGAATAGTTTTTTTTACCACAAACCATGTCATGTGAATAAAATTTGACACAAACTAACCCCATGGAGTGTTTTCACAAAAAACCGTGTACTAACCCCTTTGGGTTTTCTCGAACACTAGATGTCTCAAAATACATTTTTATAATCGAGGTACGATAAATCAAATTATTTCAATATGTTTGTAGAATAGGTTTCATACCACAAACCATATCATGTGAATAAAATTTGACACAAACTAACTCTATCGAGTGTTTCACAAAAAATCGTGTACTACCCCCTTTGAGTTTTATTGAAGACAAGAGGTCTCGTAAATACGTTTTAAAATTGAGGTTCGATCAACCAAAATATGTCAATATGTGCATAGAATAGTTTTTTTTACCACAAACCATGTCATGTGAATAAAATTTGACACAAACTAACCCCATGGAGTGTTTTCACAAAAAACCGTGTACTAACCCCTTTGGGTTTTCTCGAAAACTAGATGTCTCAAAAATACATTTTTAAATCGAGGTTCGATCAACCAAAATAGTTCAATATGTGCGTAGAATAGGTTTTATACCACAAACCATATCATGTGAATAAAATTTGACACAAACTAACTCTATCGAGTGTTTCACAAAAAATCGTGTACTACCCCCTTTGAGTTTTATTGAAGACAAGAGGTCTCTGAAATACGTTTTAAAATTGAGGTTCGATCAACCAAAATATGTCAATATGTGCATAGAATAGTTTTTTTTACCACAAACCATGTCATGTGAATAAAATTTGACACAAACTAACCCCATGGAGTGTTTTCACAAAAAACCGTGTACTAACCCCTTTAGGTTTTCTCGAAAACTAGATGTCCCAAAATACATTTTAAATCGAGGTTCGATCAACCAAAATAGTTCAATATAAATAGAGTAGGTTTCATACCACAAACCATATCATGTGAATAAAATTTGACACAAACTAACTCTATCGAGTGTTTCACAAAAAATCGTGTACTACCCCCCTTTGAGTTTTATTGAAGACAAGAGGTCTCGTAAATACGTTTTAAAATTCAGGTTCGATCAACCAAAATATGTCAATATGTGCATAGAATAGTTTTTTTTACCACAAACCATGTCATGTGAATAAAATTTGACACAAACTAACCCCATGGAGTGTTTTCACAAAAAACGGTGTACTAACCCCTTTGGGTTTTCTCGAAAACTAGATGTCTCAAAAATACATTTTTAAATCGAGGTTCGATCAACCAAAATAGTTCAATATGTGCGTAGAATAGGTTTTATACCACAAACCATATCATGTGAATAAAATTTGACACAAACTAACTCTATCGAGTGTTTCACAAAAAAATCGTGTACTACCCCCCTTTGAGTTTTATTGAAGACAAGAGGTCTCGTAAATACGTTTTAAAATTGAGGTTCGATCAACCAAAATATGTCAATATGTGCATAGAATAGTTTTTTTTACCACAAACCATGTCATGTGAATAAAATTTGACACAAACTAACCCCATGGAGTGTTTTCACAAAAAACGGTGTACTAACCCCTTTGGGTTTTCTCGAAAACTAGATGTCTCAAAAATACATTTTTAAATCGAGGTTCGATCAACCAAAATAGTTCAATATTGCGTAGAATAGGTTTTATACCACAAACCATATCATGTGAATAAAATTTGACACAAACTAACTCTATCGAGTGTTTCACAAAAAAAACTAGAACTACCCCCTATGAGTTTTATTGAAGACAAGAGGTCTCAGAATAATCGTTTTAAAATTGAGGTTCGATCAACCAAAATATGTCAATATGTGCATAGAATAGTTTTTTTTACCACAAACCATGTCATGTGAATAAAATTTGACACAAACTAACCCCATGGAGTGTTTTCACAAAAAACCGTGTACTAACCCCTTTGGGTTTTCTCGAAAACTAGATGTCTCAAAAATACATTTTTAAATCGAGGTTCGATCAACCAAAATAGTTCAATATTTAGTATAATATGTTTTATACCACAAACCATATCATGTGAATAAAATTTGACACAAACTAACTCTATCGAGTGTTTCACAAAAAATCGTGTACTACCCCCCTTTGAGTTTTATTGAAGACAAGAGGTCTCAGAATACGTTTTAAAATTGAGGTTCGATCAACCAAAATATGTCAATATGTGCATAGAATAGTTTTTTTTACCACAAACCATGTCATGTGAATAAAATTTGACACAAACTAACCCCATGTAGTGTTTTCACAAAAAACTGTGTACTAACCCCTTTGGGTTTTCTCGAAAACTAGATGTCTCAAAAATACATTTTTAAATCGAGGTTCGATCAACCAAAATAGTTCAATATGTGCGTAGAATAGGTTTTATACCAAAAACCATATCATGTGAATAAAATTTGACAAAAACTAACTCTATCGAGTGTTTCACAAAAAATCGAGTACAACCCCCTTTGAGTTTTATTGAAGACAAGAGGTCTCAGAATACGTTTTAAATTGAGCTTCGATCAACCAAAATAGTTCAATAAGTGCATAGAATAGTTTTTATACCACAAACCATGTCATTTGAATAAAATTTGACACAAACTAACCCCATGGAGTGTTTTCACAAAAACCGTGTACTAACCCCTTTGGGTTTTTCTAAAACTAGATGTCTCAAAAATACATTTTTAAATCGAGGTTCGATCAACCAAAATAGTTCAATATGTGTAGAATAGGTTTTATACCAAAAACCATATCATGTGAATAAAATTTGACAAAAACTAACTCTATCGAGTGTTTCACAAAAAATCGTGTACTACCCCCTTTGAGTTTTATTGAAGACAAGAGGTCTCGGAAATACGTTTTAAAATTGAGGTTCGATCAACCAAAATATGTCAATATGTGCATAGAGTAGTTTTTTTTAACACAAAACATGTCATTTGAAAAAAATTTTACACAAACAAAACCCAAGGAGTGTTTTAACAAAAAAACGAGTACTAACCCCTTTGGGTTTTCTCGAAAACTAGATGTCTCAAAAATACATTTTTAAATCGAGGTTCGATCAACCAAAATAGTTCAATATGTGCGTAGAATAGGTTTTATACCACAAACCATATCATGTGAATAAAATTTGACACAAACTAACTCTATCGAGTGTTTCACAAAAAATCGTGTACTACCCCCTTTGAGTTTTATTGAAGACAAGAGGTCTCGGAAATACGTTTTAAAATTGAGGTTCGATCAACCAAAATATGTCAATATGTGCATAGAATAGTTTTTTGCCACAAACCATGTCATGTGAACAAAATTTGACACAAACTAACCCCATGGAGTGTTTTCACAAAAACCGTGTACTAAACCCCTTTGGGTTTTCTCGAAAACTAGATGTCTCAAAATACATTTTTAAATTGAGGTTCGATCAACCAAAATAGTTCAATATTGCGTAGAATAGGTTTTATACCACAAACCATATCATGTGAATAAAATTTGACACAAACTAACTCTATCGAGTGTTTCACAAAAAATCGTGTACTACCCCCTTTGAGTTTTATTGAAGACAAGAGGTCTCGTAAATACGTTTTACAATTCAGGTTCGATCAACAAAAATATGTCAATATGTGCATAGAATAGTTTTTATACCACAAACCATGTCATGTGAATAAAATTTGACACAAACTAACCCCATGGAGTGTTTTCACAAAAAACGGTGTACTAACCCCTTTGGGTTTTCTCGAAAACTAGATGTCTCAAAAATACATTTTTAAATCGAGGTTCGATCAACCAAAATAGTTCAATATTGCGTAGAATAGGTTTTATACCACAAACCATATCATGTGAATAAAATTTGACACAAACTAACTCTATCGAGTGTTTCACAAAAAATCGTGTACTACCCCCTTTGAATTTTATTGAAGACATGAGGTCTCAGAAATACGTTTTAAAATTGAGGTTCGATCAACCAAAATATGTCAATATGTGCATAGAATAGTTTTTTTTACCACAAACCATGTCATGTGAATAAAATTTGACACAAACTAACCCCATGGAGTGTTTTCACAAAAAACCGTGTACTAACCCCTTTGGGTTTTCTCGAAAACTAGATGTCTCAAAAATACATTTTTAAATCGAGGTTCGTTCAACCAAAATAGTTCAATATGTGCATAGAATAGGTTTTATACCACAAACCACATCATGTGAATAAAATTTGACAAAAACTAACTCTATCGAGTGTTTCACAAAAAATCGAGTACCACCCCCTTTGAGTTTTATTGAAGACAAGAGGTCTCAGAATACGTTTTTAAGTCGAGCTTCGATCAACCAAAATAGTTCAATAAGTGCGTAGAATAGTTTTTATACCACAAACCATGTCATTTGAATAAAATTTGACACAAACTAACCCCATGGAGTGTTTTCACAAAAAACCGTGTACTAACCCCTTTGGGTTTTCTCGAAAACTAGATGTCCCAAAAATAAGTTTTTAATTCGAGGTTCGATCAACCAAAATAGTTCAATATGTGCACAGAATAGGTTTTATTCCACAAACCATATCATGTGAATAAAATTTGACAAAAACTAACTCTATCGAGTGTTTCACAAAAAAATCGTGTACTACCCCCCTTTGAGTTTTATTGAAGACAAGAGGTCTCGTAAATACGTTTTAAAATTGAGGTTCGATCAACCAAAATATGTCAATATGTGCATAGAATAGTTTTTTTTACCACAAACCATGTCATGTGAATAAAATTTGACACAAACTAACCCCATGGAGTGTTTTCACAAAAAACCGTGTACTAACCCCTTTGGGTTTTCTCGAAAACTAGATGTCTCAAAAATACATTTTTAAATCGAGGTTCGATCAACCAAAATAGTTCAATATGTGCGTAGAATAGGTTTTATACCACAAACCATATCATGTGAATAAAATTTGACACAAACTAACTCTATCGAGTGTTTCACAAAAAAATCGTGTACTACCCCCTTTGAGTTTTATTGAAGACAAGAGGTCTCGTAAATACGTTTTAAAATTGAGGTTCGATCAACCAAAATATGTCAATATGTGCATAGAATAGTTTTTTTTACCACAAACCATGTCATGTGAATAAAATTTGACACAAACTAACCCCATGGAGTGTTTTCACAAAAAACGGTGTACTAACCCCTTTGGGTTTTCTCGAAAACTAGATGTCTCAAAAATACATTTTTAAATCGAGGTTCGATCAACCAAAATAGTTCAATATTGCGTAGAATAGGTTTTATACCACAAACCATATCATGTGAATAAAATTTGACACAAACTAACTCTATCGAGTGTTTCACAAAAAAATCGTGTACTACCCTCTTTGACTTTTATTGAAGACAAGAGGTCTCGTAAATACGTTTTAAAATTGAGGTTCGATCAACCAAAATATGTCAATATGTGCATAGAATAGTTTTTTTTACCACAAACCATGTCATGTAAATAAAATTTGACACAAACTAACCCCATGGAGTGTTTTCACAAAAAACCGTGTACTAACCCCTTTGGGTTTTCTCGAAAACTAGATGTTTCAAAAATACATTTTTAAATCGAGGTTCGATCAACCAAAATAGTTCAATATTGCGTAGAATAGGTTTTATACCACAAACCATATCATGTGAATAAAATTTGACACAAACTAACTCTATCGAGTGTTTCACAAAAAAATCGTGTACTACCCCCCTTTGAGTTTTATTGAAGACAAGAGGTCTCGTAAATACGTTTTAAAATTGAGGTTCGATCAACCAAAATATGTCAATATGTGCATAGAATAGTTTTTTTTACCACAAACCATGTCATGTGAATAAAATTTGACACAAACTAACCCCATGGAGTGTTTTCACAAAAAACCGTGTACTAACCCCTTTGGGTTTTCTCGAAAACTAGATGTCTCAAAAATACATTTTTAAATCGAGGTTCGTTCAACCAAAATAGTTCAATATGTGCGTAGAATAGGTTTTATACCACAAACCACATCATGTGAATAAAATTTGACAAAAACTAACTCTATCGAGTGTTTCACAAAAAATCGAGTACCACCCCCTTTGAGTTTTATTGAAGACAAGAGGTCTCGTAAATACGTTTTTAAGTCGAGCTTCGATCAACCAAAATAGTTCAATAAGTGCGTAGAATAGTTTTTATACCACAAACCATGTCATTTGAATAAAATTTGACACAAACTAACCCCATGGAGTGTTTTCACAAAAAACCGTGTACTAACCCCTTTGGGTTTTCTCGAAAACTAGATGTCCCAAAAATAAGTTTTTAATTCGAGGTTCGATCAACCAAAATAGTTCAATATGTGCATAGAATAGGTTTTATACCACAAAACATATCATGTGAACAAAATTTGACACACACTGACTCTATCGAGTGTTTCACAATAAATCGTGTACTACCCCCCTTTGAGTTTTATTGAAGAGAAGAGGTCTCGTAAATACGTTTTAAAATTGAGGTTCGATCAACCAAAATATGTCAATATGTGCATAGAATAGTTTTTTTTACCACAAACCATGTCATGTGAATAAAATTTGACACAAACTAACCCCATGGAGTGTTTTCACAAAAAACCGTGTACTAACCCTTTTGTGTTTTCTCGAAAACTAGATGTCTCAAAAATACATTTTTAAATCGAGGTTCGATCAACCAAAATAGTTCAATATTGCGTAGAATAGGTTTTATACCACAAACCATATCATGTGAATAAAATTTGACACAAACTAACTCTATCGAGTGTTTCACAAAAAAATCGTGTACTACCCCCTTTGAGTTTTATTGAAGACAAGAGGTCCCAAAAAATACGTTTTAAAATTGAGGTTCGATCAACCAAAATATGTCAATATGTGCATAGAATAGTTTTTTTTACCACAAACCATGTCATGTGAATAAAATTTGACACAAACTAACCCCATGGAGTGTTTTCACAAAAAACCGTGTACTAACCCCTTTGGGTTTTCTCGAAAACTAGATGTCTCAAAAATACATTTTTAAATCGAGGTTCGTTCAACCAAAATAGTTCAATATGTGCGTAGAATAGGTTTTATACCACAAACCACATCATGTGAATAAAATTTGACAAAAACTAACTCTATCGAGTGTTTCACAAAAAATCGAGTACCACCCCCTTTGAGTTTTATTGAAGACAAGAGGTCTCGTAAATACGTTTTTAAGTCGAGCTTCGATCAACCAAAATAGTTCAATAAGTGCGTAGAATAGTTTTTATACCACAAACCATGTCATTTGAATAAAATTTGACACAAACTAACCCCATGGAGTGTTTTCACAAAAAACCGTGTACTAACCCCTTTGGGTTTTCTCGAAAACTAGATGTCTCAAAAATACATTTTTAAATCGAGGTTCGATCAACCAAAATAGTTCAATATGTGCGTAGAATAGGTTTTATACCAAAAACCATATCATGTGAATAAAATTTGACAAAAACTAACTCTATCGAGTGTTTCACAAAAAATCGAGTACAACCCCCTTTGAGTTTTATTGAAGACAAGAGGTCTCGTAAATACGTTTTTAAGTCGAGCTTCGATCAACCAAAATAGTTCAATAAGTGCGTAGAATAGTTTTTATACCACAAACCATGTCATTTGAATAAAATTTGACACAAACTAACCCCATGGAGTGTTTTCACAAAAAACCGTGTACTAACCCCTTTGGGTTTTCTCGAAAACTAGATGTCTCAAAAATACATTTTTAAATCGAGGTTCGATCAACCAAAATAGTTCAATATGTGCGTAGAATAGGTTTTATACCACAAACCATATCATGTGAATAAAATTTGACACAAACTAACTCTATCGAGTGTTTCACAAAAGAATCGTGTACTACCCCCCTTTGAGTTTTATTGAAGAGAAGAGGTCTCGTAAATACGTTTTAAAATTGAGGTTCGATCAACCAAAATATGTCAATATGTGCATAGAATAGTTTTTTTTACCACAAACCATGTCATGTGAATAAAATTTGACACAAACTAACCCCATGGAGTGTTTTCACAAAAAACCGTGTACTAACCCCTTTGGGTTTTCTCGAAAACTAGATGTCTCAAAAATACATTTTTAAATCGAGGTTCGATCAACCAAAATAGTTCAATATGTGCGTAGAATAGGTTTTATACCACAAACCATATCATGTGAATAAAATTTGACACAAACTAACTCTATCGAGTGTTTCACAAAAAAATCGTGTACTACCCCCCTTTGAGTTTTATTGAAGACAAGAGGTCTCGTAAATACGTTTTAAAATTGAGGTTCGATCAACCAAAATATGTCAATATGTGCATAGAATAGTTTTTTTTACCACAAACCATGTCATGTGAATAAAATTTGACACAAACTAACCCCATGGAGTGTTTTCACAAAAAACCGTGTACTAACCCCTTTGGGTTTTCTCGAAAACTAGATGTCTCAAAAATACATTTTTAAATCGAGGTTCGTTCAACCAAAATAGTTCAATATGTGCGTAGAACAGGTTTTATACCACAAACCATATCATGTGAATAAAATTTGAAAAAAACTAACTCTATCGAGTGTTTCACAAAAAATCGAGTACAACCCCCTTTGAGTTTTATTGAAGACAAGAGGTCTCAGAATACGTTTTAAATCGAGCTTCGATCAACCAAAATAGTTCAATAAGTGCGTAGAATAGTTTTTATACCACAAACCATGTCATTTGAATAAAATTTGACACAAACTAACTCCATGGAGTGTTTTCACAAAAACCGTGTACTAACCCCTTTGGGTTTTCTCGAAAACTAGATGTCTCAAAAATACATTTTTAAATCGAGGTTCGATCAACCAAAATAGTTCAATATGTGCGTAGAATAGGTTTTATACCAAAAACCATATCATGTGAATAAAATTTGACAAAAACTAACTCTATCGAGTGTTTCACAAAAAATCGAGTACAACCCCCTTTGAGTTTTATTGAAGACAAGAGGTCTCGTAAATACGTTTTTAAGTCGAGCTTCGATCAACCAAAATAGTTCAATAAGTGCGTAGAATAGTTTTTATACCACAAACCATGTCATTTGAATAAAATTTGACACAAACTAACCCCATGGAGTGTTTTCACAAAAAACCGTGTACTAACCCCTTTGGGTTTTCTCGAAAACTAGATGTCCCAAAAATAAGTTTTTAATTCGAGGTTCGATCAACCAAAATAGTTCAATATGTGCACAGAATAGGTTTTATACCACAAAACATATCATGTGAACAAAATTTGACACACACTGACTCTATCGAGTGTTTCACAATAAATCGTGTACTACCCCCCTTTGAGTTTTATTGAAGAGAAGAGGTCTCGTAAATACGTTTTAAAATTGAGGTTCGATCAACCAAAATATGTCAATATGTGCATAGAATAGTTTTTTTTACCACAAACCATGTCATGTGAAAAAAATTTGACACAAATTAACCTCATGGAGTGTTTTCACAAAAAACGGTGTACTAACCCCTTTGGGTTTTCTCGAAAACTAGATGTCTCAAAAATACATTTTTAAATCGAGGTTCGATCAACCAAAATAGTTCAATATTGCGTAGAATAGGTTTTATACCACAAACCATATCATGTGAATAAAATTTGACACAAACTAACTCTATCGAGTGTTTCACAAAAAATCGTGTACTACCCCCTTTGAGTTTTATTGAAGACAAGAGGTCTCAGAAATACGTTTTAAAATTGTGGTTCGATCAACCAAAATATGTCAATATGTGCATAGAATAGTTTTTTTTACCACAAACCATGTCATGTGAATAAAATTTGACACAAACTAACCCCATGGAGTGTTTTCACAAAAACCGTGTACTAATCCCTTTGGGGTTTCTCGAGAACTAGATGTCTCAAAAATACATTTTTAAATTGAGGTTCGATCAACCAAAATAGTTCAATATGTTAGTAGAATAAGTTTTATTCCACAAACCATATCATGTGAATAAAATTTGACACAAACTAACTCTATCGAGTGTTTCACAAAAAATCGTGTACTACCCCCTTTGAGTTTTATTGAAGACAAGAGGTCTCGAAATACATTTTAAAATAGAGGTTCGATCAACCAAAATAGGTCAATATGTGCGTAGAATGATTTTTATTCCACAAACCTTGTCATGTAAATAAAATTTGACACAAACTAACCCCGTGGAGTGTTTTCACAAAAAACCGTGCACTAACTCCTTTGGGTTTTCTCGAAAACTAGATGTCCCAAAATACATTTTATGATTGAGGTTCGATCAACCAAAATAGTTCATTATGTGCGTAGAATAGGTTTTATTGCACAAACCATATCATGTGAATAAAATTTGACACAAACTAACTCTATCGAGTGTTTGACAAAAAATCGTGTACTACCCCCTTTGAATTTTATTGAAGACAAGAGGTCTCGTAAATACGTTTTAAAATTGAGGTTCGATCAACCAAAATTTGTCAATATGTGCATAGAATAGTTTTTTTTACCACAAACCATTTCATGTGAATAAAATTTGATACAAACTAACCCCATGGAGTGTTTTCACAAAACACCGTGCACTAACCCCTTTGGGTTTTCTCGAAAACTAGGTGTCCCAAAAATACGTTTTTAATTCGAGGTTCGATCAACCAAAATAGTTCATTATGTGTGTAGAATAGGTTTTATACCACAAACCATATCATGTGAATAAAATTTGACACAAACTAACTCTATCGAGTGTTTCACAATAAATCGTGTACTACCCTCTTGGAGTTTTATTGAAGACTAGAGGTCTCGAAAATACGTTTTTAAGTCGAGGTTCGATTAACCAAAATAGTTCAATAAGTGCGTAGAATAGTTTTTATACCACAAACCATGTCATGTGAATAAAATTTGACACAAACTAACCCCATGGAGTGTTTTCACAAAAAACCGTGTACTAACCCCTTGGGGTTTTCTCGAAAACTAGATGTCTCAAAAATACATTTTTAAATCGAGGTTCGATCAACCAAAATAGTTCAATATGTGCGTAGAATAGGTTTTATACCACAAACCATATCATGTGAATAAAATTTGACACAAACTAACTCTATCGAGTGTTTCACAAAAAAATCGTGTACTACCCCCTTTGAGTTTTATTGAAGACAAGAGGTCTCGTAAATACGTTTTAAAATTCAGGTTCGATCAACCAAAATATGTCAATATGTGCATAGAATAGTTTTTTTTACCACAAACCATGTCATGTGAATAAAATTTGACACAAACTAACCCCATGGAGTGTTTCCACAAAAAACCGTGTACTAACCCCTTTGGGTTTTCTCGAAAACTAGATGTCTCAAAAATACATTTTTAAATCGAGGTTCGATCAACCAAAATAGTTCAATATAAAAGTAGAATAGGTTTTATACCACAAACCATATCATGTGAATAAAATTTGACACAAACTAACTCTATCGAGTGTTTCACAAAAAAATCGTGTACTACCCCCCTTTGAGTTTTATTGAAGACAAGAGGTCTCGTAAATACGTTTTAAAATTCAGGTTCGATCAACCAAAATATGTCAATATGTGCATAGAATAGTTTTTTTTACCACAAACCATGTCATGTGAATAAAATTTGACACAAACTAACCCCATGGAGTGTTTTCACAAAAAACCGTGTACTAACCCTTTGGGTTTTCTCGAAAACTAGATGTCTCAAAAATACATTTTTAAATCGAGGTTCGTTCAACCAAAATAGTTCAATATGTGCGTAGAACAGGTTTTATACCACAAACCATATCATGTGAATAAAATTTGACAAAAACTAACTCTATCGAGTGTTTCACAAAAAATCGAGTACAACCCCCTTTGAGTTTTATTGAAGACAAGAGGTCTCGTAAATACGTTTTTAAGTCGAGCTTCGATCAACCAAAATAGTTCAATAAGTGCGTAGAATAGTTTTTATACCACAAACCATGTCATTTGAATAAAATTTGACACAAACTAACTCCATGGAGTGTTTTCACAAAAAACCGTGTACTAACCCCTTTGGGTTTTCTCGAAAACTAGATGTCTCAAAAATACATTTTTAAATCGAGGTTCGATCAACCAAAATAGTTCAATATGTGCGTAGAATAGGTTTTATACCAAAAACCATATCATGTGAATAAAATTTGACAAAAACTAACTCTATCGAGTGTTTCACAAAAAATCGAGTACAACCCCCTTTGAGTTTTATTGAAGACAAGAGGTCTCGTAAATACGTTTTTAAGTCGAGCTTCGATCAACCAAAATAGTTCAATAAGTGCGTAGAATAGTTTTTATACCACAAACCATGTCATTTGAATAAAATTTGACACAAACTAACCCCATGGAGTGTTTTCACAAAAAACCGTGTACTAACCCCTTTGGGTTTTCTCGAAAACTAGATGTCCCAAAAATAAGTTTTTAATTCGAGGTTCGATCAACCAAAATAGTTCAATATGTGCATAGAATAGGTTTTATACCACAAAACATATCATGTGAACAAAATTTGACACACACTGACTCTATCGAGTGTTTCACAATAAATCGTGTACTACCCCCCTTTGAGTTTTATTGAAGAGAAGAGGTCTCGTAAATACGTTTTAAAATTGAGGTTCGATCAACCAAAATATGTCAATATGTGCATAGAATAGTTTTTTTTACCACAAACCATGTCATGTGAAAAAAATTTGACACAAATTAACCTCATGGAGTGTTTTCACAAAAAACGGTGTACTAACCCCTTTGGGTTTTCTCGAAAACTAGATGTCTCAAAAATACATTTTTAAATCGAGGTTCGATCAACCAAAATAGTTCAATATTGCGTAGAATAGGTTTTATACCAGAAACCATATCATGTGAATAAAATTTGACACAAACTAACTCTATCGAGTGTTTCACAAAAAAATCGTGTACTACCCCCCTTTGAGTTTTATTGAAGACAAGAGGTCTCGTAAATACGTTTTAAAATTGAGGTTCGATCAACCAAAATATGTCAATATGTGCATAGAATAGTTTTTTTTACCACAAACCATGTCATGTGAATAAAATTTGACACAAACTAACCCCATGGAGTGTTTTCACAAAAAACCGTGTACTAACCCCTTTGGGTTTTCTCGAAAACTAGATGTCTCAAAAATACATTTTTAAATCGAGGTTCGATCAACCAAAATAGTTCAATATGTGCGTAGAATAGGTTTTATTCCACAAACCATATCATGTGAATAAAATTTGACACAAACTAACTCTATCGAGTGTTTCACAAAAAAATCGTGTACTACCCCCCTTTGAGTTTTATTGAAGACAAGAGGTCTCGGAAATACATTTTGAAATTGAGGTTCGATCAACCAAAATAGGTCAACATGTGCGTAGAATGATTTTTATTCCACAAACCTTGTCATGTAAATAAAATTTGACACAAACTAACCCCGTGGAGTGTTTTCACAAAAAACCGTGCACTAACTCCTTTGGGTTTTCTCGAAAACTAGATGTCCCAAAATACGTTTATGATTCGAGGTTCGATCAACCAAAATAGTTCATTATGTGCGTAGAATAGGTTTTATTGCACAAACCATATCATGTGAATAAAATTTGACACAAACTAACTCTATCGAGTGTTTGACAAAAAATCGTGTACTACCCCCTTTGAATTTTATTGAAGACAAGAGGTCTCGTAAATACGTTTTAAAATTGAGGTTCGATCAACCAAAATTTGTCAATATGTGCATAGAATAGTTTTTTTTACCACAAACCATTTCATGTGAATAAAATTTGATACAAACTAACCCCATGGAGTGTTTTCACAAAACACCGTGCACTAACCCCTTTGGGTTTTCTCGAAAACTAGGTGTCCCAAAAATACGTTTTTAATTCGAGGTTCGATCAACCAAAATAGTTCATTATGTGTGTAGAATAGGTTTTATACCACAAACCATATCATGTGAATAAAATTTGACACAAACTAACTCTATCGAGTGTTTCACAATAAATCGTGTACTACCCTCTTGGAGTTTTATTGAAGACTAGAGGTCTCGAAAATACGTTTTTAAGTCGAGGTTCGATTAACCAAAATAGTTCAATAAGTGCGTAGAATAGTTTTTATACCACAAACCATGTCATGTGAATAAAATTTGACACAAACTAACCCCATGGAGTGTTTTCACAAAAAACCGTGTACTAACCCCTTGGGGTTTTCTCGAAAACTAGATGTCCCAAAAATACATTTTTAATTCGAGGTTCGATCAACCAAAATAGTTCATTATGTGCGTAGAATAGGTTTTATACCACAAACCATATCATGTGAATAAAATTTGACACAAACTAACTCTATGGAGTGTTTCACAAAAAATCGTGTACAACCCCCTTTGAGTTTTATTGAAGACAAGAGGTCTCGTAAATACGTTTTTAAGTCGAGGTTCGAGCAACCAAAATAGTTCAATAAGTGCGTAGAATAGTTTTTATACCACAAACCATGTCAGTTGAATAAAATTTGACACAAACTAACCCATGGAGTGTTTTCACAAAAAACCGTGTACTAACCCCTTTGGGTTTTCTCGAAAACTAGATGTCCCAAAAATAAGTTTTGAATTCGAGGTTCGATCAACCAAAATAGTTCAATATGTGCGTAGAATAGGTTTTATACCACAAACCATATCATGTGAACAAAATTTGACACAAACTAACTCTATCGAGTGTTTCACAATAAATCGTGTACTACCCCCTTTGAGTTTTATTGAAGACAAGAGTTCTCGTAAATACGTTTTTAAGTCGAGGTTCGATCAACCAAAATAGTTCAATAAGTGCGTAGAATAGTTTTTATACCACGAACCATGTCATTTGAATAAAATTTGACACAAACTAACCCCATGGAGTGTTTTCACAAAAAACAGTGTACTAACCCCTTTGGGTTTTCTCGAAATCTAGATGTCCCAAAAATAAGTTTTTAATTCGAGGTTCGATCAACCAAAATAGTTCAATACGTGCGTAGAATAGGTTTTATACCACAAACCATATCATGTGAACAAAATTTGACACAAACTAACTCTATCGAGTGTTTCACAATAAATCGTGTACTACTCCCTTTGAGTTTTATTAAAGACAAGAGGTCTCGGAAATAAGTTTTAAAATTGAGGTTCGATCAACCAAAATAGGTCAATATGTGCGTGGAATAGTTTTTATACCACAAACCTTGTCATGTAAATAAAATTTGACACAAACTAACCCCATGGAGTGTTTTCACAAAAAACCGTGCACTAACTCCTTTGGGTTTTATCGAAAACTAGATGTCCCAAAATACGTTTATAATTCCAGGTTCGATCAACCAAAATAGTTCATTATGTGCGTAGAATAGGTTTTATAGCACAAACCATATCATGTGAATAAAATTTGACACAAACTAACTCTATCGAGTGTTTGACAAAAAATCGTGTACTACCCCCTTTGAGTTTTATTGAAGACAAGAGGTCTCGTAAATACGTTTTAAAATATTGGTTCGATCAACAAAAATAGGTCAATATGTGCATAGAATAGTTTTTTTTACCACAAACCATGTCATGTGAATAAAATTTGACACAAACTAACCCCATGGAGTGTTTTCACAAAAAACCGTGCACTAACTCCTTTGGGTTTTATCGAAAACTAGATGTCCCAAAATACGTTTATAATTCCAGGTTCGATCAACCAAAATTGTTCAATATGTGCGTAGAATAGGTTTTATACCACAAACCATATCATGTGACTAAAATTTGACACAAACTAACTCTATCGAGTGTTTCACAAGAAAATCGTATACTACCCCCCTTTGAGTTTTATTGAAGACAAGTGGTCTCGGAAATACGTTTTAAAATTGAGGTTCGATCAACCAAAATAGGTCAATATGTGCGTAGAATGGTTTTTTTTACCACAAACCATTTCATGTGAATAAAATTTGACACAAACTAACCCCAATGGAGTGTTTTCACAAAAAACCGTGTACTAACCCCTTTGAGTTTTCTCGAAAACTTTATGTCCCAAAAGTAAGTTTTTAATTCGAAGTTCGATCAACCAAAATAGTTCAATATGTGCGTAGAATAGGTTTTATACCACAAACCATATAATGTGAACAAAATTTGACACAAACTAACTCTATCATGTATTTCACAATAAATCGTGCGCTACCCCTTTGAGTTTTTTTGAACACAAGATGTCTCGGAAATACGCTTTAAAATTGAGGTTCGATCAACCAAAATAGGTCAATATGTGCGTAGAATAGTTTTTATACCACAAACCATGTCAGGTAAAGAAAATCTGACACAAACTAACCCTATGGAGTGTTTTCACAAAAAAACGTGCACTAACCCCTTTGGGTTTTCTCGAAAACTAGACGTCCCAAAAATACGTTTTTAATTCGAGGTTCGATCAACCAAAATAGTTCATTATGTGCGTAGAATAGGTTTTATACCACAAACCATTTCATGTGAATAAAATTTGACACAAACTAACTCTATCGAGTGTTTGACAAAAACTCGTACCCCCTTTGAGTTTTGTTGTAGACAAGAGGTCTCAGAAAGACGTTTTAAAATTGAGGTTCGATCAACCAAAATAGGTCAATATGTGCGTAGAATAGTTTTTTTTACCACAAACCATGTCATGTAAATAAAATTTGACACAAACTAACCCATGGAGTGTTTTCACAAAAAACTGTGTACTAACCCCTTTGGGTTTTCTCGAAAACTATATGTCCCAAAAGTTAGTTCTTAATTCGAGATTCGATCAACCAAAATAGTTCAATATGTGCGTAGAATAGGTTTTATACCACAAACCATATAACGTGAACAAAATTTGACACAAACTAACTCTATCGAGTGTTTCACAATAAATTGTGTGCTACCCCTTTGAGTTTTATTGAAGACAAGATTTCTCTAAAATACGTTTTAAAATTGAGGTTCGATCAACCAAAATAGGTCAATATTTGCGTAGAATAGTTTTTATACCACAGACCTTGTCATGTAAATAAAATTTGACACAAACTAACCCCATGGAGTGTTTTCACAAAAAACCGTGCACTAACTCCTTTGGGTTTTATCGAAAACTTGATGTCCCAAAATACGTTTAGAATTCCAGGTTCGATCAACCAAAATAGTTCATTATGTGCGTAGAATAGGTTTTATAGCACAAACCATATCATGTGTGTTGATACGGAGATGTGTCCAATCCGTTAAGGGCGCCATAGAGCGTGTCCTAGAGCGCATCAAGGCTAAGATAGCCATCCAAAGCTAGTCCGACCTTCGAGTGGTCCGTCCTAAAGGAAACCATCTCAGGTCAACTAGTACTGACAAGTCAGCACGCCATTTCAGCTAGGTCCGACCAAGCTAGATGGATGACTTCCGAGCCTGACAAAAGGTTACCTGGTCCTCCCAAGTACATAACATCGATCTAGGATGCTAAACGGACCGGACGAGAGAATCTCGGACGCCACCAGTACAGTAAGACCAAACGTATTTAACAGAACCACTGAGATGCTTCCGTGGAACTCTAAGGTCCGGACACCTAGAGTTACCCAAGGCAGAGTCATCCAATCATGCGTATCTGTCCGAGGGACTTACACGGACCCAACTTGCGGAACAGTACTCTCAGAGGGAAAGGACCAAACTACCCTCCCAGCCCATTAATTAGTATTGGATTACCATTCACTAATGGGCCATGGGCCAAAGGTAGCATTGGTATCCAAATCTAAGGCATACACTTGGCATCATCTTCTGAGCTACTTCATACGTATATGATAACTATATATATAACACAAGGTCCAATACCTTGAGGTAAGGGAAATCCCCTAGGAAATTGTGTTGTCCCCTAAGTCCTAAACATCCTTGATTTGATTACCTTTCCCATTACTATTGCATTGAGAGCTTTCATCTCTCCTTTGAGTAAAGCCTCCTTCCGGATTGACTTAGGCAATCCGGGTAACCCATTCTAACCCCCCCCCCCCCACTTAGTCCTTTCAGGTACTCTTGCTCGGACAAGCCTTCTCTCGGACTTCAAGTTGGAGGTGGATCTTAGATTAGGTTACTTGTGGTAGTAGTGTTGGTGTTTGAGGTTTTATCCCTCAACATTTTGGCGCCGTCTGTGGGAATCTTTACAAAAAGATCTGTGTTTGTGTTGTGCTGATAGCTAGAACGAGACGAACTGCTCGGACTAGTGCTGCAGGCGTGGGAACACCACCACCACGCCCACGAGGACGTCCGCCCACCCGGGGACGAAGGGCCGCTATGGCTGGAAGGAACGCTGGGAGGAGATATCCGAGCGACGGGCGGACTGCCAGCCCATCCTCGGATGAGGGAAGAGACGCCCCGCTTAGAGGAGGCCAAAGCTTCCCTATGAATATCGTGCCTACGGACCATGGAGAAGGGGTAGCACGAGCTTCTCCGGCAGAAGCTCAAGGCCCTACCACAGGTCAACAGTTTACGATGCCCGATGGTCGCGTTGTCCGCACAAGCGACCTCGGACTAAGCGAAACTCAGTTTGATAGGTTGCTCACGATTATCCAAGGATGCCTAGGGTCTAACAATGCCCACCCTCAGCAAGCCACTCCGCCAGTGGTTACTCCGGTTCAAGCGGAGCCCGCCTTGTCAAGAAATAGACAGCGTCCGATCCAACAGAGGTTGGGAGATCAGCTGCCCCATGAGGATTTGTGAAACCTTCTAGACCGATGGGCCTCTGCTTCGCAAGTCCGGGGTGAGGGAAGCCCGAATGGGAGGAGAGAGTACCAAGAAGGAGGTAACAGGCAGCCAGAAGGTCCGCGACAAGCTCCCATGAGGGACAGAGATCATGTAGCAGAGACCATTCCAGTTGTCCGGCTAGACGAACTCCCCGCGGATGTTGAAGTCCATCCACGGACAGGAGAGTTCATGACAGCGGATGAAATCTACGCCCAACAAAAAGCTTTAGAAACCCAAATCCTAAACCTCGGACGCCTGGTAAAAGACCACGAGCAGATCACTACAAGTGCACCAAACCCTCTGTGTGATGATATCATGAGGGAAAAGGAAAGAAATAGGAACTCGGACCAAGTGATTCCGAACTTGGAATACTACTACGGGGATACTTGTCCCGTGGGTCACTGACAAGGTACAACAAAGAAGATGGATTCAAAATTTGAGTGACAATACTAAAGCCCTTACGTTCTCATCCACCCTCTTCGACGCAGCAATGGATTGGTACACCGCTTTGCCAAACAAGTCAATAAGGTCGATGCGGATCTATCTTCTAAGTTCTTAGCAGTTCGGAAAATCAAAAGAAGAAAAGCGTCTTGTAGAGCACTGGCGAAGTCATCCAAAGGAACAGGAAGATCTTTGAACTTTCCTAGATCGCTTAATCTTGAAGTACTCGAGTTGAGCCCCATAGTATTAAAGAACGGGTCCGTCACACATGCGCTAATACTTACAACTCGAGCTACGATGGAAGCTCTCTAGTCGTGAAGTGAGGCGAAAAGCACTTGGATGACATCTGTGAGGAGGTGATGTCGGAGAAGAATACCAAGGAAGTACCACCGGCGAGGATCAAGAAGGAAAGGAACCGCAAAGACAAGAGCAACGCCGGGAAGTTTGACCAAGAAAGATCAGAGACAAAGGCATTTACAGGAGAGGAGTCTTCCGGAGATTCGCGGACTACACGCCTCAATAAGCCGAGATCCGACATCTTGGCCACTATTGTTGAAAAAGTTGGACATCCAATGGCCAAAGCCATCCCATAATCGGAGAAAGCAATGCGAAGGGATACTACAAATTTCACAAGCGAGAGGCCATGAGGGCCAGCAGTATCGATTAAAAGCAGGTCGAACAACTGGTGAGAGAAGGCAAGTTGAAGGAGCACATATATACGGACGAGCCCTCCAGGCACGATAGAAGGGAGCGGAGGAGGGAGGATAACGCTGCTGACCCACCACCTCGCCCACTATCTTTGCCACCTCCGCCAGTAGGCTATCCGCCACGCATGGAAGGACATCCGTACAGATACGGCGATGCGACGGAAATGGAGAACCCTCCGTACAGTGGAGTGATCAACACTATCGCAGGCGGACCCTCTGGAGGTGATAGCAGGAATGCAAGAGAGCGGACCGCCCAAAACCTTCGGAACAATGATAGGGCGTACGGTGCCCTCGTAATTCGAGGAACAAATGCAATATCTTTCGACGATAGCGAAATCCCCCCTCCTACGGCAGGAGGCGAGGAGATTGACGACCCGGACGTTCCTCTTGTAGTTTCATTGACCATCGTGACTTATCGAGTGAACAAAATTCTGGTGGATACCAGGAGTTCTTCGAATATCATCTCTAAGAGGACACTAGATCAGATGGAGTTGGGAAGAATCCGCTATGACAGAGTTCACACCTCTATACTAGGGTTTGGAGGAGGAACTGTTCGACCACTAGGAAGTGTTACGTTACATGTTTCACGTTTCACTCGGAACCTTCCCGGCCAGGGTAACACAGTCGGTCCGATTTGTCGTGGTTGATCGGACCTTCGACTATAACGCCATCTTTGGGCGCCCAGGACTCAATCAATTCCGGGCTATTTCATCCACCTTACACAACAGAATGAAATTTCCAACTCCCTTCAGAGTAGGAGAAGAGGTAGGAAACATCCGAGAAGCTTGGGAGTGTTACATTATGTCCACGAGAAGGGCATCTGCCCCCGTTTTGGCAGTCACGGTGACCTCCGATCCGAGAGTTGTTCTCCCGCCCAAAGAGGAGAATCCGCAGATAGGGGTAGGAAGCCAGAAGGACAAGTTCCCTAGAACTGCACGGATTGAGCCTCACGAAACTCTCAAGGAAATCGAGATTGTTGTTGGAAGCCCGGATAAGAAGACTAGAATCGGAACAAAGATGAGCACAGAAGTGGAGATGAAACTTATTGCTTGTCTCCGAGACAACATGGATGTATTTGCTTGGAGTACTGATGATTTGAAGGGAATAGATCCGAGAATCACTATTCACCGTCTGAACATGGATCCCTCGATCAAATATATCCGACAGAAGAGGAAAGACTTTGGCCCAGTCAAGGATGCAATCATATCTAGGGAAGTTGACCGGCTCTTGAAAGCCAGGCACATTGAAGAAGTTAGATACTCGGACTGGGTCTGTAATGTGGTACTCATCGAGAAGGCCCCAGGAAAGTGGAGGATGTGCAATGACTTCACAAGGCTCAACAAGTTTTGTCCGAAGGATCCTTATCCCCTACCTCGCATAGACCAGTTGGTAGATTCTACCGCGGGATGTGCGCTCCTAAGCTTCATGGACGCATATAAGGGCTTCTATCAAATCCGGATGGCCAAGGACGACATCAAGAAAACAGCCTTTGTTAGGAAATTTGTTAGATATTTTGTTAGAAATATCTGTTTAGATTTTGATCAGCAACATGATTACTTATCGTAGTCTCGGAAAGATGATTAGTACTCTTGGTTCACTTGAACATTGTAAAAGAGGAAACCCACTAAGTATGATAGTCTAGCTAATCTTGTATAGGATGTTAGGTCTCAAAATGTAAATTTTATTTTATGAAGAGAAGACCAAGAAGAAGACATCCAAGCAGAACAAGCTCAACGACATTGAAGAATTGAAGAAACTGCACAAGATTACTGAAACAGTTTTTCAGATACCTTAGCCAGATATCTTGAAGACACAAATAGTTTTTTAAACAAACTGTGTCACAAGAGATATCTGAGAAATGAAAGGTCTATCTGAAAACAAGGAAAGTGTCCACAAATATCTATTCTCAGATACCTTGAGCATTAACCACATTTCTGAAAAAGAAATATATATATATATTGCAAACAAAGATGTTTCAATAAAAGAGGTATCTGAAGATTGAAGATAAGGACGTGCAAAGAATCAGATAATACTAGCTTCTGATACAAAGCATAGTTCCGTTGACACTACAGGACAAAAAGTATAGTACAATGCATTTAATGCACGGACAGAGATGTCTGAACAAAAGCAACGGCAGCTTCTGAAGAAGAAGACAAAACCTGCTACAGTACTATACACAGATATCAATAGTTTGAATTTGAGCCTAACGGATACTATTCAAACGGCACTCAAATTCATCTATAAATATCAACACTTAGACTGCTTGAGAAGACACTGACGACGCTGAAACACAGAACTTACTGAACATCTTACTCTCTCAAAGCAAATTACTTATCCTCAAAGCTTTCTGTTGCGACCAAAGCTTTTGATCTTGAGTAACACTAAAGTTCTAAGTGTCCTGATCCTAAACAAGCATAGCTATATGTGAAAGAGTTGAAACGAAAGATCAAGTATCTGAGATTCTTTCTCTTAAACACTTATCTCAGACTTGGGTCAGTAAAAAGAACAAGATACCATACATTGAAAAGTGTATTAAGTATACTTGATTCACAGAGCTATCTGAATAACTGAATAAGTTATTAAAGAAGCTCATCTGACAACTCAAACCGAAACCAACACCATAACTGGCGTGGAGTACAGGAAGTACTTAGTTTGGAAAATCAGGGAATAACTCCAAGGTTACCGGAGTATAGGAAGTACTTGATTTGGGAAACTAAGGAATAACTCCAAGGTTATTGAGTATAGGAAGTACTTAGCTTGGGAAGCTAGGGAATAACTCAAAAAGGTTTCTGAGTACAGGAAGTACTTGGCTGAGAAAGCCGGGGAACAACTTAGGGGGAACATTTGGTTGAGAACCATTTGTTTAAAGGAATCTTAGAATAGGATTTTTTTGTAAGGAGAACTCAATTATCTATTCTAGTGTATTCTAGGTCTCTAGAAGACCGAAGTGGATTAGTTGGAGGATTACGCCACCTCCAGATACCACTATACTTGCTGTGTTATTTACCTTTCTGTATTTACATTTCAGCAACACACACACACACACTTTAACTGTTTCTGCACTTATCTATCTTAAGTCTTCCGCGCTCTGATTCTAAGTATCAGATATCTACTCAGATATCTGAGAAATAGTTTTTATCGACAAAAGTTTTAAAAGACTATTCACCCCCCCCCCCCTAGTCTTTTACTTTGCCGTTATCTGGACCAACAAGTGGTATCAGAGCAGGAGGTTCACAAGCCTTCTGCACTGAACCTAGATCCCCAGATAGGTGAAGGAACTTTGTCCATTTTCGAGGACTATTTAATTTGTGTGTTAAGTGTGCAGGTATGTCTCTGAGTGATGCACCCGTTCTCAAACCAGAGAACTACGAGAAATGGAAAAATAACATGATGCTCCACCTTGAAGCCATAAGTGACGAAATGATCGAAGTGATAAAGAATGGCCCAATAGTCATTCAACAACTCAAACAAGTCATGGAGGTTTCTAATGGTAGAGACAGAGATCAAAGCGAAGGATCTTCACAAACCGATGCGTCAACAAGTGGGAGATCTACTAGTCAAGTTATTTACGAACCAAAGCCCAGAGAACTCTGGACATCGGAAGATGCCAAGAGAAATCGTCTGGATGGTCAAGCTCGTAATATCATCATCAGATCGACACCTGAGCACATCTGATTAAAGCGTGGGGTGCTAAAAGCGAAAGTTGCTGGCAACCGATTGAAGAAATCTGTGCGGGCGAAACCAAAGAAAACAAGTTCGAAGTTCTCAAGTTGAAATTTCAAAATTTCAAACAAGGACCCACTGAAACTCTAGAAGAACTTGATTTCAGATTTACCACTCTCATGAGTGATATGGCAGCACTTGGGGAAAGCAACAGATACTCCCAGTCAGAAGTTTTAACCACAACTGGGAGCATACCAAATTCTTTTATTTTAACCAAGGAATGCCAAATATCACTCCTGTGGAACTTTTCTCTCATCTTGCTACTGTTGATTATGAGACAACTCAAAGAGAACAAACAACTGAAAAGTTGCAGAACGTTGCTCTAGTCACTCAAGGAACTTCTGAAAAGAAGAAAAGCAAGGAAGAGACTGAGGATGCACTTGCTGCAAAGCAAATGAGCAAATTTGTCAGTCGAGAAATTGAGAGAAGAAAAGCCAAAGAGAAGCTGAAAAAGCATCTAGGCTCAAACTATCACCAGTACAAAAATATGCAAAGCTTCATTGAACAAGCCATTTCGAGAAGCGTCATGTCTTGAGGAAGCGAAATTGAAACTATATCATTTCTATTGTCGTAAACCTGCCACTTCAAGAAGGATTGTCCGCCTCAACAAACTAAGGACGGTGACAAGAAAGATAGAAGAATCTTCAGAAGAAGCCAGAATGCTTTGTTAACTGAAGAAAGAAAGAAAATCCAAATTCAACTGGATGCTCTAGATATTGAGACAGACTCTGAAGATGATTCAGATGACTCAACTTTACCATCACCAGAATTATGTGGAGTTACTCACGATGTAATCGACTTCGGCCTCAAGAAAAATGAAATGTGTGGAGTTGCTGAGATTGACGGTCCAGACATCTCTAACATTGAAAACTGTCTTATGGCTGATGAGGTAACACATACTTCTTATACTTATGAAAGTGACAAAGAAGAAATAAAAGATCTAGAAAATCTCAGGAAAGAACTTGACATCTATGAAATAGGATTTCTAATGATCCGAGCTAGAGCCGAAAATCTTGAAGAAGAAAAGAATTCTCTTGCAAAGGAAAATTCTCAATTAGTTCAGGTATCTGAGAAAAAGGATGCTGAAAATGCATTTCTCAAAGCTCAGATATCTGAGACTGAAAAGTCACATAAAGAAGCAATGGCTGAATTACGAAAGAAATATGAAGATCTTCTTTTTGAGAACAAGGAACTTAAGAAGAAAGAATTATCTTTTCAATCTTATGCCAAAGCTAGTGACACTCTTACTGAAGTACAATCTTACTTACGAGATCCTTCAGAAAAGAAAGGACTTGGGCTGAATACACAGACAGATTGTTCTATTACCTTGAATAAGAGTAAGGAAAGAAGAACATTTGTAAGTACGCAGCAAAACGGTTCCCATACAATCTATAGTATCGGTGAGAATACGAAGATTGTTGACAAAGGAAAGGCAGTTGCGACTAAACCTTTGTGGGAAAAACAAGTCAAAAGCAAAACTGTTGGGAACGTTTCTGAAAAGAAACAGAACACTGAAAAGTGTAAACACCCACAGTGCTATGTCTCTCAAAAGGGTAGAATTGCAGGAGCTGGCAAATTCTCCCATGTCACTTTTTCTGGAAAGAAATTGGATCAACCAGAGACTAGCAAAGTTGTTGAGGAAAGATCTCAGATAGCTTCAAGTGCTCGAAACGGTATTGGCTACAAAGGCATCGGAAAACAACTTGCTCATGAGTACAAGCAGGAGCAAGAACGATGGCTGAAAGCTAGAATTTCTCAAAGCAATTATCAGTAGTGGAAGTTAAATCAAGCCACTGAAAATCTGAATGCCAGGGCTAGAAGAAATATGGCAAGGAAAGCTAAGTTTGCTGAAAAGCAAACCCAGAAACCTGACAGGTATCTGAAAGCACCAAATGGAGCACCTAGGAACACACCAAGGAAGAAAATAATTCTTACTAATGATAACATTCATTCAAATAGAATTCCTCCTTATGTTCCTGTCAGACAAAAGAATATTTCAAAAAATTCATTCAAAAATGGATTCCTACTGGAAGATCTTTTAATCCTGACGGTTCCATCAAAAATGTGAGAACCTAATCTCCTATTTCCTGTTGTGTGCAGAATGCTTCCTGGACTAAAGCACAATGGCTATTTGATAGTGGATGCGGAAAGCACATGACAGGAGACAAAGCAAATCTGGTCGATTACAAAGCTTGCAACACAGGACCAGATATATCAGTTCTTTGGAGGAGAATTAAATCCCTCTCTGGGATTTGGCAACGTCAAATTGGGAACATTAACAATCACTGACGTATTACATGTTAAGGATTTGAAATATAATCTATTTAGCATGAGCCAGTTTGCAGACAAGGGTTTTACTATAAAATTCAAAGCAAAATACTGCAAACTAATTGACAATGAGTCAAAGCAGACAGTCTTAGTTGCTCGGCGGAAAGGCAGTCTTTATGTTGCCGATTGGGCATCTGCCACAACTGAAGAATGTCTCATGGTGAGTCAATCTGGTCACACAGAAGAGCACTGGTTATGGCACAAAAGAATGAGTCACTTGAACTTCAAAACTCTGAACAGACTTGCCAAGAAAGAGTTAGTGGTTGGCCTTCCCAGAACATCTTTCAGAAAGGATGGTATCTGTTCTGCCTGTCAGATGGGGAAACAATCTAAGATCTCTTTCAAGTCCAAAATCAGACACTCTAGTGTTAGACCACTGCAACTATTACACATGGATCTTTTTGAATCATCTGTAACTAGTTATGCAGGAAAGAAGTATGGTCTGGTTGTTGTAGATGACTTCTCAAGATTCACTTGGGTTGTCTTTCTGAAACACAAATCTGATGCCAGGGTGGAGATACCAAACTTGCTGAAAAAGCTTGAAGTCATGAAAAATGACAAGGTATCTGCAATCAGAACAGACCATGGTACTGAGTTTGTCAACCAGTACATAAAGGAGTTTTGTACCTGCAAAGGTATACAACACCAACTTTCCTCTGTAAGAACACCTCAACAAAATGGTGTTGCAGAAAGGAAAAACAGAACCCTTAAAGAAGCTGCAAGGACGATGCTAGCTGACACTGAAATAAGTGAAATTTATTGGGTTGAAGCTGTAAACACAGCTTGCTACACTCAGAACAGATGTTTGATAAACAAACACCATGACAAGACCCCTTATGAAATCTTGGACGATGCTAGCTGACACTGAAATAAGTGAAATTTATTGGGTTGAAGCTGTAAACACAGCTTGCTACACTCAGAACAGATGTTTGATAAACAAACACCATGACAAGACCCCTTATGAAATCTTGGTTGGTAGACCCCCTAATATCAAACATCTGAGAGTATTTGGTTGTAAATGTTTCGTTCTAAACAATGGGAAAGATTATCTGAGAACATTTCAACCAAAGGCAGATGAAGGTGTATTTCTTGGTTATTCCACGAATAGCAAAGCCTACAGAATTTACAACAAAAGAACAAAGAAAATTGAAGAATCAGTTCATGTTGTATTCTATGAAGGATGTAAGAAAACAGCTCCTAATGATGAACTCTCAGAAAGGTTCAAAGAACTATTGCTGAGGGATTCTGAAGAAGAATCCTCAGAAAGGAGAAACATCATTATGGAAAGCTTGATATGCCTAGTAACAACAAGATGACTCACAGACATGATGAGGAGTTACCTATGAGTTTTCCAGACATGGAACAGGTTACTGAGAACCTTCATCATGAAGAGGTATCTGAAAATGAGACTGCTGAAATGCAAGTTCCAGATATCTCTAACACTGAAAAAGTGTCAGATATCCATGACATTTCCCATGTGTCAGATATCTCAGATCCTGAAAAAGTATCAAATCATAATCTTAGTGATTCACATTCAAATCACTTGGATATTGATCCTACTAGCACTAAACCTATGATGAGATGGATCAAAGATCATCCTGCAAAGGATGTAATTGGACCAGTTAATCAAGGTGTTAGGACTAGGAGAGCAATAGCTGAAAATGCTAATTCTCTTTTTGGATGTTTTATCTCAAATATTGAACCTAAAAATATAGAAGCATTAGGAGACCTAGACTGGATCTCTGCAATGCAAGAAGAGTTGGATCAATTTGAGAGAAACAAAGTCTGGAAACTAGTTCCATTTGTAGAAGGAATATCTGTGATTGGAACTAAATGGGTTTTCAGAAACAAAATGAATGAATCTGGTGAAATAACCAGAAACAAAGCAAGATTGGTTGCCAAGGAATTTACCCAGACTAAAGGCTTAGATTTTGATGAGTCATATGCACCAGTTGCCAGATTGGATGCAATAAGACTCTTTCTAACCTTTGTAGCTCATAAAGATTTTAAAGTTTATCAGATGGATGTCAAAAGTGCATTCTTGAACGGTGAACTTGCAAAAGAAGTTTATGTTGAGCAACCACCTGGCTTTGACGGGAAACTACTCTTAGTTCAAGTATATGTTGATGACATCATATTTGGATCTAAGGACAAGCAACTTTGTAATGACTTTGCAAATCTCATGAAAATCAAGTTTGAGATGAGCATGATGGGAGAAATGAATTATTTTTTAGGATTGCAAGTCAAGCAACTCAATGATGGAATATTCATTAGTCAAACAAATTATGCAAAAGATATGCTCACAAAATTCAATCTTAAGCCTTCTGAAAAGAATGCTAAGATACCTATGAGCATTGGAACCAAAATGACCTATACTGAATCAGATAAGAGTGTTGAAGAACATAAGTATAGGAAATTGATAGGTTCACTACTCTACCTCACTTCAAGTAGACCTGATATTCAATACGCCGTTGGAGTGTGTGCTAGATTTCAGACAAATCCGATGCAAACACACTACAACGTGGCTATGAAAATATTAAGGTATGTAAAAGGTACAGTAGATGTAGGATTGTGGTATCCTAAAGAAAGCGGATTGAGTTTAGCTGGGTACTCTGACGCTGATTATGTTGGATCACTGCTAGATAGGAAAAGCACCTCAGGAACTTGTCAGTTTCTAGGTACTATACTTATCTCGTGGTTTAGCAAGAAGCAAAACTCAATTTCAACTTCTACCACAGAGGCTGAATATATTGCTGCTGGTTGTTGTGCAACACAAATTTTGTGGATACAACAACAACTTAAAGACTATGGACTCGATGAGAAGAAAACTCCCATTTTCTGTGACAACACAAGTGCTATTGCGATTACACAGAATCCTAAATTTCATGCCAGAACAAAGCATATTGATGTTAGACATCACTTCATCAGAGACCATGTTGAAAAAGGCAATATAGAGATACTCAAAATTGGCACTGAAGACCAACTTGCAGATATCTTCACTAAGCCACTACAAGAAAGTAGATTCTTAGTCTTAAGACACAGTCTTGGACTAATGGAACTACCAATGAACTGAAAGAGTTCAGGTATCTGGAACGGGCAACCAGAGAAGAGGTATCTGGAACGGGTATCCAGAGAAGAGAAAAGAGAAATCTGGAACGGGTATCCAGAAGTCAAAAAGGCTAAAGAGCAAAAAGACAGCTTAAGATCTCTGAGACGGGAACTCAGATATCTGAATCACTCTATAAAAGGGGAACACAAAAAGAGAATAGTACAACTATCTGCAGTCAACTACTCTCTTGAAATTCGCATTATTTCTATCTTGATGAAAAACTTGGAAAAATCCTAAGTATAAGACAGATTCAGATGCAAACAGTGTTCTTGGTCATACAAAAACGTGATTCAGATAGCTATTAGCCAAAATTCATTAAATGGGCACAATTACACTTGTTGATTGTGATCATTGCTGAAGAAGCAATGGTGACCCTTGATGAAATTAAGCGATTGATCTGTACGGTGGAAATTAATTCACAGTAAATAGTGGACTGTTGAAATTCAGACATGGCCCACTATGCATTTAATGCCGAACTAGCTTTTGCTCACGCCTGCTTGCAAATCAAGATACGTACACACAAAATCAATTTGAGGCCAATAACAATGGTTTGGATTTTTTGAGGGATATTTATTTGAAAAGTCACAATATAATTAATCCTTCTAATTTCATATTTAAGACGACTGAGACAACAAATACGTCCACATGACACAAACTTTTATTATAAGTGAGCAATAAATCTGTGATTTGGACTTTTTGGAGGAATACTAATTAGTACCAGTGTACCACAAACCATGAGCTACTGAGCTATAGAAGCGTAGCTCATAAAAAGCCTCAAAAGAAATACGTACATTTTTAGGATGTTGGATAGTTTAAACACCTGAAAAGTAGTATTCAATTGGAAGTTCCCTTATATAACCAAATAGAATCACTTTTAATTATACAAGTTAAGTACAAAATATTATTAATTACACAAAGTCTCCTAAGAGACGGTCTCTAGATAAACTATCTAGAGACATGACTATATTGCAATTAACCACTTTACATTATTTTTTGGCATAATTTCGCGGATCCTACCCGACCCGGCCCGGCCCGACTATTATGGTTGATATATAAACTCGTTTCAATAGTTTTTTCCATTTCTTTCTCTCTTTCCCCTCTTTTCTCTCTTTTTTTTTTCTCTTCTCTTTTTTCTCTTCTCTTTTTCTCTCTTCCTGATTCTCCTTGCAATTGTTCAATCTTGATGCTTTCACCCCTGATTTTGTTTGAGACTTGAATGTAAGTGTTTTGTTCGAGATTATCTTCGTGATTTTGTTCTTTTTCGTCACTTTTATGCTTGTTAGGGTTTTTTTGTTCTGATTTGGGGATTTTTGGTTGTTTATCTGAGTTTTGCAGCTATTCGTATTACATTGGTTGGTAAGAACGACATGGAAGGTTCGACGGATGGTAGCCGAAATCGAAAGCGGAAGGCGGTGACTTGCGGTGAAGGTTTTTCTCGTTTTTTTTGTGTTGTGAACATTTTTCTGTGTTGACTACGGAAGATAGGGAATACATGGTTTTTTTTTGGTGATATTGTATGGTATGCTTGAGATCATAGGTAAATTCATTGTAAACTTGGGTTACTTCTTTGATATCATGGTTTTGTGAGAACATTTTTTATATCTTCACTGGGGAAGATACTAATGACTGTGGTACCTGATGAAGCACATGGAGATGTTTAAAGTGAAAAAAAATCAAATGTCCTGAGTTGATGATGGTATTTGTTTTCAGTTTGGTTTTTTTTTAGTTTGTTATTAGCATAGGTTGTTTGTTTGACAACATGGGTGATATTTTTTATAATATACATTTCTCTTCTTTTCTATAGGTATAAAAAGGGGCATACTGCATGCTCAAATCATTTCAATAATGTGCTTGGCTGATATTAATGTATGAAGGGATGCACTGTTGTTCAGTGTGGCTGAGTTTGTCGATTTGCTAACAAAGAACTATAGTTCTAGCAAACCTAGAACTATGCATACTATATTGAGGAGGATTTATGACAAGAAGGTTTCTGAAAAGATAAAGGAGGAGGAAAAAGGCTTGGCAAAGGAGAAGGATGTTGGGAAGTTAGATTTTATTTTGTGAAGATTGTTTGTGTAGTAATTTCCTTAGTGGTAGCTGTAACTGAACTGAATACTTGATTGTAATTGTATACTTGATTGTATCTGCTTGATGTACAAGTTTGAATATATGTTGATATCATGGGATAATATATTGAGATCATGTGTTAATATGTTGAGATCATGGGTTAATAATATATTGAGATCATTGTGTTATATTGAGAACATTTTTGGATCATGGGTATTATACTTGAGAACATGTGTATGATGTTTGAGTACATGGGTTAATATGTTGATATCATGGGTTAATAGTTGAGAACATGGGTATGATGTTTGAGTACATGGATTTATATGTTGATATCTTGAGATCATGGGTTAATGTGTTGAGATCATGGATTAATATCTTGAGATAATGGGTTAATATATTTAGACCATGGGATGATACTCTGAGATCATGGGTTAATATGTTGAGATCATGGATTAATATGTTGAGATCATGGGTTCATATGTTCAGAGCATGGGATGATACTCTGAGATCATGGGTTAATATGTTGAGACCATGGGATGATACTCTGAGATATCATGGGTTAATATGTTGAGATCATGGGTTAATATGTGTGATGTTTGTGCACATGGAAAAACTCACCTGTTCCAAGAAATATACAGAAACAAAGTTCTGAACTAAGTTTTTGCACATGATAAAACTACTGACATACAGTCACATGTTCTGTTTGATGTACAATTATCTATCAACAAAGTAGTGAACTAAGTTTTCTATTACACAAAGTAATGAACTATATCAAGTGTTTATTTGGCTGTTTGTTTCCAAACTCATTCGTGATTGGCTTCTTCCTTTCAAGTTTTCCCTTGACTCTTTGTGGCTTCCTTCCTTTGGTTTTGGTATAATCTGGATCTTTTCCTCCTGTGGAAGCACAACTTGTTGATGTGAACTAAGTAGTGAACTAAGTTTTCTATTACACAAAGTAATGAACTATATCAAGTGTTTATTTGGCTGTTTGTTTCCAAACTCATTCGTGATTGGCTTCTTCCTTTCAAGTTTTCCCTTGACTCTTTGTGGCTTCCTTCCTTTGGTTTTGGTATAATCTGGATCTTTTCCTCCTGTGGAAGCACAACTTGTTGATGTTGTTTGGCATGGTTTCTGAGTGGAGGATTGTGTAAATGTTGTTGTATCAATGATAGCTTTGATAGCTAGTAAGTTCTGATGGTACCCGTCCTCTAATATCCTTCTAGCATCCATGTGCCCTTCTGCCTTTAATACAAGTTCCGTGTAGTTCCTGATCATAAGTTGCCTCCAAGCAATGCATTCCTATACATAGAACATATCAATGAGATGATAGAACATAATATTGATAGAACATATCATGGGTTAGGCATCATAACAACTCTCTATTGCTACATGCCAACTACTTTTCATGGTATCATGGTGTGCAATGCAGAGAACATGGATTATATGACAGTGAGCATTGGATAGGCATCTTAACAAGTCTCCACAGGCTACATGCCAACTATTTTTCATGGGTATCATGGTGTGTAATGCAGAGAACATGGATCATACGTCAGTGGGCATGGGATAGGCATGATAACAAGTCTCTACTGGCCACATGTCAACTACTTTTCATGGCATCATGGTGTGTAATGCAGAGAACATGGATCATATGACAGGGAGCATGGGATAGGCATCTTAGCAAGTATCTACTGGCCACATGTCAACTACTTTTCATGGCATCATGTTGTGTAATGCGGAGAACATGGATCATATGACAGGGAGCATGGGTTAGGCATCTTAGCAAGTATCTACTGGCCACATGTCAACTACTTTTCATGGCATCATGGTTTGTAATGCATAGAACATGGATCATATGACAGGGAGCATGGGATAGGCATCTTAGCAAGTATCTACTGGCCACATGTCAACTAATTTTCGTGGCATCATGGTGTGTAATGCAGAGAACATGGATCATATGACAGAGAGCATGGGATAGGCATCTTAGCAAGTATCTACTGGCCACATGTCAACTAATTTTCATGGCATCATAGTGTGTAATGCAGAGAACACGGATCATATGACAAGGAGCATGGGTTAGGCATCTTAACAAGTATCTACTGGCCACATGCTAACTACTTTTCGTGGCATCATGGTGTGTAATGCAGAGAACATGGATCATATGACAGGGAGCATGGGATAGGCATCTTAACAAGTATCTACTGGCCACATGCCAACTACTTTTCGTGGCATCATGGTGTGTAATGCAGAGAACATGGATCATATGACAGGGAGCATGGGATAGTCATCTTAAGCAAGTATCTACTGGCCACATGCCAACTACTTTTCATGGCTACATGCACACAAATTACTCATAATGGCAGATCAACTACTATATTGTTATCATGGGTCAAACTGCAAAAAACATGGATCAAATTGCAGAGAACATGGAATGTCATGCAAACAAATTCCTCATAATGGCAGAGCAACTACTACGTTGTAGTCATGGGTCAAACTGTAGGAATCATGGATCAAATAGCAGAGAACATGGAATGTCATGGAAATAACATATCAACCACTACATTGTAATCATGGGTCAAACTACATAAAACATGGATCAAATAGGAGAGAACATGGAGTATACTACAAATACGATTTTCATATGGATATAGCACGACTATTTCATAGCAAATATAATGTATATTACACAGAACATAGGCAAAATGGTAGAGAACATGGACTACGCTGCAAAAAATATTTTCTCACGGACCGAGCAACTATTTCATAGCAAACTAGTGGGTGTTGATGAGAACATGTGATATATTGGTGAGAAGATAGTATATATACGTAAGAACATATGAAATACAGTAAAAAACAGAACTCAATATGATGTTGTAAAAAAACAGAGCACAAAACGACAGTCAGGTTTTAAATGAAAATATAGGACATATTCCAGAGATCATGGGTGGTATCGTTGAGAACATGGAACATATACGAAAAAAACATAGAAACGTTGTATACCTTATTTTTCAGATCTGAGTTCATCATTGTGGTCAGACTTTGAATGAAAATAACATCCAATCCATATGCAAGCACATCAGCAACCTCAGTTGTCGAATTTGCTCCAGCTGAATCCGGCATCTACGATCAACAACTAGTGAAAATCACGATGAAAACATACTAAAACCTTCATCTACGATCAACAACAACTGAAAATCACAACGAAAACATACGATCGATCAACTATCTAGCTAAATCCTCAATGAAAACATGAAAACAAATACGTAGCAGTGTAACAACACGATCGATCAACTATGTAGCATTATTTTTCAATCAAATCACAAAAAAAATTACATTAATATGTTCGAACCTTTTGTATATACGTTTTTGACTATTTTCAGAAGATATAACAGCAGATCGAGAATGGTGAGAGCACAATCTTCAATGGCGAGATGAATCGATGAATTTCACGGCTGAATTCTGGTGGTTTTCACGGTTTTTCTGGTGGTTTTCACCGTTTTCCGGTGATAGAAACTAGAGAGAGAAAGAAGAATGAGAAAACGGCAGATTAAATGGGTGAAAGCTAGGGTTTTAGCTGATGGTTTTGTGTATTTATACCGACCCGTATTACTATAGTTCGACCCACCTTCTGGCCCTTGGGTTGGGATGTTTTTGGCAACTAGTTTTTTATTGGGGTTAATATGTAATATTAGAAAGTATATGTGTCTGTTGAGATTCATTTGCTATATATATAGGATTTTGGCATAGGAAATCACTTTTGCCTAATCCGAAAACTAATCTTGCACAAAAATAGCAAATCCTTCTCTTGATTCTCTGCAAACCTTCTACAATCTCTGCAAATCAAGATTAAAGTTTTTCTGCAAAGAATTACTAAATCAAATCTCTTTCAAACACCAATTTCAAATCCCTACACAATATAAAGAGATGGCCCCTAAAAGTTCAACTACATAGAAATCTCAATCCTCCACTAGTACTGCTGAAAAGCAAGCACCAGAGTTGGTTATTGTGAACAACCGACTGGTAGGAGATTTTAATCCTGACCACTGGACTTCAAATCACAGAATGATTTGGGGTGGTGCCATGGTTGAGGAATACCTCACGGCTGCAATAGAGAACCAAGCCGACAGAAAGCTAATTCTTGACATGCTTGAAAAGGCACAAATCAAGGGCTTTCTATCTGCTCGCCCTAGTGGAATTTCATCACTCGATGTGTTGGAATTCTACAACAACTCCAGGATTATTTCCTGTATTTAAAACCTTTGAAATAGTGTCAGAAAACATCGATCAAGGAAAGGAAATCCTTCTGGACTTAACAACTTTCTGTAAGTTGTTTGAGTTTCAAAATCTTGGAAAGGATTTTGAAATGAACACCAAGGATGATGATCTCCTTGAAGGTGTTAAACAATTGTACAGTGACGTGTGTGATCTTGAAAAATCAGATACACCCACTGAGTACAAGCTTGCTGACATCCGAACCAGACATCTGATGGTTCACTGGGATGTATTGGCTTGCATTCTTCACAGATGCTTTGATGGTCTACAAGGAGGTGCTGACCAGATAAGCCAAGAACGATGGATTATGATGTTCTTGCTGAATCAACAAGAAAAAGGCTGGAAAACCCTTTTAACTGGGGAAAGTACGCCTTCATGAAATTTGTGAACAAGATTCAAGGATTCGAGCCTAAGATTGCCAAAGGACTAGCTGAGCCAAAGGCCACAGTAAGCTATGGTCTGAAGATATGCTACTTGCTGGAAAAGCTTGGCATTGAGCTCAGAGGCCGAATTTGAAATGCAAAGAACCTACTCTACAAATATGAGTATACAAACTTGATGAAAAAGGTTACTGGGTCTCAGAAAGGTTCTAAGAAGCGAAAGTCTGAAAAGATATCTGAAGAAAAGGTTGCGACCAAGAAGCCCAGAACTTCAAGAAAGAAGTCTGCTGGCAAATCAGAAGACACACCCAAAGAGGTTGTCGATTCTCAGATATCTACAGGCATTGCCGATGAACTGATACTGGCAGATGAACTCATAAATGCTGCTAAAAGTGGTGAAAAACACCAAGCCCTATCTGCAGAAACCGCAGGAGTTATGGACCAATCAGTTCCTAACGCTGATGAGAGCTCTGACGATGAAGATGCTAAACTAGTCATCTCTCAAGTCCTAGAAAGAGCAAAGAGGGCTAAGGTTACTGAAATAGTAACTGGTGAAAAGGTTTCTGAAGAAAAACCTACACCTCAGGTTGCTGAACAAGCACCTATAGCAAAGGTTGTTGGTGCACACACATCATCAGGGAACGTTTCTTACGCACAACTTCAAGAAGCCCTGATGAGTGGTAATTTAGTGCTGACAGATGCTGATGAAAATGCCACATCTAAAAATCTGGAAGAACATTCTACTGACCAATCCTCTGCGTCCAGACAACCACAACAACCACAAACACAACAACCACAACAGCCACAAGTGGTTGATGAAATGTTAAATGAACTCCATTTCGAATTACCAGCAATGCAGTATGCTGAAGAAAATCCTGCAAAAGAGCAGGTTCCCCAACTCAATGTGAGGGATCAAACTGAGACATCTACTCAGAATGATCAACCAGGGGAGGCAACTGAGTTGCACACTCAGGAAAGGTGTGAAGTACCTGAAACTTCAAACAAAGAAGAAATTCTGGGACAAGAAGACCAAAGTATAGAAAGGTCACAAGTTCCAGAGACCAATCAGCCTGAAACTACTCAGGTAGCTGACCGGTTTAACTCTTATCTTGTGAAAATTTTTATGCTTTTACATCTTGTTATTTATAAAAATTCTTTGTTACAGGCTGAGTTAGAAACACAAAAACAAGAGGAAGCTGAAAAGCTTACCTCAGAAACTGAGAAGGAGGTTCCCTCAACCTCGCCTCTTAAGATGTCTGAGCCTGTGCCACAGGTAATAATGGATTCTTAAGATAACACTTCTTCAGTTATATGTTTATGTGCTTAATCATTAAAATGAATGTTTCTAACAGGCTCCAACTGTGAAAGAGGCAGATAAGGCAGAAATGTCAGAAGAAAACCCAGAAACCGACAAGGTTTCTGAAGAACAGATCATTGAGCCTTCCAGTATGAAGGTATTTGAAAATCAGTGATAAAAATTCTTCACCTTGGGTTATCTCAAACTTCTTCTAAAATACTCAATACTTTCTACTCACAGGCTCACTCAGAAGTAGAAGTGCAAGGGGACAGAGTTGCGACATCCCCTGCACCTATGGAAACTGATGAGGCATCAAGGCCTTCATCACAAGAAAAGATTCCAGAGACTGCACAAGTCTCTGAGAGAAAAATATCTGAGCCTCCCATGGAGGTAATTGACCTCTCAGATATCTGATTTGTCATCTAAAGTTTTCTTGATAAAATTTCCTAAGTATTGTGATAATTTTAATTCTCAGGTTCAAGAAAGAAAGGTTAATGAGGACCAGACTTCCAAGTCTCCGCCTCACAACAAGATATCTGAGACACCAATTGTCTCAGTAGCACAAGTCTCTGAGCCTGAAGTACTTACTCAGGTAACTCAGAAACTAAACTACACTTCTACTCAGATATCTACAAAAGTTTTGATGCTCACTCAAAACTCTTTCTTTCAGGCTCAAACAAGTGCCAAGCAGGCTCCCAATGTTGAGACAAGGGACCTACTTCCCTTCTTCAAAGATCACACCCTGCCAAAGCATATTCAATGCTTCAAGAAATGGCAAAGGTTAAGGTGCTCTGATCTCTCTGAAATATTGAGAATCACAGATCAACCAAACAGACGAGCACGAGCTCTTGACTTGGAGACATATATCCATGCAATGTTCCCTACCGAACAGTACACAGTTGCGACTCTATTGCATAAGGATTTCTCCAGAGAAGTGGCGCACAGTTTGATACAAGCCTTTGAACAGGCAGATGATCAGACAAGATTACAGATGGCTTTCAAGCCAGTTCTGCCCCAAACTCTGCAATTTATACCTTCTGAACAAGAAGAGGTTAATGGGCAGAAGATCACTATTCCTGAAGTGATCAATCTTGTATCTGAAGATGATGAGGAGGAAGAAATAAACGAAAATGACTTCGATGAACCTCCCACTGACCATCACCAAAAGGATGACACAGACAAAAAGGATGATGATGATGCCCCTGCACCAGGGACCGGAGGAATTTTTCTAAGAAATAATGCCTCAGCTGCTGAAAAGCACACTGAGAAGACTTCACAGAAATCTCCGTCTCCATCTCCTCAGAAATCTACTCATCCATCTTCTAACCAACACCCAGTAACTACTAAACAAGTAGTTGAGCTTTCTGAAGAAACCAATCAGAAAATATTAAACACTCAAACCAGAACTACTCAACTCAGACAACTGTTGGAAGAAGAACAACAGCTCCATCTTCAACTGGAAGATCAAATAGCTAGATCCAGAGACAAGCTTGATCAACTACAAGATCAATATTTACATGAAATGATTGCTTACTCTGAGGTTAAAGAGCTACAGGATGCTGTGCATGATATCACCAAAGAACTCGATACTGAAGAAGTATCCGAAGTCAAGCATGATGCTAAGGCTGCATCATCTTCAAAAGAAGTACCATCCTCCTCCCAGAAAGGGAAGAAACCAATCTCGGAGATGGTTGTTGGACTCGATACAATCGATGAGAATGTCCAAGAGGATGAAGATCACTGGGCAGATTACTCAGATGATGAAGAAGACAAGACTTTGGCAGAGCACCGCAATGAACATCTAGCGGTTTCTCACTTGAAAAGGAAGCTGATTGCTCCTGCAATATTCAGCAAACTGCCAAATGTCCACTCCCATGGATACATGAACAGGTACCAAGTACTGGCTCATCTGAACAAGGAGATGTCTTCACAGAACAAGGAAGTAATTGCCTCTGTCCCCTCTGAAATGAAAAAGTTCACTGAGCTCATCACTCAGAGAACAACTAGCATAGTCATTTCTCAGAAAGATCTGGGAATGATAAGGGACGATGATGCGTCTTTAGCTGAAAAAGCTTTCCAAGAGGCAAGTTACACTGCTGGAAAAGCAGATGCCATCCTAGGCCCATTGGCAGAGCTCACTAATAAGGACAATGGACTTATCAAACAAAATCAGGAGCTCAAAGCCGAACTTCAGAAGTTAGTCACTGCCTACAATCTCTTACAAGGACATTTTGAGTCTCTCTCAGATTCCTTTATGAGACTGAGTCAGCCAACAATGACTAAGGGGGAAAGAGTGTACAAATCTGGACCTCAAAGTCAGGGGGAATGGGAAAAAGGAGAAGAAAACAAGAAGAAATCTGGAGCTGGTGCGGCTCAGAGAGGAAGAAGAAACATGAAAACGTCCCAGCCACCACTCAGAATCAATGAACCCTCCTCAAGCCAAGCTGCTTTGCAAATAGTAGCTGCTTCCCAGAAACCCACTGAAGGAACTACAATGGTAACAAGGGCTATGGCACAGAAACCTCTAAGGAGCACCAAGGCTCCAAGGAGAAGACAAGTTAAAGGGATTGATGAATCTTCTTAAGAAGAAGAAGGCAAAATCAAGTCCCTGGGCAATGAAGAAGGCTGTAAAACTCTCACAAGATTTAATCTTGATGATGATGAGGAAACTGATGAAGATGAAGCTCCTCTTCACAGAAAAAGGAAAATTGAAAGCCTAACTGAGCCCATAGCTGCAAAGCCCCTAGCAGCTAAAACACCCTCTGGAAATACCAAGTCTATCCAGGGTGGTTCTTCAAGCAACAACCCCAAAGAGAATTCAAGACAGAGAAGGAACAGACTGAGAGCTGAGCAAAGACAAAGTCAACTTCCACTCAGGCCAGAAGAAGCCAAAATAGAGTATGTGAAGTATGACAATGATTCCTCTGTCTACAGGTGCATCAATCAGAAAAATGGCTATTGGATTCTGGAACTTAAGCATCTACTGGTAAATTCAAGATTTCCAGAACCAATCCATAAACAACTTATGGCATGGAGAAAAGATAAGCCAACCTTGATCAACACCAATCACATTAAAGCCTGGTTGGATTTTGAAGTTGTCAAGAGAACTGAAGCCATGAGAAAGGACCTCTCTGATGAATGTCCATATGGAAAGCCAGATGATGTGCACAGAATTCTGAATATCACAGGAACAGGCACAAGAGCAAGACTCGCTGTGGAACCCTATGAGTCGTTCTATCTAACTGAAGATCAATACAAGGGTGACATCAGATATCTGAGGATTATCTACGAATACTTCAAGCTTTCAGATATCAGAATAGAGCATGCCTGGAAGTGGGGAAAGTATCTGTGGGTCAAACATTTTGTCAAGAAAAATCCTACCAAAACCTACAAAGAGGTCTGTGGATTTGCCAGAGACACTGAGATGCTCGTCAGAACACTTCTCTATGATTATTCTGATGACATCAAAAGGTTTGGAGATAGGAAATTTGCAGACTGATCCATAGAACTATTGTTGAAGACTTGAAGAGTTGAAGACTTGAAGACTAGTCTATTAGGATGTTTACTTGGAGCTTGGTTACTCCTGTTGTCCTAATTTACTATGTAGTTTTTGTATATTTTGCTGACTGAGCTAAATTGTTTTATGTATTGAAGTTATCTGTAATCTCTCTTTAACTTATCTGAAGAACTTACTCTCAGATAGTATTCTATAAAAGATAACTTGTCAGCAAAGATCACACCTTGTGATTTGGTTGATGTTTACTTTCTGCACTTATTTGAATGAATTGAAAATCTTAAGAAAAGATTAAGTGTTGGATTGTTCACTCATCCAGATTTGTAATAGGTCAGATAGTCATCGTTGACTGATCAAAAAGGGGGAAATTTGTTAGGAAATTTGTTAGATATTTTGTTAGAAATATCTGTTTAGATTTTGATCAGCAACATGATGACTTATCGTAGTCTCAGAAAGGTGATTAGTACTCTTGGTTCACTTGAACATTGTAAAAGAGGAAACCCACTAAGTATGATAGTCTAGCTAATCTTGTATAGGATGTTAGGTCTCAAAATGTAATTTTTATTTTATGAAGAGAAGACCAAGAAGAAGACATCCAAGCAGAACAAGCTCAACGACATTGAAGAATTGAAGAAACTGCACAAGATTACTGAAACAGTTTTTCAGATACCTTAGCCAAATATCTTGAAGACACAAATAGTTTTTTAAACAAACTGTGTCACAAGAGATATCTGAGAAATGAAAGGTCTATCTGAAAACAAGGAAAGTGTCCACAAATATCTATTCTCAGATACCTTGAGCATTAACCACATTTCTGAAAAAGAAATATATATATTGCAAACAAAGATGTTTCAATAAAAGAGGTATCTGAAGATTGAAGATAAGGACGTGCAAAGAATCAGATAATACTAGCTTCTGATACAAAGCATAGTTCCGTTGACACTACAGGACAAAAAGTATAGTACAATGCATTTAATGCACGGACAGAGATGTCTGAACAAAAGCAACGGCAAACAAGAAGAAGACAAAACTGCTAAGATTATACACAGATATCAATAGTTTGAATTTGAGCCTAACGGATACTATTCAAACGGCACTCAAATTCATCTATAAATATCAACACTTAGACTGCTTGAGAAGACACTGACGACGCTGAAACACAGAACTTATTGAACATCTTACTCTCTCAAAGCAAATTACTTATCCTCAAAGCTTTCTGTTGCGACCAAATCTTTTGATCTTGAGTAACACTAAAGTTCTAAGTGTCCTGATCCTAAACAAGCATAGCTATATGTGAAAGAGTTGAAACGAAAGATCAAGTATCTGAGATTCATTCTCTTAAACACTTATCTAAGACTTGGGTCAGTAAAAAGAACAAGATACCATACATTAAAAAGTGTATTAAGTATACTTGATTCACAGAGCTATCTGAATAACTGAATAAGTTATTAAAGAAGCTCATCTGACAACTCAAACCGAAACCAACACCAGTACAGGAAGTACTTAGTTTGGAAAATCAGGGAATAACTCCAAGGTTACCGGAGTATAGGAAGTACTTGATTTGGGAAACTAAGGAATAACTCCAAGGTTATTGAGTATAGGAAGTACTTAGCTTGGGAAGCTAGGGAATAACTTCAAAAGGTTTCTGAGTACAGGAAGTACTTGGCTGAGAAAGCCGGGGAACAACTCAGGGGGAACATTTGGTTGAGAACCATTTGTTTAAAGGAATCTTAGAATAGGATTTTTTTGTAAGGAGAACTCAATTATCTATTCTAGTGTATTCTAGGTCTCTGGAAGACCGAAGTGGATTAGTTGGAGGATTACGCCACCTCCAGATACCACTATACTTGCTGTGTTATTTACCTTTCTGTATTTACATTTCAGCAACACACACACACACTTTAACTGTTTCTGCACTTATCTATCTTAAGTCTTCCGCGCTCTGATTCTAAGTATCAAATATCTACTCAAATATCTGAGAAATAGTTTTTATTGACAAAAGTTTTAAAAGACTATTCACCCCCCCCCCCCTCTAGTCTTTTACTTTGCCGTTATCTGGACCAACAGCCTTCTTCGCGGAAGGAGGAGTATACTATTTCAAGGTGATGCCATTCGGGTTGAAAAACGCGGGAGCTACATACCAGCGGTTGGTGAATAAAATGTTCAAGGGGGAGTTGGGCAAGACTATGGAAGTCTACGTAGATGATATGCTTGTTAAAAGTAAGACTGAAGAAGAGCATATTGAGCATCTCAACAATTGCTTTTCCATTCTTCGGAAGTATGGAATGAAGTTGAACCCCGAAAAGTGTACGTTCGGGGTGAAAGGAGGAAAGTTTCTGGGATACATGGTCACAGAAAGAGGGATAAGTGCAAACCCTGAGAAGATCAAGGCAATCCAAGATTTGCCCCATCCGAAGAACCTCAACGAGGTACAACAGCTTATTGGGCGTCTAATATCCTTAAGTCGTTTCATTTCTCGATCTGCAGAAAAGAACCTTCCGTTCTTCAAAATCCTCCGGAAGGGAGAGAGCTTTGAGTGGACCGCGGAATGTTCTGAGGCTTTTGAAAATTTGAAAAAGTACCTCCATTCCCCTCCGCTGCTCTCCAAACCCATGGAAGGAGAACCACTCTACCTCTACCTAGCAATCACGGAAGAGGCAATGAGTTCCGTACTAGTGCGGATTCAAGCTAATGATCATTTGCCAATCTACTATCTTAGTAAAGCCCTTGCCGGGGCGGAGACAAGATATGTGAAGATTGATAAATTTGTGTATGCTCTGGTTTACACCGCCCGACGGTTGAAACCATATTTTAAGTCTCACAAAATAGTGGTACTAACTGCGGAACCTTTGAAATAGGTCCCAGGAAAGCCCGACAAATCAGGACGACTCTCTAAGTGGGCGATCGAGCTAAGTGAATACGACATTTGCTACCAGGCTCCGTCAGCCAAAAAGGCTCAAGTCCTCGCCGACTTCTTAGCGGATTATCCAGAGAAGGATTCAGAGAAAGTCCCTGACAAGCAGGTGCTCGAGTGCTTAATCACCAAGCATATTGTCTGAAAGCCAGTTCCGCCAAAGTTCAACCCGGAAAACCTCGAGGAAGCCCAGTTCATCAATCGGCCCTTTCCTTTGTCAGATGGGGAAACTCGGGTCAACCAAATGTTTCTACTTGGTGATGTTCGCAGAAACTCCAAAGGTCGACAACATCGAGCGGAAATCACTAAGGGATGAACCAAGAGCGAACCTCGGCTGACTCAGGAGATCTCCAAACCCAAAACATCCTTCCGATATCCGGACATTGAAGTGGATGGTTCTTCCTTTGGAAGAGTGGGAGGAATTGGAATCTACCTTAAGAGCCGGATGGCTGGAACTCGACTATGCGATTTCCTTGGAGTTCAAAGTTACCAATAATGAGGCTGAGTATGAGGCACTTTTAGTGGGGCTGCGTCTAGCCAAGTCACTCCAAGCCCGGAAGGTCAAAGCTTACACGGACTCACAGCTCGTCGAGGCCCAATTTTCAGGAACTTTTGCCACAAAAGGTCCTTCGATGATCAAGTATCTTGAGCTACTCAAGAATGAGGCCAGCCACTTCGAGGAATTCACCTTGGAAAAGTTTGATAGAGCTTGGAACGAAAGAGCTGATGCCTTGGCAAAATACGCATCTGCTACAGCGGCTCTAGACACAAGGAGAGTAATCCTACTCACCATTACTGACTCATCCGTCATGAGTCCCAGTTCGGCGGTCATGATACTTGACACGGGAAGAAACTGGATGACTGACATTTTTAACTATCTCAAGGACGGATCTTTGCCAGTCGATCCGAAAGAATCAAGGAGTGTGCAATGCCGAGCAAATAGATACTTTATAATGGGTGACGATTTGTACAAGAGATCTTTTTCCGGGACTCACCTGAGATGTTTGAACCCACAAGAAGCACAAACCGTGCTGGAAGAGATACACTCTCGCCCAGAAAATCATACGACAAGGCTACTATTGGCCTACCATCGGTAAAGATTCCGCCGACCACGCCCGGAGATGTCAGGATTGCCAATATTACGCAAACATCCCACATCGTCCGACGAACCCTATGATTCCGTCAATCATAGCGTGTCCGTTCGATCAGTGGGGTATCGATATTGTCGGACCATTTCCGAGGGGTACCCAACAGAAAAAATTTCTCATTGTGGCGGTAGAATATTTTACCAAATGGGTAGAAGCGAAGGCTGTAGCGACTATCACGGAAAGTCAAGTGCGGACCTTCATTTGGAAGAACATCATTTGCCGCCTCGGCCTACCAAGAGTTCTAGTCTCGGATAACGGCGCTCAGTTCTCAGGCAGTAGGCTCAAGGAATGGCTTGCCTCCTTCAAAATCGAACAACGTTTCACATCCGTCGGATACCCACAAGCCAATGGTCAGGCTGAATCCACACACAAGACAATAGTCAAAATCCTGGAGAAGCGTTTGAGAACTTCCCGAGAAAGCTGGGCAGACGACCTGGAAGGCGTGCTATGGGCTCATCGCACCACTGCACGGACTGCGACCAAAGAAACTCCATTCTCCTTGGTATATGGTTCGAAGGCAGTCATACCGTCTGAGATTTCCGTTGAGACTTTGAGGATCCAAGAGTTCGAAGGCAATGCAAACCGAGAAGCTCGGATATCCGACCTAGACTTGCTCGAACAGAAAAGGTCTGAGGCACTGGCGAATATCCATAGGTATCAGTAACCGCCCGAACCTACAACAGAATGTTCGACTAACTTGCAAATCGGAGACTGGTGCTTGACGAATGACATTTTGAACAATATTGGAAAACTCAAGCCCACGTGGGAAGGACCCTACAAGATTATCGGTGCAAGAGTGAATGGCAGTTATGAATTAGAAGATGAGAACGGACATCCCCTCAAGCGTCCGTGGGATGCTAGGAACCTTCAGAAGTTCTATGCATAGAGATAACTGTGCGGATCTCCTTCAGATCGATTGGTCATCTCAGTTTCAACAAATTACTACACGGAACTCCGCCAGTTCTGTTTTTCGATCCTTTTGTCATTGGCCTTAGAGCCCGCAAGTTGTAATTGAATTTCCGGCAAATCAATACAACCTCTATCTTTCGATTTGTGATCTTTCGATCCATGCATATATGATTTAACTTTCGATTAATGACAAGGAAAGCAAGAGATTTCATTCATACAAAGACGAATTATACATAATCTTGTCTGTACAATTTACAATCTCGGATCGATATCCGGACTTACGGACGCAACATGAAAAAGGCAGAAAACGTCTCTGAAGATACGTCATCTCCCAGCAAAGATCGTTCCCCCGTCGGAAAAAGCTTCTTCCATGTCAAGCGGCGAATCTGGTTTCCGCGGAGGCCAGGAACTCGATCTACCTGCACATAGGAAAATGGTTAAACGTGGTGGAATCCCTCATGATACCACCAAAACGTGGCATTGCAAAATCGTGCGGGGAAAACAAAGTACGGACAGGAAGGGATTTCCGCCTCACCAGCTTTAGAGACTCAAACTCTCTTGAAATTCGGAAACCATTTCCAATATAAGAGAGATTTGAACCACTAAAGTGGGGTTGGAAGAAAGCAGAGGAGACGGACGGATATACATTCAAACCGAGATCTATGCTTTTCTATGACTGATCTTCAACAATCTTCCCCTCTAGACCCACGCCACTCTCAAGCTCAGGATGAATGCCGACTTGAGAGTGGACGGGAGTCTCGAGGGGGAAACTATTCAAGAAATCATCTTCTTGCTATTGAATAGATATGGAAATTGGAAGTTGGATTTGCACGACCAAGGCTAAGAGGGATCCGGAGTATTTATAGAAGTAACGGACCAATAGGCGTCCGACACGTCAGAACTTCGACGTTGACAATGGGCTTGAACTATTCATTTGGGTTGAACAGTGTTGGGCCAGACGGGTTTATCCAATCAAGCCTAAACAAGCCCATCAACTACGTCCGAGTTTCTTGGTCATTTTACAAAGATATGTGCGTCAATATAATCCGACGAAGCTTGCACAAGAAAAAGATGGCGATCTCATCAGAGGAAAAATAGTTCGAATTTTATAGACAAAATTATCCGAACATTTACATAATGTATTAACTGGAAAGATCCAAGGATCAGTACATGCTTCCACAGGGCATACCCCGCCTTGTTCCTTTACCAGATCCCAGAAGTGGAGCCCTGAGATTCCGAGCCACCACCGCGAGCTTCTTGAGCTTGCTGCTGCATTCGGATCCTCCTGCGGATCATCCTCACAATCCGCTCCCTTTCTGCGGCTAGCCCACTAACTATCCCCGGACACGGAGGAGGGTCCCCTTCGAAGTCGAGGATGATTGGGTCATCCGCGGTCCCCTTTTCGGGATAATATGGGGGGTGCTTGACCAGCAGTACACCACCCAAAGGATGTGAGCGATCAAACCTGGAATGGTTTAGTTCTCTGGCTGCAGCGGACATTTGGACGGACTCTCTGGAAGGATAGGGAAATCTGATCAGGAGAAAGGGTTAAAAAGTACAACAGTAAGAAAAGGGCACTTACCCCTTTCTTATTTATAGTAGTGACAAACCCGTACGATCTCAACACATGTCACTCATCCGACGGCTCGGAAGTTGATGGGACGCAGTAATAATGACAAATTCACTGTTTCACCTTCCTCCCTTCTAGAAGAATCACGCATCCCAAAGGTCGATTGAATTTAGCAATCACGGACGGTACGAAATTCGTGAAACGATGGTTTTGACTTCTACGTCGGACGCCATCTACTGCGATCCGTGTTCTTTAAAGATGTGTTTTATGATAGTAAAACATACGAACGATGAACGGAAGCAAACAAAGCGGAAAACAGGCAATGACTCGGAATTACGAGAAATACTGTTTTATAGACAGTAAGTACGGATAAAAAAATAAAGCAGCATTGTTCAAGGCATTGTTCCGTGCCACAAAGAGATGCAGATTCCAGACATTACATAAGTTTCACGGGGCATACCCCGGATTCTTCACTGAGGATTAGGCTGGCTCGGACCTGTTTCTTCAATTCGAGGCGGATCAGCAGTAGACGAGTTGGCAGCAGCTTGGACAGCAAGGGACTCCGCGAGCTCGAACAAGTTGAAGTCTTCAGCAAGACCAACTACCCGGGAAGGCATGTAATACCAGTCCTTGAGGAAGGCCCGGTAATTCTCGAACGGGACGAAGCACACCTTTTGTAAGGCATCCGGCACACACTTCGGAAGGAAGGGTCCACCGTTCTTGATCTCCAATTCTCCTTCCTCAGTGACGAGTTCCGCAAACTCACAAGCGGCCAACCGATCGTCCGAGACAACATCCACGGGAACTTCCACGCCGTTAGCATCCGCAAAAGGGTTTAACCCTTCCGCCTTCCAATTGAAATCTGGAGGAAGAAGCCCTCGATCAGAAGTTGATTGCGACCGAAGAACCCATTCAAATTAGATTCGAACTTGTCTGCCATGAAGAACTTGAAAGAATCCGACCTCATGAAATCCTGGCCCGCCTCAAGACGAGAGTATTGGAGGTCTTCAAGCAAGAAATCCTTCATGTCTCGGAAGGCTCTCATTGATTTCTGGGTGAAACCCTCCTGCCAATCCAAGTCCGCCTTGATTGCCTCCCAACTGGTCTTCAGCTTATGGAACTTCACCTCGTGCTCCTTCAGCTGCATCTCCAACTGCTTCACTTTTTCGGCCTCATCCATGGACTGCCATGGCCTTGAACAACTCGTGCTCAATGGTAGCCGCTCACTCGCTTCCATCGATAGCTCGGAGGAAGCACCCAAGCTGCAAAGAATCCGTATAGACATAAGTCGTATGCTTGTCATAAGGACATAATGAAAAAACCATTAGAAGATCACGAACCTGCTGATATAGCACATTAAGGCCACCGACCCGCTCAACCTCGGGAAGTCCGCAGGCACGCTCATACTCCTTGTCGAGAGCGGCCTGGTCAGACAGTAAAACGGCGGCCAGCTGCTACCTCTTGCTTGATTGGGAGGCCTCCGCGGGAGCTCTTCTCTTCCGCCCAGACGTTATGGCATCCAGTTTGAACACTTCTTGTTGAGGCCCGGATCCAGCAGCGGATGGTGGTCTGGAGGCAGTAACGCTCCGAGTAACAGGGGCTTTGCCCTTGTCAGGCACGCCGAGGGCTTGCGGATCTTCTCCCGCCTTGTTCTGCCTCTCCTCCTCTGCGGCGAACACTGCCGCATTCTTGGGATCTCCCATAGGAAGACCAACGGACGTGTTGATGATCTTGGTCCTCTGACCAGCGGCGACCTCCAGAGTGTTGCTCTCTCTGTTGCCTCTTCTTTTCAGCGAGTGTCGACATGATATAGTCGAACCAGTGAGCTACATAGTAATGTAAACATTTCAGAACGCGGACGAATAACAGAAGAACAACAGGAATATCGGAGATGAGAAAATTCATAACGAGACATTCAAAACACGGAGTCGCACAAATCATAAGTTAGACTCCTTACTGAAATCTGTCTTTCCTCCGACTTCCACGGCATCGGTCAGTCCGCATAGATATGGCAGCGGCTGACAAATTAGTCCGTGGAATGGGTAGGTAGGCGGATCATTCTTCTTGTGGTTCTCCGCCACCCAGGGAGCAACGTTCTTCGGAAGCGGAAGCCAATCAGGGATACTCTCTCTAAGGAATTTTGTGGGCAGCCCCCATTGTTCCCTCTGTCTCTCGGACATCCCTGGCTTCAAAGCCATCCGTACAAAAATGTACCTATCCCACCATTTCGACCCCAACGACGAGATGGAGTCCGAGATGAAGTTATAGGGTTTCCTATTCATAAAAGTGTAAAAAAGGGGATTCCTGACCGAAAGAGACATGGAAAAGTCATGAAGTTTTCAAAATTCACTGTTTGCCCCTTCTTCTTACAAAAGATTACAAAACAAATAAGGTTACCCAGGGACTTGGGGATAACCTGACTCGGACCTATGCCAATATGGTTGAGGATGTTCTTCAGTTCCGTGGCAATGGGGATCTTCCATCCGTAGGAGAAGGCAACCTCGTGCACACACATATACCCAGCAGGTGGGTTATAGAGTGCATGCCCGGGATCAGGGATCATTATTTCTACAGACTCAGGGATCTCCCATCTTCGCCTCATTTCCGGAATCTCCTTGGGCCGGACCCTCGATGGACAGGTAGGAAGAAGCCCGTCCACGTTTAGCTTTCCGAACTCGCTCGCTATCACCATCATGGATGCGGGACGAGGAAATTTGATCCTTGCCGCCTTGGCTCCACGGCCTTCAACCAACGAAAGGCTGGATTGAGCGGCAGCTACGGAGTGCAATACAACCCGACGACCAGCACCTCTCCGAGGACGGACATCGGGAGAACCTTCCTCTTCTTCCTCCCCGTTTCACCTTCTTCCTCTCCGCCTTCTTCCTCCTGACCACCATCAGGTCTCCCAGATGTACCAGGATTGGACGGACCTGTCTCTACCACAACACGGTCCTCCACTCCGGCCTCGAACATCTCCACGTCATCAGCCTCATGCCCGCTGTCGCCTGCCCGTTCAAGTTGAAGCTCATTCGGATCTATAGCTCTCCCACACCGCCTATAGTCCGAGATTGGACCAATGCTCTCGCCTCATTAACACCTTCTTCGACCACTGGCCCGTCCGTCGGAGGATTGACTGTTTCATGGGTTCCGTGCCTAGCGTCGGAATCTCTGGAAGATAAGACATCCACGAGATAGTCTTCTACGGACACGTCCACGTCCACGGATTCACCGCCCGAATCTACTCCATCCTGGTAATCCCGCACCTCGTGAACGTTTTGACTATCGCTCCCGGACATCCTAGGGCAAAAGGAAACGGATCAGAAACGATGATTGTTATTGTCCGAGAGTTCATTTATATGTCTTATTAAGTCCAGAGGTCCGGGAAAAAGTTTAAACCCTAAGATTTTCTATACGTATGATTGGGCCCCAAGACCGGCACATCTAAGTCGTACATGCACCACAATCTGCCCCTTATGGCATGGCAATAAAAGAAACAATTTACAGGCGAACACCACAACCAATACCAATTTATCATCAAGTAAGCATGCATTGTCAAGACGGGTCAGGTTGTGACGGGACGTACCAAATAAAAGTACAAGGCATCAGTGAGGAAAATTGGCATATTATAAGCATGCAGCAGAAACACATCAACTAGCATCACAACCAAAGGTATCGCAAGAGCCAATTACTAAAGACAAGCACAATTACGGAAGCAGCAAGGGAAGCTACACTAGACATGCAATGGGCGTATAGCGAATACAGGAAACTTTAACAAAGCCAAAAAATCAGGGGTACTTACTTGCTAATATTCAAACAGGAAAGTTCAACGGACGATCGAGTTTGGATAATGTTCCGAGGTTACAGATCTCAGCTGGATAGCCCAAAGTCTTACAAGTCCCAGTTGCTCGAATCGATCTTGCGTTGTTTGAATAGCTTAAAGATTGCTCAGAGTTTCGATTTAGCTAAAGTGTGAAAGTGACCGATCGCCTAACTATTTATAGGGACAAAGTGGGAAGGCCAAGCGTCACATCACTTAGGATTAAACCGCGACCGTTGATCTGTTCAAATCCAACGGTCATGACGATTCACGAATAGATGGCTAACAGCGCATTACGTTTAGTGCCTGACAGAGGAGTCGCGTCACTTGATCTCAACCGTTGAGGCTTTCCAATCCAACGGTCGCATCGTTCCCCTCGGGATCTTACCCCATAGGCCGGACAAGCAACTCGTTGGACCCCGTTGATTTACTGTTCGGAGGTCCATCAGGACCATTTCACAAATTTGGCCCAACGGATAACCTCCTACTTGATCTTCCTCGAAAGACTTCGTCAGATCCTAACCGTACTCGGACCCATATATCTCGGATACAAATACCTTTTCCCTCTACAGTCCCAGTTATGTGATAACTCGGACTGTAGACGGAAAAGGGGGGGAAAGAGATATATTGAATCCTTGAGGACACGGACGATGGATCCCGACACAAAGGATTTTTTCCTTTTTCTTTTAACTAACGATTCGGACACGCTCCACAGACACGACTGATCCCTCATAGTTACCAACTATCTTCTACTAAGATACTTGGAAACTAGGGGGACATATGTTGATACAGAAATGTGTCCAATCCGTTAAAGGCGCCATAGAGCGTGTCCTAGAGCGCATCAAGGCTAAGATAGCCATCCAAAGCTAGTCCGACCTTCGAGTGGTCCGTCCTAAAGGAAACCATCTCAGGTCAACTAGTACTCAAAAGTCAGCACGCCATTTCAGCTAGGTCCGACCAAGCTAGATGGATGACTTCTGAGCCTGATAAAAGGTTACCTGGTCCTCCCAAGTACCGCAAACAGTCAGTCCTAAGATGCTAAACGGACCGGACGAGAGAATCTCGGACGCCACCAGTACAGTAAGACCAAATGTATTTGACAGAACCACTGAGATGCATCCGTGGAACTCTAAGGTCCGGACACCTAGAGTTACCCAAGGCAGAGTCATCCAATCATGCGGATCTGTCCGAGGGACTTACACGGACCCAACGTGCGGAACAGTACTCTCAGAGGGAAAGGACCAAACTACCCTCCCAGCCCATTAATTAGTATTGGATTACTATTCACTAATGGGCCATGGGCCAAAGGTAGCATTGGTATCCAAATCTGAGGCATACACTTGGCATCATCTTATGGGCTACTTCATAAGTATATGATAACTATAAATATAACACAAGGTACAATACCTTGAGGTAAGGGAAATCCCCTAGCAAATTGTGTTGTCCCCTAAGTCCTAAACATCCTTGATTTCATTACCTTTCCCATTACTATTGCATTGAGAGCTTTCATCTCTCCTTTGAGTAAAGCCTCCTTCCGGATTGACTTAGGCAATCCGGGTAACCCATTCTAACCCCCCACTTAGTCCTTTCAGGTACTCTTGCTCGGACAAGCCTTCTCTCGGACTTCAAGTTGGAGGTGGATCTTAGATTAGGTTACTTGTGGTAGTAGTGTTGGTGTTTGAGGTTTTATCCCTCAACAATGTGAATAAAATTTGACACAAACTAACTCTATCGAGTGTTGGACAAAAAATCATGTACTACCCCCTTGGAATTTTATTGAAGACAAGAGGTCTCGTAAATACGTTTTAAAATATAGGTTCGATCAACCAAAATATGTCAATATGTGCATAGAATAGTTTTTTTTACCACAAACCATGTCATGTGAATAAAATTTGACACAAACTAACCCCATGGAGTGTTTTCACAAAAAAACCATGTACTAACCCCTTTGGGTTTTCTCGAAAACTAGATGTCTCAAAAATACATTTTTAATTCGAGGTTCGATCAACCAAAATAGTTCATTATGTGCGTAGAATAGTTTTTATAGCACAAACCATATAATGTGAACAAAATTTGACACAAACTAACTCTATCGTGTGTTTCACAATCAATCGTGCGCTACCCCTTTGAGTTTTACTGAACACGAGATGTCTCGGAAATACGCTTTAAAATTGAGGTTCGATCAACCAAAATAGGTCAATATGTGCGTAGAATAGTTTTTATACCACAAACCATGTCAGGTAAAGAAAATTTGACACAAACTAACACCATGCAGTGTTTTCACAAAAAAAAGTGCACTAACCCCTTTGGGTTTTCTCGAAAACTAGACGTCCCAAAAATACGTTTTTAATTCGAGGTTCGATCAACCAAAATAGTTCATTATGTGCGTAGAATAGGTTTTATACCACAAACCATTTCATGTGAATAAAATTTGACACAAACTAACTCTATCGAGTTAGTTTGTGTACAACCCCCTTTTGAGTTTTATTGAAGACAAGAGGTCTCGTAAATACGTTTTTAAGTCGAGGTTCGATCAACCAAAATGGTTCAATAAGTGCGTAGAATAGTTTTTATACCACAAACCATGTCATTTGAATAAAATTTGACACAAACTAACCCCATGGAATGTTTTCACAAAAAACCGTGTACTAACCCCTTTGGGTTTTCTCGAAAACTAGCTGTCCCAAAAATAAGTTTTTAATTCGAGGTTCGATCAACCAAAATAGTTCAATATGTGCGTAGAATAGGTTTTATACCACAAACCATATCATGTGAACAAACTTTGACACAAACTAACTCTTTCGAGTGTTTCACAATAAATCGTGTACTACCCCTTTGAGTTTTATTGAAGACGAGAGGTCTCGGAAATAAGTTTTAAAATTGAGGTTCGATCAACCAAAATAGGTCAATATGTGCGTAGAATAGTTTTTATACCACAAACCTTGTCATGTAAATAAAATTTGACACAAACTAACCCCATGGAGTGTTTTCACAAAAAAACGTACACTAACCCCTTTGGGTTTTCTCGAAAACTAGATGTCCCAAAAATACGTTTTTAATTCGAGGTTCGATCAACCAAAATAGTTCATTATGTGCGTAGAATAGGTTTTATAGCACAAACCATTTCATTTGAATAAAATTTGACACAAAGTAACTCTATCGAGTGTTTGACAAAAAATTGTGCCCCTTTGAGTTTTATTGTAGACAAGAGGTCTCGGAAATACGTTTTAAAATTGGGGTTCGATCAACCAAAATAGGTCAATTTGTGCGTAGAATAGTTTTTTTACCACAAACCATGTCATGTAAAAAAATTTTGACACAAACTAACCCCATGGAGTGTTTTCACAAAAAACCGTGTACTAACCCCTTTGGGTTTTCTCGAAAACTATATGTCCCAAAAGTTAGTTTATAATTCGAGATTCGATCAACCAAAATAGTTCAATATGTGCGTAGAATAGGTTTTATACCACAAACCATATAATGTGAACAAAATTTGACACAAACTAACTCTATCGAGTATTTCACTATAAATCGTGTGCTACCCCTTTGAGTTTTATTGCAGACAATAGGTCTCGTAAATACATTTTAAAATATAGGTTCGATCAACCAAAATAGGTCAATATGTGCATAGAATAGTTTTTTTTACCACAAACCATGTCATGTGAATAAAATTTGACACAAACTAACCCCATGGAGTGTTTTCACAAAAAACCGTGTACTAACCCCTTTGGGTTTTTTCTCGAAAACTAGATGTCTCAAAAATACATTTTTAAATCGAGGTTCGATCAACTAAAATAGTTCAATATGTACGTATAATAGGTTTTATACCACAAACCATATCATGTGAATAAAATTTGACACAAACTAACTCTATCGAGTGTTTCACAAATAAATCATATACTACCCCCCGCCCCCTTTGAGTTTTATTGAAGACAAGAGGTCTCGGAAATACGTTTTAAAATTGAGGTTCGATCAACCAAAATAGGTCAATATGTGCGTAGAATGGTTTTTTTTACAACAAACCATTTCATGTGAATAAAATTTGACACAAACTAACCCCAATGGAGTGTTTTCACAAAAAACCGTGTACTAACCCCTTTGGGTTTTCTCGAAAACTAGACGTCCCAAAAATACGTTTTTAATTCGAGGTTCGATCAACCAAAATAGTTCATTATGTGCGTAGAATAGGTTTTATACCACAAACAATTTCATGTGAATAAAATTTCACACAAACTAACTCTATCGAGTTAGTTTGTGTACAACCCCCTTTTGAGTTTTATTGAAGACAAGAGGTCTCGTAAATACGTTTTTAAGTCGAGGTTCGATCAACCAAAATGGTTCAATAAGTGCGTAGAATAGTTTTTATACCACAAACCATGTCATTTGAATAAAATTTGACACAAACTAACCCCATGGAATGTTTTCACAAAAAACCGTGTACTAACCCCTTTGGGTTTTCTCGAAAACTAGCTGTCCCAAAAATAAGTTTTTAATTCGAGGTTCGATCAACCAAAATAGTTCAATATGTGCGTAGAATAGGTTTTATACCACAAACCATATCATGTGAACAAACTTTGACACAAACTAACTCTTTCGAGTGTTTCACAATAAATCGTGTACTACCCCTTTGAGTTTTATTGAAGACGAGAGGTCTCGGAAATAAGTTTTAAAATTGAGGTTCGATCAACCAAAATAGGTCAATATGTGCGTAGAATAGTTTTTATACCACAAACCTTGTCATGTAAATAAAATTTGACACAAACTAACCCCATGGAGTGTTTTCACAAAAAAACGTACACTAACCCCTTTGGGTTTTCTCGAAAACTAGATGTCCCAAAAATACGTTTTTAATTCGAGGTTCGATCAACCAAAATAGTTCATTATGTGCGTAGAATAGGTTTTATAGCACAAACCATTTCATTTGAATAAAATTTGACACAAACTAACTCTATCGAGTGTTTGACAAAAAATCGTGCCCCTTTGAATTTTATTGTAGACAAGAGGTCTCGGAAATACGTTTTAAAATTGGGGTTCGATCAACCAAAATAGGTCAATATGTGCGTAGAATAGTTTTTTTACCACAAACCATGTCATGTAAAAAAATTTTGACACAAACTAACCCCATGGAGTGTTTTCACAAAAAACCGTGTACTAACCCCTTTGGGTTTTCTCGAAAACTATATGTCCCAAAAGTTAGTTTATAATTCGAGATTCGATCAACCAAAATAGTTCAATATGTGCGTAGAATAGGTTTTATACCACAAACCATATAATGTGAACAAAATTTGACACAAACTAACTCTATCGAGTATTTCACTATAAATCGTGTGCTACCCCTTTGAGTTTTATTGCAGACAATAGGTCTCAGAATACATTTTAAAATATAGGTTCGATCAACCAAAATAGGTCAATATGTGCATAGAATAGTTTTTTTTACCACAAACCATGTCATGTGAATAAAATTTGACACAAACTAACCCCCTGGAGTGTTTTCACAAAAAACTGTGTACTAACCCCTTTGGGTTTTTTCTCGAAAACTAGATGTCTCAAAAATACATTTTTAAATCGAGGTTCGATCAACTAAAATAGTTCAATATGTACGTATAATAGGTTTTATACCACAAACCATATCATGTGAATAAAATTTGACACAAACTAACTCTATTGAGTGTTTCACAAATAAATCATATACTACCCCCCCCCCTTTGAGTTTTATTGAAGACAAGAGGTCTCGGAAATACGTTTTAAAATTGAGGTTCGATCAACCAAAATAGGTCAATATGTGCGTAGAGTGGTTTTTTTTACCACAAACCATTTCATGTGAATAAAATTTGACACAAACTAACCCCAATGGAGTGTTTTCACAAAAAACCGTGTACTAACCCCTTTGGGTTTTCTCGAAAACTAGACGTCCCAAAAATACGTTTTTAATTCGAGGTTCGATCAACCAAAATAGTTCATTATGTGCGTAGAATAGGTTTTATACCACAAACCATTTCATGTGAATAAAATTTCACACAAACTAACTCTATCGAGTTAGTTTGTGTACAACCCCCTTTTGAGTTTTATTGAAGACAAGAGGTCTCGTAAATACGTTTTTAAGTCGAGGTTCGATCAACCAAAATGGTTCAATAAGTGCGTAGAATAGTTTTTATACCACAAACCATGTCATTTGAATAAAATTTGACACAAACTAACCCCATGGAATGTTTTCACAAAAAACCGTGTACTAACCCCTTTGGGTTTTCTCGAAAACTAGCTGTCCCAAAAATAAGTTTTTAATTCGAGGTTCGATCAACCAAAATAGTTAAATATGTGCGTAGAATAGGTTTTATACCACAAACCATATCATGTGAACAAAATTTGACACAAACTAACTCTTTCGAGTGTTTCACAATAAATCGTGTACTACCCCTTTGAGTTTTATTGAAGACGAGAGGTCTCGGAAATAAGTTTTAAAATTGAGGTTCGATCAACCAAAATAGGTCAATATGTGCGTAGAATAGTTTTTATACCACAAACCTTGTCATGTAAATAAAATTTGACACAAACTAACCCCATGGAGTGTTTTCACAAAAAAACGTACACTAACCCCTTTGGGTTTTCTCGAAAACTAGATGTCCCAAAAATACGTTTTTAATTCGAAGTTCGATCAAACAAAATAGTTCATTATGTTCGTAGAATAGGTTTTATAGCACAAACAATTTCATGTGAATAAAATTTGACACAAACTAACTCTATCGAGTGTTTGACAAAAAATCGTGCCCCTTTGAGTTTTATTGTAGACAAGAGGTCTCGGAAATTCGTTTTAAAATTGAGGTTCGATCAACCAAAATAGGTCAATATGTGCGTAGAATAGTTTTTTTTACCACAAACCATGTCATGTAAAAAATTTTTGACACAAACTAACCCCATGGAGTGTTTTCACAAAAAACCGTGTACTAACCCCTTTGGGTTTTCTCGAAAACTATATGTCCCAAAAGTTAGTTTTTAATTCGAGATTCGATCAACCAAAATAGTTCAATATGTGCGTAGAATAGGTTTTATACCACAAACCATATAATGTGAACAAAATTTGACACAAACTAACTCTATCGAGTATTTCACAATAAATCTTGTGCTACCCCTTTGAGTTTTATTGAAGACAAGAGGTCTCGGAAATACGTTTTAAAATTGAGGTTCGACCAACCAAAATAGGTCAATATGTGCGTAGAATGGTTTTTTTTACCACAAACCATTTCATGTGAATAAAATTTGACACAAACTAACCCCAATGGAGTGTTTTCACAAAAAACCGTGTACTATCCCCTTTGAGTTTTCTCGAAAACTATATGTCCCAAAAGTAAGTTTTTAATTCGAAGTTCGATCAACCAAAATAGTTCAATATGTGCGTAGAATAGGTTTTATACCACATGTTGAGGGATCAACCTCAAACACTAACTAACTAAACTACTACAAGCAACACGGTCTGTACCCCGCCTCCAACTTGAAGGTCCGATGGATTGCTCGTCCGAGCCAAGTCACCTGAAACGACTAAGTGGGGGGGGGGGTTAGAACTGGATGCCTGGATTGCCTGTGTCAATCCGGTAAGAGACTTTACTCAAGAGAGAGTTGGAAGCTCTCAATGTAATAATTATGAGGGAGGTTAATGTTTTAGTACTGCCCCTCACTTGTCACTTACCTTAAGGTCTTGGACCTTGAGCCGTATTTATAGTTATCACATACTCATGAGGTAGCTCATGAGATGATGCCAAGTGTACGATCCAGATTTGGACACCAATGCTACCTTCGGCCCATGGCCCATTAGTGGACAGTGATCCAATACCGATAAGTGGGCCTGGGAGGGTAGTTTGGACCTTTTCCCTCTGAGAGTACTGTTCCGCCTGTTGGGTCCGTGTTAGTCCCTCGGACAGACCTGTCTGCTTGGTTGATCTGCCCTTGGGTGACTCTGGATGTCCGAGCCAAGAGTCCCACGGAAGTATCTCAGTGGTTCTGTTATACACGTCTGGTCTTAAAGTAATGGTGGCGTCCGAGGTTCTCTCGTACGGTCCGTTAGGCATCTATGTACTGACCTGGTCAGGTTTACAAGTCCTTTCCTTAATTAGCTAGCTCGGACTAGCTGTGGGGAAGTAGTGACTTCGGCGTGCTGGTCGATTCACTTTGGGCGGACCATGTGAGGTCGGACCAGTATTGAATTGGCTAGTTAAGCCGTGATGCGCTTTAGGACACGCTCTATGGCGCCCTTAACGGATTGGACATATTTCCGTATCAACATATGTCCCCCCAGTTTCCAAGTATCTTAGTAGAAGATAGTTGGTAACTATGAGGGATCAGTCGTGTCTGTGGAGCGTGTCCGAATCGTTAATTAAGACAAAAAGGAAGAAATCCTTTTTTGTCGTGATCCGTCGTCCGTGCACTCAAGGATTCACTATATCTCTTTCCCCCCCCCCCCCTTTTCCGTCTACAACCGAGTTATCGCATAACTGGGACTGTAGAGGAAAAGGTATTTGTATCCGAGATATATGTGTCCGAGTACGGTTAGGATCTGACGCAATTGTTTGGAAGCTGTCCGTTGGGCCGATTGTTGAATTTGTCCTCTTCAAAAGCCCAAGAGGCCCAATAGGTTGTCCGTTCGGCCCACGGGAGAAAGATCCCGAGTAAAGGGACGCGACCGTTGGATCAGGACGACATCAACGGTTGGGGCGCCCAGTCCGATTGATGTGATGCGTCAAAGATTAAATGCGATGTTCTGGCAGCCATCCATTCGCGAAGCGGTACAACCCTTGGATTGGAGAGGATCCACGGCTGGGATTCAAATCCAAGCGACGTGACTCTTGGCTATCCCATAATGCCCTTATAAATAGTCAGGCCATCAGTCATTTTCACACTTTTAGCAATCTCGAAACTCAGAGCAATCTTTAAGCAATTCAAACAACGCAAGGTCGATCCGAGCAACTGGGACTTGTAAGACTTTCGGGCCACCAAGCTGAGATCTGTAACCTCGGTGCATTACCCAAGTTCGATTATCCGTGGAAGTTCTCTGTTTGGATATTTAGCAAGTAAGTATGCTTCTTTGGCCTCATTTAAATTGCCTGTATTCGCTATACACCTATTGCATGTCTAGTGTAGCTTCCCTTGCTGCTTCCGTAATTGAGCCTGTCCTCAGTAACTGACTCTTGCGATGCCTTTGGTTTAAACTATAATTGATGTGTATCTACTGCATGCTCATAATATGCCGATTTTCTTCGTAGATGTCTTGTACTCTCAATTAATAAGTCCTGTCCGATACAATCTGTCTTGACCATGCATGTTTACTTGTAAATCAGTGTGGGCTGTGGTATTTGGCCACAAAGTTTCTTCTTTTGTCATCGTGCCATAAGGGGCAGATCATGGTGCCAATGGCACAGCTGCATGTGCCGGTGTCTTGGGGTCCCTGCCCTTCTGTGTGTAGAAAATCTTAGGGTTTAGACTTTTTCGCGGACCTCTGGACTTAATAAGACATATAAATGAACTCTCGGACAATAACAATCATCATTTCTGATCCGTTTCCTTCTGCCCTAGGATGTCCGGGAGCGATAGTCAAAACGTTCGAGAGGCGCGGGATTATCAGGATGGAGCAGTTTTGGGCGATGAATCCGTGAATCTGAGCGTGTCCGTAGGAGACTTTCTTGTGGACGTCCTTTCTTCCAGAGATTCCGACGCTAGGCACGGAGCCCACGAAACAGTTAGTCCTCCGACGGACAGGCCAGCGGTCGAAGGCGATGTTGATGAGGCGAGAACGTTGGTCCAATCTCGGACTATAGGCGGTGTGGGAGGGCTCATAGATCCGAATGCGCTTCGACTTGAACGGGCAGGCGACAGCGGGCATGAGGCTGATGACGTGGAGATGTTCGAGGCCGGAGTGGAGGACCGTGTTCTGGTAGAAGCAGGCCCGTCCAAGCCAAGCACGTCCGGAAGACCCGAAGGTGTCCTCGAGGACGAAGAAGATGGTGAGGAAGAGGAAGGTGAGGGCGAGGAGGAAGAAGAAGAAGGATCTCCTGTCACTCGAATCTTCAAATAATCGAGGGCCGTGGTGCAAAAGCCGCCCTAGTAAAGTTCCCGCGTCCTGCGTCCGCTGTTACCATAGCGGATCAATTTGGAGAATTAAACGCGGACGGGCTGCTTCCTACGTGTCCGTCCAGGGTTAAGGCGGAGGACATCCCCGAGTGGAGGCGGAAGTGGGAGATCCCTGATTCCGTCGAAATCATGATTCCCGAGCCTGGTCACGCCTTTTACAATCCGCCCGCCGGGTATATGTGCGTGCATGAGGTGGCCTTCTCCTGCGGATGGAAGATCCCCATTGCTACAGAGCTGAAAAACATCCTGAACCATATTGGTATAGGTCCGAGTCAGGTTATCCCCAAGTCCCTGGGTAACCTTATTTGCTTTGTAGTCTTTTGCAAGAAGAAAGGGCAGCCTGTAAACTTCGAGAATTTTAGGCAGCTCTTCCATGTCTCGTTCAGTCCGGGGAATCCACTATTCTATACTTTCATGAATAGGAAACCTTACAACTTTATCTCGGACTCCATCTCGTCATTGGGGTCGAAGTGGTGGGACAAGTACGTTTTCGTACGCATGGCCCTGAAACCAGGAGAGTCCGAGAGGCAGCGAGAACAGTGGGGGCTGCCCATGAAGTTTCTGAGGGAGAGCATCCCGGACTGGTGCCCTCTTCCAAAGAATGTGGCTCCGTGGGTGGCGGCCATCCACAAGAAGTATGACCCGCCTACTTACCCGTTTCACGGATTGATCTGCCAGCCACTTCCCTACCTTTGCGGACTAACCGGTGAAGTAGAAGTGGGAGGGAAGACGGACTTCAGTAAGGACTCGTTGACTGGAGACTTAGACATTTTCTCTCCTTTTCATTATACCTTATTTTGTTCACAAGTGTCCGCAATTCCGATAATCTTTCTTTAGCCCGTCTGTTTCTAACGCCCTTGGTTTACTGTGCAGCTCACTGGTTTGACTACATCATGTCAACTCTCGGAGAGAAGAAGCGGTTGCAGAGGGAACAACAGGCCCTTGAAGTCGCAGCTGGTCAAAGGACCAAGATAATCAATACTTCCGCGGGTCTGCCCATGTCAGATCCGAAAAACGCTGCTGTGTTCGCCGCCGAAGAGGAAAGGCGGAGCAAGGCCGGTGAAGACTCCCAGGCCTTGGCGGTTCCTGACAAGGGTAAGGCTCCTGCTACGCGGAGTGCCACTGCCAACACTCGTGCTCCACCCCGAGACGTCTTTATGCGGGACGCCATTGTCTCGGGACGAAAGAGGGCGGCAAGCTTGGAAGCTCCTGCCATGTGAAGAGGCAAAGCTTGTCCGTCATCCTTCCTGTGGACCAAGCGGCTCTGGACAAGGAGTACGAGCGTGCTTGCGGACTCCCAGAAATGGAGCGAGTCGGAGGGTTGGATGCCCTGTACCAGCGGGTAAATAATCTATCCTTAATTTACTTGCTTTGTTCTTAATGTGACACAGATATAACTTGTGTCTACTCGAGTGTTCCCTCAGCTCGGGTGCTTCATCAAGGCCATGCAATGGAAGGCTAGTGAACGGGCCACCATCGAAGAGGACCTTCACAAGGCTGTGGCCACATCCGCGGATGAGGCGGAAAAAGTGAAGCAGCTGGAGATGAGGCTGAAGGAGGAAGAAGTGAGGGTCCATAAGTTGAAGACCAGCTGGGAGAAGATCAAGGCGGACCTCGACCATCAGGAGAGATTCGTCGATAAGGCGATGCAGGCTTTCCTGGATTTCAAGAACTTCGTGGTTGGTGGCCTCCGTTATGTCCGTCTTTACGCCGGCCGTGACTTCTTGAATTCTGCTTCTTTCAAGTTCCTAACCTCGGACAAGTCAGATGCCGCTCGACTGGACGGGTTTGTGTCCGCGATCGGACAGCTGCAGTCCAAGGGACTTCTTTCCCCAGACTTTGACTGGAAGGCGGAGGGATTAATCCCTTCTGCGGATGCGAACGGTGTCGAAGTGCCTGTCGATAGTGTCTCGGACGAGCAGTTGGCTGCGTGTGAGTTCGTGGAACTGGTCACCCAGGAAGGCGAGATTGAGATCCAGAACGGCGGACCTTTCCTACCAAGGTTCGTCCCGGAAGCTCTTCTGAAAGTGGGCCTTGTACCCTTCAACGATTATTGAGCTTTCCTACAGAAGTGGTTTGCTCTACCTGCCCGCGTTCTCGATCTCCCTGCTGATTACGACTTGTTCTCCCATGCTCAAGCTCTTGCTGCGGAAGCCACCAATCGGCTTGAAGCTGAGGAAGCTGGTCCGAGCCAGACTGGGGCCTAAAGAGAAGTCCGGGGTATGCCCCGTTAGAAATTTCAGATTCTCGGCTTTTTCATTGTATTTGCATCTTTTGATAACTCGGATTATCTTTCAAATTCATGACAATATTCCGTATTTTATCCAATGATACGAACTTCTTATGCTTCCGAACATTTACTTGCTTTCTTCTTCGTTCCTGTCTTTATCTGTTGCTCATAAGCTGAGTATAAATTACCCATCTCTTAAGAGCACGGATCGCTGGAGATGGCATCTGATGTAGGAATCAGACCATCATCTCTCCGATACCCGGACATTTCGTCTCTTGGGATGCGAGATTCTTCTAGAAGGAGGAAGGCGAAACAGTGAAATAGTCATTATGACTACGTCTTTTCATCTTCTCAGTCGTCGAATGATTGACAGATGTCGAGATCTGAAAGACTCATTGCCACTATAAATAAGAGTGTGGTAATTCTCCCTTTTCACTGTTGTACTTTCCCTCATTCTTTCTAGTTTTGATAATGTCAGAATCGAGCGATGATGAGTACGGTCACTGGGTAAACTGTGCGTGCGGAAACATGCATCCGCCCATCTATCCGGGCAGGGGAACTTGGCGTGATCCGATCGTCCTGGATTATGAAGGTGAGCCCCCTCAATGTCCAGGAATAGCCAGGAGACTGGCTGAAGAGGAGCGTGAGCGGACGCTGAAGCTGATTCGCAGGAGAATTCGGATGCTGCAGCAAGCTCGCCAGGCCCAGGGTGGTGGCTCAGAATCCCAAGGTTCAACTTCTGGGCAATGGTGATGTTCAAGGCGGGGCATGCCCCGTGGTAGCATGTAACTTTTTCTTCGTCTTTTGTCTGACTGTAATATTTGTATGTAGATGTTCGAATAATTTTTTATATAATTCGAACTATTTTCCCTCGAGTGGAACCTCCGTCTTTTCCTTCTTGCAGACCTCGTTGGCTGAAACTGATGCATATTTTTTTGTAAAGAATGGCTAAAAAACTCGGACGTACTTGATGGGCCTATTTGGGCTTGACTGGATAAATCCGTCTGGCCCAACACTGTTCAACCCAAATGAATAGTTTAAGCCCATTGTTGGCGTCGAAGTTCCGACGTGTAGGACGCCCATTGGTTCGCCACTCCTATAAATATTGCGGATCCCTCTTGATCTTAGACATTCAAATCCAACTTCCACTTTCCAAATCTACTCCCTAGCAAAAAGACGGTTTCTTGAATAGTTTCCCCCTCCTGACTCCCGTCCACTCTCAAATCGGCTTTTATCCTGAGTTTGGGAGTGGAGTGGGTCTAGAGGGGAAAATCGTTGAAGATCGGTCACCGAAAAGCACAGATCTCGGTTTGAATGTATATCTGCTCGTTTCCTCTACTTTCTTCCAACCCTACTTTAGTGGTTCAAATCTCTCTTACATTGGAAGTGGTTTTCGAATTTCAAGAGAGTTTGAATTTCTAAAGTCGGTGAGGCGGAAATCTCTTCCTGTCTGCACTTTATTTTCCCCGGATACCAGGCTTGCCTTCCATGTTTCGGTGGTATCCCGATGGATTCTGGCATGCTTAATCGTTTTCTTGTGTGCAGGTTGAGTTCCTGGTTTCCGCGGAAACCGGACCCTTCCGCTTTGACCCGGAGGAAGCTTTTTCTTACGGGGAAGGACTTTTGCTGGGAGATGACGTATCTCCAGAAGCATTTTCTGCCTTTTTCCCGTAGTGTTCGGATAACGATCCGTGATTGCAAATTGTACAGACAATATTAAGTGTAATTCGTCTAGGTGCGAACGAAATCTCTTGCTTTCTTTGTAGCTAATCGAACATTAGAAATCGAAGGATAGAGGTTGTATTGATTTGTCGGAAATTCAATTACAACTTGGGGGCGCTATGGCCAATGACAAGTGGATCAAAAAGGAAAGAATCATGGAGTTCCGTAGCGTATGGCTGATATTGAAATGATCAATCAACATGACGGAGCTCCGTGCAATTTTCTTCAAGCATAGAACTTCTGGAGGTTTCTAGCATTCCACGGATGCCTGAGGAGACGTCCGTTCTCATCTTCTAACACATAACTGCCATTTACTTTGGCCCCAACAATCTTGTAGGGTCCTTCCCACTGGGCTCGAAGTTTTCCAACATTGCTCAAGATGTCGGCCGGCCCGGAGCACTAGGTCCCCGACTTGCAAGTTTGCCGCATGAACGCTTCTGTTAGTTCTCGGCGGTTGCTCGATACCTAAGGATGTTCGCCAGGCATCGGTCCTTTTCGTTTCAAACATGTCCAAATTTAATATCCGAGCTTCTCGGGCTTTGTCTTCAAACTCTTGGATTCTCAAAGTTTCAAAGAACCTCGGATGGTATGATCGCCTCAACCATACACCAAGGAGAAAGGAGTTTCTTTGGTCGCAATTGCAAGCGGTGCGCGCGCCCATAGCACGCCTTCCGTGTCGTCCGGCCTTTCTTATGAGGTTCTCAATCGCTTCGAGGATCTTGACTATTGTTTTGTTTGTGGACTCGTCCATCCATCTTCATGGGTATCCAACAGATGTAAATCGTTGCTCGATTTTGAAGGACGCCACCATTCCTTCAAATTTATGTCCCGAGAACTGGCACCATTGTCCGAGACGAGAATCTGGCAGCCAAAGCGATGATGATATTCTTCCGTATAAAGGTCCGTGACTCGACTCTCAAGAATGGTCGCAATGACCTGGCTTCTACCCATTTGGTAAAATACTCCACAGACAATGAGAAACTTCTTCATTGGTACCTCGGAAATGGTCCGACAATGTCGATACCCCACTGATCGAATGGACACGCTATGATTGACGGAATCATAGGGTTCGTCGGGCGATGTGGGATATTTGCGTAGTATTGGAAATCCTGACATCTCTGGGCGTGGTCCGCGGAGTCTTTACCGATGGTGGGCCAATAATAGCCTTGTCGTATGATTTTTTGGGCAAGGGTCCTCCCCCCGGAATGACTACCACAGCTTCCGTTGTGTATCTCTTCAAGCACGGTTTGCGCTTCTTGTGGATTCAGGCACCTCAGGTGGGTCCCGGAAAAAGATCTTTTGTATAGATCATCGCCCAGTATGAAATACATGTTTGCTCGGCACTGCATGCTCCTTGATTCCTTCGGATCGGCTGGTAGAGATCCGTCCTTGAGGTAGTTAAGAATGTCGGTCATCCAGTTCCTCCCCATGTCGAGTATCATGATCACGAATCGAACTCACGACGGATGAGTCGATGATGGTGAGTAGAATTACTCTCCTTGTGTCCAAAGTCAGCCAGATGCGTATTTTGCCAAGGCGGTTCTTTCGCTCCAAACTCACAAACTTTTCCAGGGTGAATTCCTCGAAGTGGCTGACCTCGTTCTTGAGTAGCTCAAGATACTTGATCATCGAAGGACCTTTCGTGGCAAAATTTCCTGAAAATTGGGCTTGGACAAGCTGTGAGTCCGTGTAAGCCTTGACTTTCCGGGCTTGGAGAGACTTGGCCAGTCGCAGCCCCATTAAGAGCGCTTCATACTCCGCCTCATTATTTGTAACTTTGAAGTCCAAGGAAACCGCATAGTCGAGTTCCGCGCCCTGCGGGCTCCTAAGGTAGATTCCAATCCCTCCCACTCTTCCAGTGGAAGAACCGTCGACTTCCAATGTCCAGATATCGGAAGGATGTTCCTTGATTTGGGAGTCTCTCGAGCCGCCATAGCCTGCTGGTTCATTCCCGCCAATGACTTTCGTTCCGATGCTGTTCGAACTGGGATCATCAGCAAGTAGAAACATTTGGTTGACCCGAGTTTCCTCCTCTGATGAAGGGAGGGGTCGATTGAGGAACTGGGCTTCCTCAAAGTTTTCTGGGTTAAACTTTGGAGAGGCTGGATTTCGGACTACATGTTTGGTGATTAAGCACTCGAACACTGGCTTGTCAGGGACTTTCTCCGAATCTTTTTCTGGGTAATCCGCCAAGAAGTCGGCGAGGACTTGAGCCTTTTTGGCTGACGGAGCCTGGTAGCAAATGTCGTATTCGCTGAGCTCGATCGCCCACTTAGAGAGTCGTCCAGATTGGTCGGGCTTTCCTAGGACCTGTTTCAAAGGTTCCGTTGTTAGTACCACTATTTTGTGAGATTTGAAGTAAGGTTTTAACCGTCTGGCGGTGTAAACCAAAGCGTATGCGAGTTTCTCGATCTTCACATATCTTGTCTCCGCCCCAGCAAGGGCTTTGCTAAGATAGTAGATCGGCAAATGCTCGTTAGCTTGAATCCGTATTAGGACGGAACTCATTGCCTCCCTCGACGGGCTTGGAGAGCAGTGGAGGGGAATGGAGGTATTCTTTCAATTTTTCGAAAGCCTCAGAACATTCCGCGGTCCACACAAAGTTCTCTCCTTTCCGGAGGGTTTTGAAGAACGGAAGATTTTTCTCGGCTGACCGGGAAATAAAACGGCTTAAGGACATGAGTCTTCCTATGAGTCATTACCTCGTTGAGGGTTTTCGGTGTGGCGATCCAGATCGCCTTGATTTTCTCGGATTGGCCGATTCCCCTTTCCGTGACCATGTATCCGAGGAATTTTCCTCCCTTCACTCCAAAAGTGCATTTTTCCGGATTCAGTTTCATCCCATACTTTCGCAGGATGGAAAAGCAATTGTTGAGATGCTCAATGTGTTCTTCCTCAGTCTTACTTTTAACGAGCATGTCGTCCACGTAGACTTCCATCGTCTTTCCGATCTCCTCTTTGAACATTTGGTTTACTACCGGTAGGTAGTGGCTCCACATTCTTCAAATCCAATGGCATCACCTTGAAGCAAGAACTCCTGCCGCGAAGAAGGCCGTTTTCTTAACGTCCTCCCTGGCCATCCGAATTTGGTAGAAGCCTTGGTATGCGTCCATGAAGCTCAGCAGCGCGCATCCGGAGGTAGAGTCAACCAATTGATCTATCCGTGGCAATGGATACGGATCCTTGGGACAAAATTTATTCAACCTTGTGAAGTCATTACACATCCGCCATTTGCCTGGCAATTTTTCGACCAGAACGACGTTGCAAACCCAGTCAGAGTAGCGGATTTCCTCGATGTGTCCTGCCTTTAGGAGTCGATCGACTTCAGCGGATATGATTGCATCCTTGATGGAGCCAAAATCTTTCCTTTTCTGTCGGATGTATTTGACCGAAGGATCCATGTTCAGACGGTGAACTGTAATCCGTGGGTCGATCCCCCTCAAGTCGTCGGTACTCCAGGCGAACACGTCGCTGTTGTCTCGGAGACAAGCGACGAGCTTCATTTCTACTTCCGCATTCATTTCGGTCCCGATCCTTGTTTTCTTCTCGAGATCGCCCGCAATAATTTCGATCTCTTTAAGGGTCTCATGGGGCTCGATTCGCGTTGTTCTAGGAAATTTTTCCTTCTGGCTTCCTATTCCGACTTGTGAGTTCTCCTTTCTGGGTGGGAGGACAGTAGGCACGTCGGGAGTCACTGTGACTGTCAGCACGGGCGCAAACGCCCTTCTCGTGGACATGATATAGCATTCCCAAGCTTCTCTGACATTTCCGAGCTCTTGTCCGACTCCAAAGGCCGTTGGGAACTTCATCCTGTTGTGGAGAGTAGATGAAACAGCTCGGAACTGGTTGAGACCTGGTCATCCGAAGATGGCACTGTAGTCGAAAGTTTGTTCGACCACCACAAAGCGGACCTCTTGTGTCACCCTTGCCGGAAAGGTGCCGAGAGAAACGTGTAACATGATACTTCCGAGGGGTCGTACAGTTCCTCCTCCGAATCCTAATATGGAGGTGTGCACTCTGTCATATCGGACTCTACCCAATGCCATCTGATCCAGTGTCCTTTTAGAGATGATGTTCGAGGAGCTTCCGGTGTCAACCAAGATCTTATTCACTCGGTAGGTTGCAATGGTCAAGGAGACCACCAGCGGGACATCTGGGTTTTCGATGTCTCCTCCCCCTGACGTAGGAGGAGGAATTTCACTGTCATCGAACGATATGGCGTTAGTGCCTGGAATCGCCGGACTAGCATATGCTCGGTCGTTGTTTCGAAGGTTTTGCGCGGTGCGCTCCCTTGCGTTCCTGCTATCTCCCCCCGTTGGTCCTCCCGCAATAGTGTTGATCACCCCGCTGTATGGGGCATTTTCCATTTCGATATCGTCAGCATATCGGTAAGAGCGTTGGTCCAGATGGGGTGGATAGCTGGTTGGCGGAGGTGGCAAAGGTAGTGAGTGGGGCGGTGGTTCCGTCATCCTCTCCTCTCTCCTTCGCTCTGTTCTATCTTGTCGCGCAGGTTCGTCCTTATAGATGTGCTCCTTCAGTTTTCCATCCCTTATCAGGTGTTCCACTTCTTCACGAATGCGTCGTCTGTTTGTGTCCGCGACACTTGTGAAACTTTCAATAGCCTTTTGTTCTTACTCCCACGCCGTGAGGGCTTGACCATGAACGTCCAAATTTCTTCTCAACAATAGTTGCCAAGATGTCGGATCTTAGTTTGTTGAGCCGGGTATAGTCCGCATATCGTCTTGGCGGACTTCTCTCCCTGTAAAAACCCCTGTCTCTTTGATCCCTTCTCGAATCGAACTTTGCCGGGCGTTGGTCTTGCTTCGCCGGATCCTTCGCTTTCTTGGAACTGGCTCTCACTGGAACATTCCTTCTGTAGTCTTCTCCGTACATTACCTCCTCACAGATGTCTTCTAAGTACTTTTCGCTCCTTACCTCTTGACTTGAGAGTTTTCTTCGGAGTTCCGAGTTGAGAGTATTAGCATACAGGTGTCGGACCCGCTCTTTAATACTGTGTGGCTCAACCCGAAGAACCTCCGTGTGAAAACGATCTAGGAAAGTCCTTAGATCCTCGTGTTCTCCCTGTATAACGCCTGCTAGATGCTCCACGGTACGTTTTCTCCTCTTGGATTTGCCGAATCGAGCTAAGAATTTAGAAGACAGGTCTACGTATGACTGTATTGATTTATTCGGCAAAGAGGTGTACCAATCCATGGCAGCTCCGAAGAGAGTGGACGAGAAAGTGAGGGCTTTAGTGTTGTCACTCATCCCTTTGGAATCCATCTTACTGTTGAAGCGTGTCAGGTGACCCACGGGACAAGCGTCCCCATAGTAGTATTCCAAGTTTGGAATCACTTGGTCCGAATTCCTGTTTCTCTCCTTCTCTCTCAATCTTTGTCACACGGATTTGGCTACGGTAGTTATCTGCCGTGATCTTTTACGAGACGTCCGAGGCTTTGAATCGAGCTTCTAAGGCCTTTCTTTGGGCATAGATCTCTGCCGTCATGATCTCCCCCTCCTCGGATGCATGGCTACGTCATGGAAGGTCGTTCACGCTGGCTCTTGGAATGGTTTCCGCCACTTGATCTCTGTCCCTCGGAGGCACTGGGAGCGGGACTTCCGAGTGTCTATTGTTCACGTCTTGGTGCTCTCTCCTTACTTGACGGCTTCCTTCCCCTCGGATCTGTGAGGCTGACGCCCGCCTGTCCAATAGATCTCGCAAATCCTCCTGGGGTCGCTGATCCCCCAATCTCTGCTCGATCGGACGGTGTCCGTTCCTAGACATTGCTGGCTCTGCCTGAGGAGGCGTAACCACTGGCGGAGTGGTTTGTTGTGGAGGAGCATTGTTGGACCCTAGGCACCCTTGGATGATCGTTAGCAGCCTGTCAAACTGCACCTCGCTCAATCCAAGGTCGTTAGTGCGGACAATACGTCCATCAGGCATCGTGAATTGTTGGGGTGCGGGTGGGCCTTGAGCTCCTGTCGGAGAAACTCGGGCCGCATCTTCTTCCGAGGAAGGACTGGCTGTGCGTCCCTCACTTGGATATCTCCCTCTTACCGTCGCAGCCCTGCGTCCTCGGGTGGACGGGCGTCCCCGCGGGCGTGGTGGTGGAGTTCTTACTTCTGTAGTACCAACTCTTGTTGTTCGTCTTGTTCTTGCCATTGGTTCACTCGAAACACAAATGCTTTTTGTAAGATTCCCACAGACGGCGCCAAAATGTTCAGGGATCAACCTTAAACACTAACTAACTAAACTACTACAAGCAACACGGTCTGTACCCCGCCTCCAACTTGAAGGCCCGATGGATTGCTCGTCCGAGCCAAGTCACCTGAAACGACTAAGTGGGGGGGGGGGGTTAGAACTGGATGCCCGGATTGCCTGTGTCAATCCGGTAAGAGACTTTACTCAAGAGAGAGTTGGAAGCTCTCAATGTAATAATTATGAGGGAGGTTAATATTTTAGTACTGCCCCTCACTTGTCACTTACCTTAAGGTCTTGGACCTTGAGACGTATTTATAGTTATCACATACTCATGAGGTTGCTCATGAGATAATGCCAAGTGTACGATCCAGATTTGGACACCAATGCTACCTTCGGCCCATGGCCCATTAGTGGACAGTGATCCAATACCGATAAGTGGGCCTGGGAGGGTAGTTTGGACCTTTTCCCTCTGAGAGTACTGTTCCGCCTGTTGGGTCCGTGTTAGTACCTCGGACAGACCTGTCTGCTTGGTTGATCTGCCCTTGGGTGACTCTGGATGTCCGAGCCAAGAGTCCCACGGAAGTATCTCAGTGGTTCTGTTATACACGTCTGGTCTTAGAGTAATGGTGGCGTCCGAGGTTCTCTCGTACGGTCCGTTAGGCATCTCTGTACTGACCTGGTCAGGTTTACAAGTCCTTTCCTTAGCTAGCTCGGACTAGCTGTGGGGAAGTAGTGACTTCGGCGTGCTGGTCGATTCACTTTGGGCGGACCATGTGAGGTCGGACCAGTACTGAATTTGCTAGTTAACCCGTGATGCGCTTTAGAACACGCTCTATGGCGCCCTTAACGGATTGGACATATTTCCGTATCAACATATACCACAAACCATGTCAGTTGAATAAAATTTGACACAAACTAACCCCATGGAGTGTTTTCACAAAAAACCGTGTACTAACCCCTTTGGGTTTTCTCGAAAACTAGAAGTCTCAAAAATACATTTTTAAATCGAGGTTCGATCAACCAAAATAGTTCAATATGTGCGTAGAATAGGTTTTAGACCACAAACCATATCATGTGAATAAAATTTGACACAAACTAACTCTATCGAGTGTTTCACAAAAAAATCGTGTACTACCCCCCTTTGAGTTTTATTGAAGACAAGAGGTCTCGGAAATACGTTTTAAAATTGAGGTTCGATCAACCAAAATAGGTCAATATGTGCGTCGAATGGTTTTTATGCCACAAACCTTGTCATGTAAATAAAATTTGACACAAACTAACCCCATGGAGTGTTTTCACAAAAAACCGTGCACTAACTCCTTTGGGTTATCTCGAAAACTAGATGTCCCAAAATACGTTTATAATTCGAGGTTCGATCAACCAAAATAGTTCATTATGTGCGTAGAATAGGTTTTATTGCACAAACCATATCATGTGAATAAAATTTGACACAAACTAACTCTATCGAGTGTTTGACAAAAAATCGTGTACTACCCCCTTTGAATTTTATTGAAGACAAGAGGTCTCGTAAATACGTTTTAAAATTGAGGTTCGATCAACCAAAATTTGTCAATATGTGCATAGAATAGTTTTTTTTACCACAAACCATGTCATGTGAATAAAATTTGACACAAACTAACCCCATGGAGTGTTTTCACAAAAAACCGTGCACTAACCCCTTTGGGTTTTCTCGAAAACTAGGTGTCCCAAAAATACGTTTTTAATTCGAGGTTCGATCAACCAAAATAGTTCATTATGTGCGTAGAATAGGTTTTGTACCACAAACCATATCATGTGAATAAAATTTGACACAAACTAACTCTATCGAGTGTTTCACAAAAAATCGTGTACAACCCCCTTGGAGTTTTATTGAAGACAAAAGGTCTCGGAAATGCGTTTTTAAGTCTAGGTTCGATCAACCAAAATAGTTCAATAAGTGCGTAGAATAGTTTTTATACCACAAACCATGTCATGTGAATAAAATTTGACACAAACTAACCCCATGGAGTGTTTTCACAAAAAACCGTGTACTAACCCCTTGGGGTTTTCTCGAAAACTAGATGTCCCAAAAATACATTTTTAATTCGAGGTTCGATCAACCAAAATAGTTCATTATGCTCGTAGAATAGGTTTTATACCACAAACCATATCATGTGAATAAAGTTTGACAAAAACTAACTCTATCGACTGTTTCACAAAAAATCGAGTACAACCCCCTTTGTGTTTTATTGAAGACAAGAGGTCCCGTAAATACGTTTTTAAGTCGAGGTTCGATCAACCAAAATAGTTCAATAAGTGCGTAGAATAGTTTTTATACCACAAACCATGTCATTTGAATAAAATTTGACACAAACTAACCCCATGGAGTGTTTTCACAAAAAACCGTGTACTAACCCCTTTGGGTTTTCTCGAAAACTAGATGTCCCAAAAATAAGTTTTTAATTCGAGGTTCGATCAACCAAAATAGTTCAATATGTGCGTAGAATAGGTTTTATACCACAAAACATATCATGTGAACAAAATTTGACACAAACTAACTCTATCGAGTGTTTCACAATAAATCGTGTACTGCCCCCTTTGAGTTTTATTGAACACAAGATGTCTCGGAAATACGATTTAAAATTGAGGTTCGATCAACCTAAATATGTCCACATGTGCATAGAATAGTTTTTTTTACCACAAACCATGTCATGCGAATAAAATTTGACACAAACTAACCCCATGGAGTGTTTTCACAAAAAACCGTGTACTAACCCCTATGGGTTTTCTCGAAAACTAGATGTCTCAAAAATACATTTTTAAATCGAGGTTCAATCAACCAAAATAGTTCAATATGTGCGTAGAATAGGTTTTATACCACAAACCATATCATGTGAATAAAATTTAACACAAACTAACTCTATCGAGTGTTTCACAAAAAAATCGTGTACTACCCCCCTTTGAGTTTTATTGAAGACATGAGGTCTCAGAAATACGTTTTAAAATTGAGGTTCGATCAACCAAAATAGGTCAATATGTGCGTAGAATGGTTTTTTTTACCACAAACAATTTCATGTGAATAAAATTTGACACAAACTAACCCCATGGAGTGTTTTCACAAAAAAACGTGCACTAACCCCTTTGGGTTTTCTCGAAAACTAGATGTCCCAAAAATACATTTTTAATTCGAGGTTCGATCAACCAAAATAGTTCATTATGTGCGTAGAATAGATTTTATACCACAAACCATATCATCTGAATAAAATTTGACAAAAACTAACTCTATCGAGTGTTTCACAAAAAATCGAGTACAACCCCCTTTGAGTTTTATTGAAGACAAGAGGTCTCGTAAATACGTTTTTAAGTCGAGGTTCGATCAACCAAAATAGTTCAATAAGTGCGTAGAATAGTTTTTATACCGCAAACCATGTCAGTTGAATAAAATTTGACACAAACTAACCCCATGGAGTGTTTTCACAAAAAACCGTGTACTAACCCCTTTGGGTTTTCTCGAAAACTAGATGACCCAAAAGTAAGTTTTTAATTCGAGGTTCGATCAACCAAAATAGTTCAATATGTGCGTAGAATAGGTTTTATACCACAGACCATATCATGTGAACAAAATTTGACACAAACTAACTTTATTGAGTGTTTCACAATAAATCGTGTACTACCACCTTTGAGTTTTATTGAAGACAAGAGGTATCGGAAATAAGTTTTAAAAGTAAGGTTCGATCAAACAAAATAGGTCAATATGTGCGTAGAATAGTTTTTATACCACAAACCTTGTCATGTAAATAAAATTTGACACAAACTAACCCCATGGAGTGTTTTCACAAAAAACCGTGCACTAACTCCTTCGGGTTTTATCGAAAACTAGATGTCCCAAAATACGTTTATAATTCGAGGTTCGATCAACCAAAATAGTTCATTATGTGCGTAGAATAAGTTTTATAGCACAAACCATATCATGTGAATAAAATTTGACACAAACTAACTCTATCGAGTGTTTGACAAAAAATCGTGTACTACCCCCTTTGAATTTTATTGAAGACAAGAGGTCTCGTAAATACGTTTTAAAATATAGGTTCGATCAACCAAAATATGTCAATATGTGCATAGAATAGTATTTTTTACCACAAACCATGTCATGTGAATAAAATTTGACACAAACTAACCCCATGGAGTGTTTTCACAAAAAACCGTGTACTAACCCCTTTGGGTTTTCTCGAAAACTAGATGTCTCAAAAATACATTTTTAAATCGAGGTTCGATCACCCAAAATAGTTCAATATGTGCGTAGAATAGGTTTTATACCACAAACCATATCATGTGAATAAAATTTGACACAAACTAACTCTATCGAGTGTTTCACAAAAAAATCGTGTACTACCCCCCTTTGAGTTTTATTGAAGACAAGAGGTTTCGGAAATACGTTTTAAAATTGAGGTTCGATCAACCAAAATAGGTCAATATGTGCGTAGAATGGGTTTTTTACCACAAACCATTTCATGTGAATAAAATTTGACACAAACTAACCCCAATGGAGTTTTTTCAAAAAATACCGTGTACTAACTAACCCCTTTGAGTTTTCTCGAAAACTATATGTCCCAAAAGTAAGTTTTTAATTCGAAGTTCGATCAACCAAAATAGTTCAATATGTGCGTAGAATAGGTTTTATACCACAAACCATATAATGGAACAAAATTTGACACAAACTAACTCTATCGAGTATTTCATAATAAATCGTGTGCTACCCCCTTTGAGTTTTATTGAAGACAAGAGGTCTCGGAAATAGGTTTTAAAATTGAGGTTCGATCAACCAAAATAGGTCAATATGTGCGTAGAATAGTTTTTATACCACAAACCATGTCATGTAAAGAAAATTTGACACAAACTAACCTTATGGAGTGTTTTCACAAAATAACGTGCACTAACCCCTTTGGGTTTTCTCGAAAACTAGACGTCCCAAAATACGTTTTTAATTCGAGGTTCGATCAACCAAAATAGTTCATTATGTGCGTAGAATAGGTTTTATACCACAAACCATTTCATGTGAATAAAATTTGACACAAACTAACTCTATCGAGTGTTTCACAATAAATCGTGTACTACACCCATTGAGTTTTATTGAAGACAAGAGGTCTCGGATATAAGTTTTAAAATTGAGGTTCGATCAACCAAAATAGGTCAATATTTGCGTAGAATAGTTTTTATACCACAAACCATGTCATGTAAATAAAATCTGACACAAACTAACCCCATGGAGTGTTTTCACAAAAAAACGAACACTAACCCCTTTGGGTTTTCTCGAAAACTAGATATCACAAAAATACGTTTTTAATTCGAGGTTCGATCAACCAAAACAGTTCATTATGTGCGTAGAATAGGTTTTATAGCACAAACCATTTCATGTGAATAAAATTTGACACAAACTAACTCTATCGAGTGTTTGACAAAAAATCGTGCCCCTTTGAGTTTTATTGTAGACAAGAGGTCTCGGAAATACGTTTTAAAATTGAGGTTCGATCAACCAAAATAGGTCAATATGTGCGTAGAATAGTTTTTTTACCACAAACCATGTCATGCAAAAAAAATTTGACACAAACTAACCCCATGGAGTGTTTTCACAAAAAACCGTGTACTAACCCTATGGGTTTTCTCGAAAACTATATGTCCCAAAAGTTAGTTTTTAATTCGAGATTCGATGAACCAAAATAGTTCAATATGTGCGTAGAATAGGTTTTATACCACAAACCATATAATGTGAACAAAATTTGACACAAACTAACTCTATCGAGTATTTCACAATAAATCGTGTGCTACCCCTTTGAGTTTTATTGTAGACAAGAGGTCTCGGAAATAGGTTTTAAAATTGAGGTTCGATCAACCAAAATAGGTCAATATGTGCGTAGAATAGTTTTTATACCACAAACCATGTCATGTAAAGAAAATTTGACACAAACTAACCCTATGGAGTGTTTTCACAAAATAACGTGCACTAACCCCTTTGGGTTTTCTCGGAAACTAGACGTCCCAAAATACGTTTTTAAATCGAGGTTCGATCAACCAAAATAGTTCATTATGTGCGTAGAATAGGTTTTATACCACAAACCATTTCATGTGAATAAAATTTGACACAAACTAACTCTATCGAGTGTTTCACAATAAATCGTGTACTACCCCCATTGAGTTTTATTGAAGACAAGAGGTCTCGGATATAAGTTTTAAAATTGAGGTTCGATCAACCAAAATAGGTCAATATTTGCTTAGAATAGTTTTTATACCACAAACCATATAATGGAACAAAATTTGACACAAACTAACTCTATCGAGTATTTCATAATAAATCGTGTGCTACCCCCTTTGAGTTTTATTGAAGACAAGAGGTCTCGGAAATAGGTTTTAAAATTGAGGTTCGATCAACCAAAATAGGTCAATATGTGCGTAGAATAGTTTTTATACCACAAACCATGTCATGTAAAGAAAATTTGACACAAACTAACCTTATGGAGTGTTTTCACAAAATAACGTGCACTAACCCCTTTGGGTTTTCTCGAAAACTAGACGTCCCAAAATACGTTTTTAATTCGAGGTTCGATCAACCAAAATAGTTCATTATGTGCGTAGAATAAATTTTATACCACAAACCATTTCATGTGAATAAAATTTGACACAAACTAACTCTATCGAGTGTTTCATAATAAATCGTGTACTACACCCATTGAGTTTTATTGAAGACAAGAGGTCTCGGATATAAGTTTTAAAATTGAGGTTCGATCAACCAAAATAGGTCAATATTTGCGAAGAATAGTTTTTATACCACAAACCATGTCATGTAAATAAAATCTGACACAAACTAACCCCATGGAGTGTTTTCACAAAAAAACGTACACTAACCCCTTTGGGTTTTCTCGAAAACTAGATATCACAAAAATACGTTTTTAATTCGAGGTTCGATCAACCAAAATAGTTCATTATGTGCGTAGAATAGGTTTTATAGCATAAACCATTTCATGTGAATAAAATTTGACACAAACTAACTCTATCGAGTGTTTGACAAAAAATCGTGCCCCTTTGAGTTTTATTGTAGACAAGAGGTCTCGGAAATACGTTTTAAAATTGAGGTTCGATCAACCAAAATAGGTCAATATAAAGTAGAATAGTTTTTTTACCACAAACCATGTCATGCAAAAAAAATTTGACACAAACTAACCCCATGGAGTGTTTTCACAAAAAACCGTGTACTAACCCCTTTGGGTTTTCTCGAAAACTATATGTCCCAAAAGTTAGTTTTTAATTCGAGATTCGATCAACCAAAATAGTTCAATATGTACGTAGAATAGATTTTATACCACAAACCATATAATGTGAACAAAATTTGACACAAACTAACTCTATCGAGTATTTCACAATAAATCGTGTGCTACCCCTTTGAGTTTTATTGTAGACAAGAGGTCTCGGAAATAGGTTTTAAAATTGAGGTTCGATCAACCAAAATAGGTCAATATGTGCGTAGAATAGTTTTTATACCACAAACCATGTCATGTAAAGAAAATTTGACACAAACTAACCCTATGGAGTGTTTTCACAAAATAACGTGCACTAACCCCTTTGGGTTTTCTCGAAAACTAGACGTCCCAAAATACGTTTTTAATTCGAGGTTCGATCAACCAAAATAGTTCATTATATGCGTATAATAGGTTTTATACCACAAACCATTTCATGTGAATAAAATTTGACACAAACTAACTCTATCGAGTGTTTCACAATAAATCGTGTACTACCCCCATTGAGTTTTATTAAGACAAGAGGTCTCGGATATAAGTTTTAAAATTGAGGTTCGATCAACCAAAATAGGTCAATATGTGCGTAGAATAGTTTTATACCAGAAACCATGTCATGTAAAGAAAATTTGACACAAACTAACCCTATGGAGTGTTTTCACAAAATAACGTGCACTAACCCCTTTGGGTTTTCTCGAAAACTAGACGTCCCAAAATACGTTTTTAATTCGAGGTTCGATCAACCAAAATAGTTCATTATATGCGTAGAATAGGTTTTATACCACAAACCATTTCATGTGAATAAAATTTGACACAAACTAACTCTATCGAGTGTTTCACAATAAATCGTGTACTACCCCCATTGAGTTTTATTGAAGACAAGAGGTCTCGGATATAAGTTTTAAAATTGAGGTTCGATCAACCAAAATAGGTCAATATTTGCGTAGAATAGTTTTTATACCACAAACCATGTCATGTAAATAAAATCTGACACAAACTAACCCTATGGAGTGTTTTCACAAAAAAACGTACACTAACCCCTTTGGGTTTTCTCGAAAACTAGATATCACAAAAATACGTTTTTAATTCGAGGTTCGATCAACCAAAACAGTTCATTATGTGCGTAGAATAGGTTTTATAGCACAAACCATTTCATGTGAATAAAATTTGACACAAACTAACTCTATCGAGTGTTTGACAAAAAATCGTGCCCCTTTGAGTTTTATTGTAGACAAGAGGTCTCGGAAATACGTTTTAAAATTGAGGTTCGATCAACCAAAATAGGTCAATATGTGCGTAGAATAGTTTTTTTACCACAAACCATGTCATGCAAAAAAAATTTGACACAAACTAACCCCATGGAGTGTTTTCACAAAAAACCGTGTACTAACCCCTTTGGGTTTTCTCGAAAACTATATGTCCCAAAAGTTAGTTTTTAATTCGAGATTCGATCAACCAAAATAGTTCAATATGTGCGTAGAATAGGTTTTATACCACAAACCATATAATGTGAACAAAATTTGACACAAACTAACTCTATCGAGCATTTCACAATAAATCGTGTGCTACCCCTTTGAGTTTTATTGTAGACAAGAGGTCTCGGAAATAGGTTTTAAAATTGAGGTTCGATCAACCAAAATAGGTCAATATGTGCGTAGAATAGTTTTTATACCACAAACCATGTCATGTAAAGAAAATTTGACACAAACTAACCCTATGGAGTGTTTTCACAAAATAACGTGCACTAACCCCTTTGGGTTTTCTCGAAAACTAGACGTCCCAAAATACGTTTTTAAATCGAGGTTCGATCAACCAAAATAGTTCATTATGTGCGTAGAATAGGTTTTATACCACAAACCATTTCATGTGAATAAAATTTGACACAAACTAACTCTATCGATCGAGTGTTTCACAATAAATCGTGGTACTACCCCATCGAAGTTTTATTAAGACAAGAGGTCTCGGATATAATTTTTAAAATTGAGGTTCGATCAACCAAAATAGGTCAATATTTGCGTAGAATAGTTTTTATACCACAAACCATGTCATGTAAATAAAATCTGACACAAACTAACCCCATGGAGTGTTTTCACAAAAAAACGTACACTAACCCCTTTGGGTTTTCTCGAAAACTAGATATCACAAAAATACGTTTTTAATTCGAGGTTCGATCAACCAAAACAGTTCATTATGTGCGTAGAATAGGTTTTATAGCACAAACCATTTCATGTGAATAAAATTTGACACAAACTAACTCTATCGAGTGTTTGACAAAAAATCGTGCCCCTTTGAGTTTTATTGTAGACAAGAGGTCTCGGATTTACGTTTTAAAATTGAGGTTCGATCAACCAAAATAGGTCAATATGTGCGTAGAATAGTTTTTTTACCACAAACCATGTCATGCAAAAAAAATTTGACACAAACTAACCCCATGGAGTGTTTTCACAAAAAACCGTATACTAACCCCTTTGGGTTTTTCTCGAAAACTATATGTCCCAAAAGTTAGTTTTTAATTCGAGATTCGATCAACCAAAGTAGTTCAATATGTGCGTAGAATAGGTTTTATACCACAAACCATATAATGTGAACAAAATTTGACACAAACTAACTCTATCGAGTATTTCACAATAAATCGTGTGCTACCCCTTTGAGTTTTATTGTAGACAAGAGGTCTCGGAAATAGGTTTTAAAATTGAGGTTCGATCAACCAAAATAGGTGCGTAGAATAGTTTTTATACCACAAACCATGTCATGTAAAGAAAATTTGACACAAACTAACCCTATGGAGTGTTTTCACAAAATAACGTGCACTAACCCCTTTGGGTTTTCTCGAAAACTAGACGTCCCAAAAATACGTTTTTAATTCGAGGTTCGATCAACCAAAATAGTTCATTATGTGTGTAGAATAGGTTTTATACCACAAACCATTTCATGTGAATAAAAAGTGACACAAACTAACTTTATCGAGTGTTTCACAATAAATCGTGTACTACCCCCTTTGAGTTTTATTGAAGACAAGAGGTCTCGGATATAAGTTTTAAAATTGAGGTTCGATCAACCAAAATAGGTTAATATTTGCGTAGAATAGTTTTTATACCACAAACCTTGTCATGTAAATAAAATTTGACACAAAGTAACCCCATGGAGTGTTTTCACAAAAAACCGTGTACTAACCCCTTTGGGTTTTCTCGAAAACTAGATGTCTCAAAAATACATTTTTAAATCGAGGTTCGATCAACCAAAATAGTTCAATATGTGCGTAGAATAGGTTTTATACCACAAACCATATCATGTGAATAAAATTTGACACAAACTAACTCTATCGAGTGTTTCACAAAAAATCGTGTACTAGCCCCCCCCTTTGAGTTTTATTGAAGACAAGAGGTCTCGTAAATACGTTTTTAAGTCGAGGTTCGATCAACCAAAATAGTTCAATAAGTGCGTAGAATAGTTTTTATACCACAAACCATGTCATGTAAATAAAATTTGACACAAACTAACCCCACGGAGTGCTTCACAAAAAACCGTGTACTAACCCCTTTGGGTTTTCTCGAAAACTAGATGTCTCAAAAATACATTTTTAAATCGAGGTTCGATCAACCAAAATAGTTCAATATGTGCGTAGAATAGGTTTTATACGACAAACCATATCATGTGAATAAAATTTGACACAAACTAACTCTATCGAGTGTTTGACAAAAACTCGTGCCCCCTTTGAGTTTTGTTGTAGACAAGAGGTCTCGGAAAGACATTTTAAAATTGAGTTTCGATCAACCAAAATAGGTCAATATGTGCGTAGAATAGTTTTTTTACCACAAACCATGTCATGTAAATAAAATTTGACACAAACTAACCCCATGGAGTGTTTTCACAAAAAACCGTGTACTAACCCCTTTGGGTTTCTCGAAAACTATATGTCCCAAAAGTTAGTTCTTAATTCGAGATTCGATCAACCAAAATAGTTCAATATGTGCGTAGAATAGGTTTTATACCACAAACCATATAATGTGAACAAAATTTGACACAAACTAACTCTATCGAGTGTTTCACAATAAATCGTGTGCTACCCTTTCGAAGTTTTATTGCATAAGATTTCTCGAAATACGCTTTTAAAATTGAGGTTCGATCAACCAAAATAGGTCAATATTTGCGTAGAATAGTTTTTATACCACAAACCATGTCATGTAAATAAAATCGACAAACTAACCCCATGGAGTGTTTTCACAAAAACGTACACTAACCCCTTTGGGTTTTCTCGAAAACTAGATGTCTCAAAAATACGTTTTTATTTCGAGGTTCGATCAACCAAAATAGTTCATTATGTGCGTAGAATAGGTTTTATAGGACAAACCATTTCATGTGAATAAAATTTGACACAAACTAACTCTATCGAGTGTTTGACAAAAAATCGTGCCCCTTTGAGTTTTATTGTAGACAAGTGGTCTCGAAATACGTTTTAAAATTGAGGTTCGATCAACCAAAATAGGTCAATATGTGCGTAGAATAGTTTTTTTACCACAAACCATGTCATGTAAAAAAAATTTGACACAAACTAACCCCATGGAGTGTTTTCACAAAAAACCGTGTACTAACCCTATGGGTTTTCTCGAAAACTATATGTCCCAAAAGTTAGTTTTTAATTCGATATTCGATCAACCAAAATAGTTCAATATGTGCGTAGAATAGGTTTTATACCACAAACCATATAATGTGAACAAAATTTGACACAAACTAACTCTATCGAGTATTTCACAATAAATTGTGTGCTACCCCTTTGAGTTTTATTGAAGACAAGAGGTCTCGGAAATACGTTTTAAAGTTGAGGTTCGATCAACCAAAATAGGTCAATATGTGCATAGAATAGTTTTTATACCACAAACTATGTCATATAAATAAAATTTGACACAAGCTAACCCCATGGAGTGTTTTCACAAAAAAACGTGCACTAACCCCTTTGGGTTTTCTCGAAAACTAGACGTCCCAAAAATACGTTTTTAATTTGAGGTTCGATCAACCAAAATAGTTCATTATGTGCGTAGGATAGGTTTTATACCACAAACCATTTCATGTGAATAAAATTTGACACAAACTAACTCTATCGAGTGTTTGACAAAAAATCGTGTCGCCTTTGAGTTTTATTCTAGACAAGAGGTCTCGGAAAGACGTTTTAAAATTGAGGTTCGATCAACCAAAATAGGTCAATATGTGCGTAGAATAGTTTTTTTACCACAAACCGTGTCATGTAAATAAAATTTGACACAAACTAACTCCATGGAGTGTTTTCAAAAAAAACCGTGCACTAACCCCTTTGGGTTTTCTCGAAAACTAGATGTACCAAAAATACGTTTTTAATTCGAGGTTCGATCAACCAAAATAGTTGATTATGTGTGTAGAATAGGTTTTATACCACAAACTATATCATGTGAATAAAATTTGACACAAACTAAGGCACCAATGGTCCTAAAGTTTAGGGGGTGTGGCGCACGCAATACAACGTTTGTTCCTCCCGGCATATTAAGTCCCAATGTTTCAAAAAAATGGCTCACAAAGGACTTTCAACACAAATTTAATTCAAAGAACTGATGTGGCACATAAGTCAACAGATAAAACCCAACATTGACTGCCAACTCAGTATTTTTTAAAAAGAAAATTGTAAAATAAAATTAAAATTTCAGAAAAATAAAAGAAAGGAGAAAATAAATTAATAAAAAAATCTATATATTATATAAAGACAAGTTTTTATTCCAACCATTTTGTATAGGACTTAAGCTAAGATTCATTCTTAGAATTTCTTTCAATATTTTGTATTTGTTTGACAAAAAAATCCGAAAAAATACATACAAGGAAATGAAATCTTTTTTTATACTACTTCCCTGAACTCCACATCTGCCATCGTTTTCTCTTAAATTGCAATGTTCATTTATGGCAATACAATCAAAGCATTGAGTTTACGTAAATAAATGCCACGCTGAATATATATTGAGATGGGATATTTAGGCTGTGTTATTTTTAACTGAAAACTCATTCAGTTCAGTTCAGTTCAGTTCTGCTTAGTTATATTTTATACTACAATTCAGTTTAGTTCAGTTCAATTCAATTGAAAAGGACAGAGCCTTATACGATAAAAGTAAATCAAGTTGTTGTTCATATCTAACCCGGTCTTAACAACTTTTCTTCGCAAACTGGCAAACGAGTAATTATGTTTTCATTAATATATAAACTTGATTCATACCGTGGTACATAAAACTCGTTTGAGATGGAAGATTTACTTTTAATAAATGAGTCGGTCAACAAATGATGAGTTAGATAAAATATTTAGGGTCGATTTCTCTTGTGATCTTATTAAACAAAATTAAATGCTAAATATATTATGATGAATCCAAATCTTCCAAAATTTGTATTAATCAATTATAATGGAGTAATTAAAAAGATCTTCTGTTCATTTCGACAACCACTTCGCGAATAAGGTGTCTTATTCGTTATTATGTTATTTATGCCATTAAATGCAATTATATTTAGATACAAATCCCTAATTAATATATTATGCCATTAGTATAGTATACATAAACACAATAGTTATTACGAGAGTAATTTTCTTTGACCATTTTTTAGAGGATAAAAATAAAATGATAAATATTATGGTTACAATTAAAATATATCTGGGAAGTTTACTAAAAAATCAAAGTTATACATACATATAAAAAATGACATAAAATGATAATTTATATAAACAGGTCAAATTACATTTAGATTCCCTGTTAGATTTTGTAATTATACATTAATTAGTACCACTTAGTCGAATAATAACGATTAGATCCTATTAGATGTAAAATATTTACATTTAAGTCCACGAACTTGACCAATTTCAAATTAAAAACTGAAAAAGTCAATTTCACCCCTCTCAAATTATTGGATTTAGGAAATGGTCAAACAATAACACCTTTTGACAAATTGCAATCCAAGTTCGTTGATATCTAATTTTCTAATGGTCACCCATAACTAATCGAAAAGCTCAAATAAGCACTCAAACTTTTATTTTAATTCGTAAAATCTCCCCAACTTCAAACCGAGATGAAATCCATCCTGTGAACATCAAGATCGAAGTTGAACCACCGAGATGAGCATATAATTTATTGAGACGATCACCCGATCGAATCAAGTATACAACTCCAGATCTGAAGCTGAATTTCGCTCTGGATCGGAGTTTCGGAGCGGAATTATTGATCCACCGGAGTTGTAGGTGGAGTTGTTTGCTCCACCAATTAGAACAATAACAAAAGGAAGAAGAGAATGAAGGAGGAGGAGGAGGAGGAGAAGGAGGAGGAGGAGGAGGAGAACGTAATCTGCGTAGTTAGCAAATAGAAGAAGAGAGGGAAGATGGAGGAAGAAGAAGGGAAGAAGATGATAATGGTGGATTTTCAAATTTTGTATTTATCTTTTCTTTATTTAATTCTTTTATTCTAAGAGCAAGTCTCCTGAGAGACGGTCTCTAAATAATTTATCTATAGACGAATCTATATTGTCAAGAAAAATCATCGATGTTATAAATTAAAACACCTATGTTCTCAACATTGGTGTTTTTTCATATTACAACAAGATTTATTTCGTTAACAATATAGACATTTTGATTAATAATATGAATGATTTTATTGATAATATAAGCCGCCTCTAGATAAGTTATCTAAAGACCGTCTCTCATGAGACTTTGTGTTATTCTTAAAGCCATGTCAAGTTATTTGATTCCAAATAGCTTAATTAAACTGGTCAACGAACAAAACCAAAAAAAAAAAAGACCCAGATGTAATTGTTTGACTAAGTGGTACCAATATGAGAAATATTATATCGATATTTATAAAGACATTGTAATTGTACGTAACATCGTAAAGAACATCAGTCCATATTTTCAAGCCCTTCATTTCCTTCCAAGACTTTGTGATATTATAATACTATGCCCAGGTTAGTTTAATATCTCACAAATTCTTAGTTTCACAAGAGACCTTCTCAAATACACCTAAATGATTTTTGAGTAAGTGTTTGTTCATTGGATAAATAAGGCAAATTTCACTTCTTTATTTACATACAAGCTTAGAACTTTGTGTTGTAACGCCGCAAAGTTTAAAATAAGTTTCAAATAGTTTAACATGCTACTCATACAAACAACGTGTACTTTTATTTTAGGGAATCCATCCAAAAGAAATTCAAAGTTGAGGGTGCTTGCGCTGGAACAATCTTATGATGGTTGACCAGCCAAGAGGTCACCCTGTATGTGAAAGAGTGAGGACATAGTGTGCGGGAAAGGACATGTATTAGTATAGTGGGCACATCATATCACCCGGAAAGCAGCCCACGAGTGACCACTCTGGCCCACGAGGGGGTGGGGTGTTATATGTGCAGTATTATAAACAAGCGGGAACCAAGGAAAATCAATGGTCGATTCAAGTTAGTTAATAGGTGGTTAATTTTGCCGCCCTGAAAACCCTAAAAATCGATACACAACTTGGGTTAACCCAATAAGTTTATTAGAATAAAATTAAAAGTAAAAATTTAAAATGTCAAATTGTTGTTATTTTTTAGTTTTGTAAATTATCCATGAATTTTTAATGATCTATTCTCATTGGTTGTAGGGGAAGATTGTATATATAGTATTTTTATAAAAAAAAATATTTTAATTGTAATATTATTATATACTAATACTACATATTGATCATCCGGGTCAACCTACCAGGTGACCTGGTTGAACCTACCTCAGTACTAGGTAGGATCGATTGCCGATTCCAGGTCTTATAACATAGCTAAATTCAAAGTGAGACTAAATATTACATCCAGGGCTACACAATTATTTAAGGCCCTGTGCAGATTTTATGGTCGATATAGCTTCATATACTTGGTTTGATATAAGGAATCCATTGATCTTTGATCAAACCACCAAAAAAAAAAACTCACAAAGCAAATCAAATTGAAAAAAATTAAACATACGCGAACTAAGATATGGCTAAAATCATCTATCTATCCATATATTATGTAAAGCATAAGGGCCTAACCCCGCCAGATTAATTCAATCCAATGTGGAATTTTATGCAATTAGTTGTATTTTAGCCAATATATATTTCATTGTTATTTTTGATATATTGTCTACATATATAGTTTTTATTAAATCTCATATAACTTTATCTAAAAAATCCAAAAAATATTTTGAACATATATTTGAATTCGTCGTGACAAGACGAATCCATTGACACCAATCTTGAATAGTATTATTTCAAGAAATCATTTTATTCATTAAAATAAAATATAAATTTATAAATAAGATAAAATGAATTAATGGAAATTTAAAAATAGAGTATTTATTAAATAAATTCAATCTACGTGAAATTTTGTGAAATTAGTTGCATTTTCAACGAGTATATCTTCCACTATTTATTTTTGGTATGTTGGCTGCATATATAATTTTTATTAAATCTAATATAAATTTATTCTACAAAACTCCGAAAAATATTGTGAACATATATTTGAATTCACCGTGACAAGACGAATCTATAGACACCAATCTAGATTATTATTATTAATTAAATAAATTATTTTATTCACTAAAATAAAATATATATTTATTAAAGAAGATAAAATAAAATAATGGAATTTAAAAAATAGAGCATTTATTAAATATTTAATACTCCACCCATCTATTTAACAAGAAATTAATAGATATTTAGATTTTCAGTTATAAATTTTGATTCTACGGTTGAGCAAAGTCCGAATAGGGGGGCGAGAATTTTGTTCCATGATGTTTTGCCAGATTAAAGTGAGACTAATGTTTTAGAGCTCAGATTATCAGTTGGGTGTTCTTATATAATATAACTAAAACATGAGCGTGTCATTGTGGCATCTAATTACAAATAATAATAAAAGTATATGAAGGTAATTAGTTCAATCGTTGTTTCTGATAACGAATTGTCTTTTTTATTTGAATTAAGATTTTGGATAGTGCGAATTGATATGTTCCAATTTGATTAAAGAAGATGGAGAAGAAATTAATATTGGTTATCGTTGTTTTTTTCCTTTAATGATGAATGGATTTTGTTGGAGTTCGATTAGGGTTTTGAATTTATTGAAGATGACATATTGAGATTTTTTAATGATGAATTGATTCTGCTAGGGTTGATTTAGGGCTTCAAATTTAATTAGCGAAGACAAATTGAGTTTTTTTAATAATGAATTGATTTTGTTGGAGTCATAAGGCTTAGAATTGAAATGAATAAAACATATTGGTTTTTGTAAATAAAGTCTAATTTACATGCATATCACAAATAGGTTCAATTTAATTTAAATTAAGACTCAATGGCACAACTTTAATAGTTGTGCTTATATATATATATATATATATATATATATATATATATATATATATATATATATATATATATATATATATATATATATATATATATATATATATACACTAGCATTTACATAACACACTACGTGTGTTAAGGGTTTTTATGTAAACCAATGAATCTGTGAATGAAAAAAAAAGAGAAAATATTGAAAAATAATAAATAAAAGGGAGAAACTTACGCCAATGGGATTCGAACCATGCACCTTCTACTGAAACAATGACACATGTACGTACCAGATTCAAATTGAATTAGTAAGATCAACGGATGAGATTTAAATTGAATACAAACTTAGTGAAACTTTTTGAATTATTATACTACTTTGAATATACTGTAATATATAAAGTTGATGGGCTAAATCCACCATATTCATTCAAATTCCATCCATCCGAATATGGGGAAGTATTAGTGTTGTTTCTAGGGATCATGAGGGCAATGTTATTGCTTGGTGATTTATTTTTTTATGTCTTATGGTTGCTGAAAATGCAGAAGGTTGGCCAGCCAAATTAAGAACAAAATTTGTTCGAGATTTTGAGTGGCAACATGTAGTAATTGAAAGGGATTGTTCTTTGGTGATTATATCTCTTAAATCGACAAATTTTAGCTTTGCCCCTTTATTTCGCTTTTCAAAGAAATTCAGGTATTTGATGGAGAATTAAGCTTTGCCAAGTTAAACTTGAGGGTAACATTTTCGCACATATATTATCAGTGTTCTTATGATGATGTTGGTTTGGTATATTTGTATTATCCACACCAAGATCGTTTTAGCATATATTATTATAGTGGTATATATGTTACTAGACATGCTTTTCTCAGTTTCAGGATATAGGAGAGATACACATTGTCTAATTGGTGGTGTGTTGATCTTTACATGTCTATCAACAACATTTTACACGTGAAGACAAGTTCATTTTCTTTATGTATAAGATTCGATCGGTAGGATGAGGTATAAGGGTTCTCTTCTCTACAGTCTCTGTCCAGAAGGACTGGTTCTATCCAACCCGAATTCAACCCCGTGCGAAATAATGATGTTCAGGTCCGGTCTAGCATATACTCGAACCCATTCCACACTTTTGTTACAAGACCCGAGCGCAACATTTTATGATTAAGTTAGTAAAAAATACATTTTCCTCCCAATGTGGGGAGTCTGACATACTCTAGGCGGGAAACTCTTCGATATTCGCCTACTTTCGATCCATAACGCATGGGATCTGACACTCTATGGGGAAACTCAATTCGATCTTCTCTACTTTCTTGATCTCTATAACGAAATGGGAGGGGGATCACTATACTCTTGGTGGAGAAAATGTCTTCGATCTTCTCTGTACTTTATTGATCTCCATGACGGGCCAGTAGGTTGGAAAAAAAACAACCGTAATATGTGAAATTAAGTTTGAATAATATTTTTTCAGGTGTGTTGAAGTGAGCATATAATCATGCATTGTTGGAACAACCCTATTGATTGTGCATACTTTTGTATTTTATTTTGGTTTCGTTTGAGAGATTATTTTAAAAAAAAACATGTTTTTTTCCCTTCAAATAAGCTAATTATATTACATGGGATCACCCGTGATTGAATCTTTTGCATGTAAAAGTTTTTAAAAAAACATGTACATGTTACTAATTAACAGGTCGGGTACGGTAGGATTATATTTTTACATTTTTTATAGTTAACATAAATAAACACTCAATGATATAATATTGAATGAAGAAGGACTACCGACCGACACCATGATCAACGTTATTCACATAAATTTAACTACCTTATTTTCTCGATGAATTTATTTTAACACCCCCTTTCTATTTATTATTAAAAGTCAACTATACCGTGACATCACCACGGGTTAGTACTAGTAACATAATAAATACTGTTCGAAAATGTGGTGATGAAGGTACTTACTAATCTACACTTATTAAATAAAATAAGTTAAATATAATAAATAATAAAATAATAGAGAGCCTTTAGTATCGTCATAAGATGAAATAGTACATTAGTAAACCAGGAACAGACAAACGATAATATGCTTTCCTCCCTATTTTCTTTCTTGCAATTCGCAGATATATTTTTTTTCTGAAACAGCAAAATTAAAAAAAAAATGGAGCGGAAAGGTAGTGAGAAAAACATAAGAAAGGTAGATGAGAGAGAAAGGTAGTGAGAGAAACATAAGAATACCAAAGGTCAACTACAATCCAACGGCAGAATGGAGCGGAAATCGGCAGAATAACCGGACGGCGAGGGGCGGAAGAGATCAAGCAGAAGAGGGATGGACTGTGGTCACGAACCGAAGGAGGAAAAATATGGAGAGAGAAGAAAGAACATGGATCAAAACAATCAATGAAAAGTTCATCAATGTATACGTTTGGAACTTTCCGGAGGACTGGACAGAGAATCCGCTAAAGGAGATAATGGAGAAGTGGGCAGGTCAAGTAATGGATGTTTCAATTCTGAAAAAGCGAGCAAAGAATGGTAATAGGTTTGCCTTTGTGAGATTCTACAGAGTCAGAGATGAAGAAGCGCTGATTAACCGAGTAAAAGGGATTTGGATAGGTTTGAAGAAGCTGCTGGCTAATAAAGCTAGATTCAACAAGAGGGGAAACTGGGAAGAGAAGAGCCGACAAGAACATAAGGGGACAAACTGGAGCTTTAATCAGAAGAAACAGGGGGAAAGGGCACAAGAGCAAAGGACAAAGGGGGTGAACAAACCGACTGAGTATAGAAGAAGTACTCAGGGGGTATGGAAAAGAAGAGATGAGATCAATAAGACTAATGGGGAATCAACAGGGGTGAAGGAGAACCTGAATCACAGAGAGAATTATGGGAAAGTGAATGCAGAAGAAACCACACGGAGAAGGGCGGCTGTACAGGAAAAGAATTTGGGAGCTAGTAAGAATGGGAGAGTTCAGCCAACAGAGAAGGAAGGAAGACTAGAGGAAAATTGGACTGATAAGTGTGTGATTATGGAACCGAAGGAGAAAGTGAATGAGGAAGGTGTACAACAATTGTTAAGGAACAATGGGTATACTGGATTTAGTGTGGCTCGATTGACTAATGAAAGATGGGTGATAGAATTTCAACAAGCAAAAGACCGAATGCAACTGCTAGAGGAAGATGAGGAATGGGTGGAAGAAAAATTTAATGAGTTGAAGGCGTCGGAGAAAAGGGACATCAATGGAAAACGTCAAGTTTGGATCAATGTTTATGGCGTACCACTACATGGATGGGAAAAGGAGACCTTTCTGAAAATTGGACAAACTGTGGGGAAAATTATTGAGGTGCATAAGGATACTATGGAGAAAAGAGATTTCCGAAGAGGAAGGATCCTTGTTGAAACACCGATGTTTGAAGTCATTCGTAAAAGATCATCCTTTTTTACCAAGGGAGAATACTTTCCTGTGAACCTAGTTGAAGAAATGGAGATAGGCTATGATTTGAGAATGGTGCAAGAGGAGGTGGAAAAGAGGCGAAACCAAAAAACAGTGGAAGAAAGAATAGAGGAACGTGGTGATCAAGCATCGGATGACTTTGATGATTCGGATGGTGAATCTAGTGAGTGGACAGATATGGAATCATTGGTGAATGAGGATAATGAAGAAAGCTGGAGCTATGTTCCAGAAACACCCCTAAATGAGGAGGACAAAGAGATGGGAGAAGAGGCTGGAATTAATGGAGTAGAGGAAATGGAGGAGGAGATTGATAGGAGAATAGAAGAAGGGGAACTGGGGAAGTTGCGGATAAATGATAAATCTGGGTGCAAGGCAACGAAACAAAATCAGAATTCTTAAACGGAATGCGCAGGAACTAACCTAAACAGCAGGTTACCAGAAACTATGCCATGTTCAGAAGAGCAGACTAATGCTGGGAAAGAGAACAATGAGACTAGAACGCAAATAGGAGGTCAGATGGATAATAACAGGAAGAAGAAAAAAGAAAAAAGAAGGAAATTGAGTGGAGAGCAACAGGAAAGTGCTGGGATCTATTCACGGGAGTCGCACCTGCTTCGCTTGGGCCCAATTATTGAAGAAAAAATGGCGGATTCTGGAAGGAACATAAAGATTCGGAAGCTGACCCAAAATCATGCGACTCAACAAAGGTCAAGGTTTGAACAATGGAGAGATTTTGTCCGTGACATGAGCAGTGGGGGGAAGATGAGTAAGGAAGTACGGAGGGGAAAGATAAAAAATAAGCGGGGAAGGAAGCCGAAAAATAAAGCAGCACAAATGGATGGAGGAATTTTTGTGTCAGATAGTCAGGTGAGGCTATGTAACAACCTGGTGAAAAAGAAAGCATGTGATGAGGAATCTAGGCAGCTTGTAGAAAAGGGGATTGGAATGGGATTTATAGAAGAGAATGATAGAGAAAAGGCTTGGAAGATATTTAAAATATGGGAGATGAGAGATAGAGGGAGTATACAGAAGAGAGGGGAAAAGGAAAGTGGTTTAGGAAATGAAAATAGTGGACAATGAAGATGATGAGTTTTAATATAAGAGGTTTGGGTGGTCTTGTGAAAAGAAGAGAGATCAAGGAAATGATTTATAAGGAAAAAAACTTGATTTTGTATGTATACAAGAAACAAAGAAAAGCGATGTGAATAAGAGATTAGTCGAGAGTATGTGGGGCCATAGTAATGTTGATTGGATTTTTTCCGGTGCAAATGGGAGATCCGGGGGATTATTAAGCATGTGGAACTCGGATGTATTTGTAAAGGAGGACTTTTGAGGAAATGATGGTGCTCTAGGAGTAGTAGGGAAATGGGGAGAAGAGTTGGTGGAGATAGTGAATATATATGCCCCGTGTGTGGAATTGGGGAGAGAAACATTGTGGGAGCTACTTGTGAAAAGAATTAAAGATGGGAGGGAGAAGTCTTGGTGCTTATGTGGTGACTTCAATGCCATTAGAAATCTAGAAGAAAAAAGAGGGAAAGCATGTAATGGTGACAAGAGGAGGATGAGGGCGTTTAATGATTTTATATCTCAAGCGGAGTTGATCGACCTACCATTAACAAGGAGAAAGTTTACTTGGTACCGGGATTGTGGTACGATTTGTAGTAGGTTGGATAGGTTTTTATTCTCCACAAATTGGTTGAAGAAATGGCCGGACTTGGTGCAATTGGGGATTAAACGGAAGCTTTCGGACCATGCTGCGGTTATCATCAAAGGAGGTAATCAAGATTGGGGGCAGTTGCCATTTCGGTTCATGAAAAGTTGGATAAGAGAAAAAGATTTTATGGAGGTGGTAAAGGAACAATGGAATGGTGAAGAGGTGCATGGATGGGGAAGATTTGTAATGAAGGAAAAGTTGAAAAGATTGAAAATGAGGCTCAAAGAATGGAATGGAAGAAGTGTGGGAGCATTGGACAAAAACATTGAGAGGCTGACTGAGATGATAGAACAAGATGACATACTTCTGGAAAACAGGCAGGAAGGGCGAAATGGAGTGAATCTAATTGGGGTTCAAATGTCTAGCCTGAGTCAGAACCGGCCCAATGGACCTGAGGAGATAGAGCCGCAAATGGGGACTGCTGGACCAGTGTCTGAGGCCCAAATAAATTCTGAAACAGAGAGGACAGAGGCAAGCAGAAGAAATTCGGTGATAGGGAAAAACAGTATAGAACGGCTTAAGAATTCAACAAGCAAACAGTAGCCGCAGTAGATGATGGGAACTTGGAGTTGTGTGAATTGATAAAGAGAAGACAAGATAATTTGGTGGAGCTACAGAGATTACTTCAAGCGAAGGAAGGCTTAAGAATTCAACAAGCAAAATCGAAGTGGATCAAAGTCGGTGATGCTAACACGAGTTTCTTTCATGGAGTGGTGGAGAGGCGGGGAAGATATAAGAACCTGAAGGGGATAAGAATAGGAGGAAAATGGTTGGATGAGGTACAAGAAGTCAAAAATGGCATTCGGGATTTTTTTTGCAAAACACTTTGAAGCAAGAAAGATAGGTGATTTCAAGATGAAGGGAATTGAGGGAAACATGCTTGATGATGGTGACCGACAGAGCTTGGAATGTAGCTTTGAGGAGGAGGAAATTAAACAAGCAATATGGAATTGTGGAACAGAAAAGAGCCCAGGTCCGGATGGCTATGGGAGCCAATTTTATAGATCATGTTGGGAGGTGATTAAAGGTGATTTGCTCCGATTGTTTGATGAGTTCCATAGGCATGGCAGAATATGCAAAGGTATGAACACGACTTTTATCACTTTGGTGCCTAAAGTAAAAAATCCTGTGAACATAAGTGAATATAGACCCATATCCCTTGTAAATAGTGTGTATAAAATTCTTTCAAAGGTCTTGTCAAATAGGCTAAGTGGAGTACTTGATAAAGTGGTGTCTAATAGTCAATCGGCTTTCATAGGAAATAGGAACATTTTGGATGGTGTGCTCATTGCAAATGAAATTATCGATGAAGCCAAAAAAAAAGAAAAAGAGTATTTTTATGCTTAAACTTGATTTTGAAAAGGCTTATGATTCGGTAGATTGGAATTTTCTCCTTGATATGCTACATAGCTTGGGTTTTGGTGATAAATGGATAAAGTGGATGAAAGAATGTGTGTCTAGTGTGACTAGCTCCGTGTTAATAAATGGAAGTCTAACCAAAGAATTCAAAGTTGCTAGGGGGTTGAGACAAGGAGATCCGCTATCTCCTTTTTTGTATTTAATTGTATGTATGGGCTTAGTAGGATGATTAGGAAAGTGTGTGATTTGGGAATATTTAAACCAATTTTGGTTGGTAAGGGAAAAAATACCAATATCCCATCTCCTATTTGCGGATGACTCTCTAATAATGGGGAAAATGTGTAGTGAAAATTTTGAAACAATAAAAAGTGTCTTGAGATGTTTTGAATTGGTTTCAGGACTTAAAATTAATTTTGGGAAGAGTAGCTTAATGGGATTTGGGTGTGGAATAGAACAAGTTAAGGAATTTGCCGAGTACTTGAATTGTGATGTTGGATCTTGTCCATTTCTTTATCTTGGATTGCCGGTAGGGGGGAGGGCAAAAGATAGGAAATTGTGGGGGAAGGTAAAAGAAAAATTTGAGAAAAGGCTTGGGGCTTGGGAGAACAAATTTTTGTCATTAGGATGAAGGATAGTATTAACTAAGGCGGTGTTGAATGCATTACCTATGTATTACTTATCTTTTTTTAAAGCTCCTAAGGTGATAATTGATGAACTTGTACGTTTGCAAAGAAATTTTTTGTGGGGAGGAAATAGTGAGAAAGAGAGAAAAATTGCTTGGGTAAAGTGGGAGGTGGTGTGTTTGGATAAAGAGGAGGGAGGGTTAGGAATAAAAAATTTGCATCATTTTAACCTAGCATTGTTAGGAAAGTGGGTGTGGAAATTATTAGAGGGAGGTGATGAGCTATGGGTACGTGTGCTTAGGTCAAAATATGGAGATTTTATGAAATGTGTCAAGATAAGAGAGAAAAAAGGAAGGGGAAAGAGTGGGTGGTCAGATTGGTGGAGAGATCTAGTAAATGTAGTGGGTTCATCCGATTGATTTGTAGATAATTGTAGAAAAATTCTTGGTGATGGGAGAGATACTTACTTTTGGCAAGAAACATGGGGAGGGTTAGATAAGAGCCTTAGTGAATTGTATCCCCGTTTGTATAGATTGGAAACTAATCATGAATGCTCGTTATGAATAGGTAGTGTGTGGGAAGAAAACTAGAGTGTAGATGGGAGGGCTCGGTGCTCCTAGAAAGAGAGAAGGGGGCTGTTTTGGAAATTGAAAATCTTGTGAATGGACTAACTTTGACACAAAATATGAAGGACAAATGGGTGTGGAAAGGGGAGCATGATAGGGTGTACACAACAAAGGATGGATATAGGAAAATTCATAAGAAAGTGTGTGATTTCCAAAAAATGGGTCCCTGTTATTTGGAATAAGTTAGCACCCTCCAAGGTAAATGCTTTTGTATGGAAAATGCTTCAAAATAAAATTCATTCGAAAGATAACCTAGAGAAAAGAGGTGTGTTCCTTGGTGTTGGTAATAATGTGTGTAAATTGTGTTCAAATGATAAAGTTGAAACGGTGTGGCATATTTTTGGAGAATGTCCTGTTGTGATTAAAGTGTGGACTTGATTTATAGTTGGTTAGATTGTGAAAGAGTAGGCGGGATACTTTAGAACATTTTTGGAAAATCATGTAAATAAAAGAAAAGGAGGGGAAAAGAAATTTGGCAATTGATTTCGCATGTGTGTATGGTCTATTTGGTTACATAGGAATGAGGGTATTTATAGTACATGTAATGACACACCATGGAATCTGGTGGAGAAAATAAAGATTACTTGTTGGACATAGTCGAAAGGACATGGAAATTAATGTATCAGTAAACATCATTCCTCGATCCGTGAGCCGCTCGTATGCTTAATGTGTGAAGTTTTGGAGTGTCCTGATGAAAGGCGGACAAGGAAAAGGCAAGGAAATCATGGACCGACCCATGAAGTCGATGGAACCAGTTCGATTTTTGTTTTATGCATGCGTAATTGGACAAGTGGAATTGATGAGCACATGATGATGTCGGCAAGAAGAAGAAATGATGAGAGTGGAAGTCATCAGACGTGGATTTGAATGAAATATGGGGGCGTGGGCCCTGGTGATTGGATAAGAAGGCATCTTTCTAATTGTCCCCTCTCTGTTTTTGTTTGTTTGCAGTAATTAGGTGGTGGAAGAATACAGGATTGAGAATCCCATTTTGTTACTGCCGAAATCAACACCTGGGCACTTTCCTAACAAGTGGAGATAGGTAAGAGACTTGGTGAACAATTTCTCAGGTTGTACAACCAAGTTGTAACTCGAGGAACTAGACCACGGATCTAGTTTTAAATATCTTGAGAAATCATGATTGGGAACTACCTTGGAATTGATGGATTAAGTAAGTTGTTAAGACCGTATCTTAAATATCTCGCTTGGCTTCTTCGAGCATAGGTTGTTAGGGTACGACTAATGCAATCGACACCCTGGGACTTGGTCTCGGTTTTGGTACCATTTGAATCGATTCGAATCGCCTTGGTCACATTTTAAATTTCGCCACTCGACTTGAAAGATAGCATAGGTGGAGGAATGTGATTAAGAAGGGCCCGGAATGGATCTATGGTGCTTCGCATCACCGCTGCCGTCAGATTGGGGTTCAGATACTACCCAATATGGGCCTTCGAGTCGTGAGGGTTGATGAATGCGATTCCAAACCAAAGGCGCATAAAAGTGCGGACGTCGGTAAAATAGACATTACCGGTTTTGATGAATTGATGGAAGAATTGGTCCAGATTCAAGGTGATAGAAGGAAGGTTTCGATTTTGTCCTTAGATAGCCGAGGAGGAGGAGGCAGTATGTATGTGAGGAGAATCTGATTGTAAAACTTGGAATCATTAGAGGAAGTGATTAAGGGAGGTTTTGAGTATTCTCGGTCAATTGACCATGTATTTGTACTTTTGAGCATTTCTTATGCTCTTGGACTCCTATTATTAATAATAATATATTTTGCTGTTTCAAAAAAAAATTTATATATATAACCTCATAATGTCAACAAGAGCATAAGAAATGCTCGGCTGAGAATTACATTACAAATCAAAACCACATCGCTTTCAAGCTTACAAAGTATACTCCAACACTCCCAAAGCCATGATATACGCTGAAGATCAAAAATGCGGCCATCAACGGGAACCATTAGCATCCCGGATCCAAACCATGCTTCACAAAATAGTATCAAGTATCCAACGTCAACGGGAACCATTAATATCCCGGACTTCAAAACCAACAAATCCAAAGTATGTCTCATGGAATCGCCCCATCAATTCATTAAAACCGTCAATTCCTTTAACAACCACTACTTCGCCCCACCACAAATTAGGGCCTCACGATGCTAAAAGATTTCAAGGAAACAAGAGGCAAGAAATTTAAGATACAGTCATGGAATACGAAACAAAGAGTGCTAGCTAGCCACGCCCCTCCACCCTATGCTTAACTTACGAAGCAAGTGGCAAGAAATTTAAGGCGTGGTCACAACTCATTGCACGCAAACCATATTGTCCATCTCCCTACACCCCAAGTTCACAAGAAAGCCAAAAGCAAGAAAACACATCCCTACACCCAAAGTTCCCAAGAAAACAAGGGGCAAGAAGTTTAAGATACAGTCATCGAATACGAAACATTGAGCACTACTAGCCACACCCCTCCACCCTATGCTTATCTTACAAAGCAAGTGGCAAGCAATTTAAGGCGTGGTCACGACTCAACGAGCGCAAACCATATTATCCATCTCCCTACACCCAATGTTTGCAAGACAACAATTGGCAAGAAATTTAAGATGTGTCTCCGGAATCTTTATTTCACGTAACACCACACGAGTAACCTCGAGATATTCAAAACTAAATCGCATTGGTCTAGTTCCTCGAGTTATTACTTAATTATCAATACTCAGAGAGCACCAATAATCAAGTCCCTTATCCCAATTATCCAGCTCCCGAGTGACCAACCTTGCCCTGTCAAACCAACAAAATGCTCTCTGTCCAAACACAAAAAGTTAGTCAATCATGCTCTCAAAATTCAAAGTCATCATTATCACCTCAATACGGTCCACACATACTCCACACTCATCATTAGTGGCCTTACTTAAAATAAACAATTCAGCTCACATTTTCTTACCACTCCTATACCTGAACTCCAAGGCTGGTCTCAATCCGCCTCCGAAAATTCACCAAATTTTACCTGCCTGCCTCGGTTTTCGATATTCAGATGAAGACAAGCCCAATCAGCCGATAATCTGTCCATACACTATCTGCACCACACCGAATACGTATTCTGCACCTGCTTTCTATCACAGTACCTGTCCCACACTTACAAACACAGAGAAGGCTCCTTGAGCCATGAGTATATATGTCTATAATATAATAGCTTGCCTTTTGCCTTCAACCAAGACCAACATGTAATCTTTATTTTTTCCACAAGGTTCCAAGGAATTTCCTTACAATCTTTATATACACCTTCATTTCTTCTTAACCATATAGACCACACACACGCATGCCAAATCAATTGCCATATTTCATGACCCTTTTTACGTTTATTCACATGGTTTTCCAAAAATTGTTCCAAATTATCACCTTTAATTCTTTCACAATCCAACCAATTATAAATCAAATCCCACACTTTATTTACAAAGGGACATTCACCAAAAATGTGCCAAACGGTCTCAACCTCATCATTTGAACAATTTTTACAAATATTATTACCTACACCTAAAGAGACTCCTCTCTTTTCCAAGTTATCTTTCGAAGGTATCTTATTTTGAAGCATCTTCCACATAAAAACATTCACTTTTGATGGCACTAACTTATTCCATATGATTGGTACCCATTTTTTCAAAGAAATCTCATTTACTTGCTTATGAATTTTACCATACCCATTTGTAATTAAGCCATCTACGAGACCCTCAATTTCTTTAACCGCCTCCTCTTCCCTCTCAAGAAGCGTCCTACACCAATCCCACCTACATTCTAAACCATTTTCCTTTACCACTACTCTATCTTTAATCGAACACTTATTGCTAGATTCTAACCTATACAACCTTGGGTACAAATCTTTAAGACTTTTTTGAAATATCCCCCAAGTATCTTCCCAAAAAGACGTATCCCCTCCATCTCCAATGACTTTCTTACAATTATTTACAAACCAATCGGAAGACCCCACTACATTCACAAGATCTCTCCACCACTCCGACCACTCACTTCTACAAGATCCCCTCCTCTCCTTCACTCGCACTCACTAAAAAAATAAATTCCCATATTGAGAATCAAGGACTCTCATCCAAAGCTCATTACCTCCCTCCAACAATTTCCAAACCCATTTTCCTAACAAAGCCATATTAAAATGTTTCAAATTTTTTATTCCTAGACCTCCTTCCCTTTTGTCCGCACACACCAAATCCCAATTCACCCAAGCTATCTTCTCCTCTCTCTTTCCACACTTCCTCCCCACAAAAAGTTCCTTTGTATTCTCACAAGCTCATCAATTATCACTTTAGGAGCCTTGAAGAAAGAGAAGTAATACATTGGTAGTGCATTCAACACCGCCTTTGTTAGAACTAACCTTCCTCCCAGTGACAAAAATTTATTCTACCAAACCCCAAGTATTTTTTCAAATTTCTCTTTTACTTTGACCCACAAATTCCTATCCTTAGCCCGCCCTCCAACCGGCAGCCCTAAGTAGGAAAATGGACAATGACCGACCTCACAATTCAAGTAATTAGCAAATTCTCGCACTTGTTCAATATCACAACCAATCCCCATGAGACTACTCTTGCCAAAATTTATTTTAAGACCGGACACCAATTCAAAACATCTTAACATACTTTTTATGGTTTCAAAATTTTCTCTACACAATTCACCCATTATTAAAGAGTCATCCGCAAATTGAAGATGTGACACCGGGACTCTCTTTTTCCCTACCAAAACCGGCTTAAACAAGCCCATCTCACACACTTTTTTTATCATTCTACTAAGCCCTTCCGCTACAATCAAATACAAAAATGGGGACAATGGGTCCCCTTGCCTCAACCCCCTTAAAACTTTGAATTCCTTGGAGGGACTCCCATTTATCAACACGGCGCTAGTGACACTAGATACACATTCCCTAATCCAATTAATCCATTTAGTACCAAAACCCAAAATCTTTAGCATGTCAAGAAGAAAATTCCAATTTACCGAATCATAAGCCTTTTCAAAATCAAGTTTAAGCATAAATATACACTTTTTCTTTTTCTTGGCTTCATCGATAATTTCATTTGCCACAAGCACACCATCCAAAATATTCCGACCTCCTACAAAAGCCGATTGGTTCTCCAACACCACTTTACCAAGCACTTTACCTAATCTATCTGCCAAAACCTTTGAAAGAATTTTATATACACTATTCACAATGGATATTGGTCTATATTCACTAATGTTCACCGGGTGTTTGACTTTAGGAATCAAAGTAATGAAAGTTGTGTTCATACCTTTACATATTTTGCCATGCTTGTGAAACTCATCGAACATTCTGCTCAAATCCCCCTTCACCACATCCCAACAAGACCGAAAGAATTGGCTTCCAAAACCATCCAGTCCCGGGCTTTTATCCGTGCCACAATTCCATATTGCTTCTTTGATCTCCTCCTCCTGAAAGCATTGTTCCAACCCCAATCTATCCTCAACACCAAGCTGCTCCCCTTCAAGTCCCCTCAGTTTAAAATCATTCACTTCTCGTGTTCCAAAATGGTTTGCAAAGAAATCACGAATTCCTTCCTTCAACTCCTTTACCTCTTCCAACCATCTCCCACCAATTCTTACCCCCTTCAATCCATTAATGCTTCCTCTTCGTTCCACAACCCTATGAAAGAAACTAATATTGGCATCTCCCGACTTCACCCACTTCGACTTAGCTTGTTGCAGATGCAAGCTCTCTTTTACTTGCATTAGTCTTTGCAATTCGACCATGTCCTCTTGTCTCTTCCTCACCACAGCTGCAATTGCCCCCGCTCCCAGTTCTCCAGAATTCATCACCTCTGTTCTGGCAGCCGCCGACCCCACCTCTCTGTCAGAGACTCGCTCACTGTCTGAAATCTGTACATGGACCGAATTCAGTGGTCCATTGCAGCCCAACAGGTCCAAAACGGTTTCAGGCCCACCATTAGCGCTTGCATCATCCAAAACCGGCGGCCCACTGCCAGTACTCTCATTCTGCGGCTCCTCCTCTAAACTCTCAAGCTGTATATCTGCCAATTCGACTTGGTCCGTAAGAGTCACAATTTTCTCATCCAACTTTGTACCATTCCTTCCACTCCACTCTTTTAGTCTCCCCTTCAACTTTTTCAGCTTTTCTTTCATCACATACCCACCCCATCCTTCCACCTGCTCCGAATTCCATTGAGTCTCCACCAAGTTCACAAAGTCCTTCTCATTTACCCAACTATTGATGAATCGAACGGCTTCGGACCCCAATCTTGGTTTCCATCCTTAACTATGACCGCCGTATGATCCGACAATCGCCTCTTAAGACCACATTGCACCAACTCCGGCCATCTTCTCAACCAATTATCGGAGAACAAAAACCTATCTAACCTACTACAACTAGTATCATTGTCACGATACCATGTAAACTTCCTCCGGGTTAGAGGTAGGTCATTCAACTCCGCTTGAGAAATAAATTCATTGAAGGCCCTCATTCTTCTTTTGTCTCCTCTCCTTGACCTCCCTTTTCTCTCCTCTTCACTCCTTATCGCATTGAAGTCACCACTTACGCACCACTTCATATCTTTCTCAACCTTTATCTTTTCTACGATCATCTCCCACAACTCCTCTCTACTCGAATCCACACAAGGAGCATATACATTGATTATCTCAACCTCTTCCCCCTTCCACCTCCCTCGCACTCCTAAAGCACCTTCCTCCCCCCATAAATTTTCTTTCACGAACACCTCCGTACTCCACATGCTAAGCAAACCCCCGGACCTCCCATGTGCTCCGGAAAATACCCAATCCACGTTACCATGGCCCCACATGCTCTCTACTAGCTTTTTATCCACAACATCTTTCTTAGTTTCTTGTATGCACATAAATTCGATTTTTTCCTTTATAATCATCTCCTTGATCTCTCTTCTCTTCAAGATACCCCCTAACCCTCTAATGTTGAAAGTCATTATCCTCATTATCCACGACTTTTATCACCAATACCCGCATCTTCTTTCTTTTTGAAATTGCTTTCTCTATCCCTTTCCTCCCATGCTTTAAAAATTTCCCACACTTGCTCTCTATCCTGTGGACTAACCAAGCCCATTTCAATGCCTCTTTATGTGATCTGCCTTGCTTCCTCCATAATAGATTGCTTTTCCACTAGCTTGTTGCATGATCTAAACTGGCTATCCGAGATAATGTCCCCACCATCCAAATGAGTCCCTTTATTTTTTTGGTTTTCTACCTTTTTTCCCCCTAATTTGTCCTCTTCTGACTCCTACAATTTCTTTTCCACCACTATTTATTGCTTGGACAAACTCCCTCCACTGATCAAACCTCGATCTCTGAGTAATAGCATCACGCTTTTGAATAAGTTTCCTTAATTTAGTTCGCCTTGAGGATCCTTCCCTGATTTTTTTCAATAACTGGTCCTAAGCTAAATGGGTCAGAATCCATTACATTATTCCCATCACTCTCTGATTCCTCATTACATTCATTATTCACTCTTTTAGTCTTTTTTTGCTTCTTTCTCTTCTGACTTTTTCCTTTTTTCGCTTTACTACTCTTTTTTGCTGATAAAACCTCCATTCGATCTTCCTGTTCATCTCCACTCTGACGATCTATGTCTTTGTACATTCTCTGGTCACTACCTCCTATACCTTCTTGCTCATTACAGTCCTCACATACTCTCTTACGCCCACTCCGTATCAGTTCCCTCTCATTTTGCCCATCCACTCGCGTTTCCATATTCACATCCTCTCGAATCAGCTCATCATCTCCGCTTCTGTCATTAATTCCAGCTTCAGCGTCATTTAGAGGTGTCTCAGGCACCGTTTCCCAATTCACAACTTCGTCTCTGTCCACAAGGGAGTCAGTCTCCGTCCAAACTCTTGTATCATCATCGTCATCAACGCAATCATCGGATGATCTGCCAGACCCCAAATCTGATCGTCTGGACTTCAAAGTCTCACCTTTTCTATTATGTTTGTCCTCTGCCGCATCTTATCTATCTCCACATAATCCCCTATCTCTTCAACCAAGTTGACAGGAAAAAACTCTCCATGAACCAAAACAGATGACCTCTTCCTTATTAGCTCAAACATCGGAGTTTCCAGTAGCACTTTACCTTTTATGCAATCCCTTTTCTCCACTGTATCCTGATGAACATCAATTACCTTTCCTGCATTCGTTCCTATCTTCACAAATGTTTCCTTTGACCAGCCATGTAAGGGAACTCCATAGATATTAATCCACACTCTCCGTTTTCCGTTTATGTCTCTCTTTTCCCATGGTTTCAGCACACCAAAATATTCTTTCACCCACTCCACATCCTCCTCCAATAGCTGCAGTTGTTCTCGTTCCGTTTCATACTCAATCACCCAGCGTTTCTCAGTTAGTTTAGCCACACGGAAGTCACAATACCCATTCAACCGAAGCACATCCATTAGGCCCTCCTCCGTCATTCTCTCTTTGGGTTCCACAATCACACATCGCTCCGTCCAGTTTCCAGCTTATTTCTCAACATCACCATCCCTAATCTTTTCGTCCCTTACCTCAGCAATCCCACTCCCCTCCGTCACTCCAACTTTCATTTCCTTGGTCTTTTCAATCTGTTTTTGCAACTGAGTAATAGGTACAGCAGGTAATTTCTCCCCATTCTGAATCCGCGCAACTAGTGCCTCAGTTTGTTTCTCCCCGTCCCCTCGTCGTCTCCACACGCTTTGATTCATCCTTGTCACTCCTCTCTGCTCAGCCCACCTCTGCTTCGATTGATTGTTTCCGCCTTGAATTTGAATCTTGCGGTTTCCATCCCTACTCTCCAATTTCTCAAACTTATTGAATCTTGCTTTGTTTGCCAATAGTTTATACAACCCTATCCACACACCTTTAGCCCTCTGGGTCAACGCCTCTTCATCCCTTACCCGATAAAACCTCACGAAGGCGAAACGTTTCCCATCTTTTGCTCTCTTCTTAGGGATCGAAATATCGAACACTTGTCCCACAACCTTTTCTAGACTCTTCTTTAATGGTTCTTCCGTCCAATCCTCCGGGAAATTTGATATGTAAAGGTTTATGAATTTTTCATTGATTATGTCCACCCTTATTCTCTCCTCTCTCGCCCAGTTATGTCTTCGCCTGTTAGTTACCAAAGTCCATCCATCATGTCCTTGCTCCTCTCCAATCCTGTTGTGCCGATGTTGTTGCTGTCGTCCGGTGAAGTCTGCCGATGTGTTGAAACGGTAAAGGACCGTTGGACTTCTTATGTTTCTCTCTCTACCCTCTCTCATTATTGCAATTCGCAGATATATAAAGACATATTAAAGGCTTAGTCCTTTTTTTGACTTCTCTCTTCCATAGTACAGACGTAATGTATGAAGGATACCTTGTTTTGGCTTCTGCGGCAACTTCACATTTCTTTACTCATTTTCAACAAAGTGGGCACTTACAGTACAGGTATGTACATTATTTCTATTTTCAACCAATTCAACTAAGAAAGATGTTTTAGATATAGTCATATACGTATCTAGCCAAAGCAACTAACTACCCGCCTAAAGAAAGACTTCTTTTTTTTGTAATTTAATTGTTTTATTCAAATTTTCCACCTAAAGCAAAGGTTCTGATAATTTATAATGATATATACCTAAAAGCGAAAAGTAAGAGAATGTGTACATGATTTTTCTAAAAGCAATTTGTAGTAGATTCTATTCTTTATTACACACTAATTGTGCTGGGATCTGGATACATTTTAAAGATTCGTACACGCACGCGCAGATTCGGAAATGGATAATGGCTAATTGATGACTACTAATAAATAATAAATTAGGACTAAGATAAAATGATAAAAAATTATCCAACCTAAGTCTGTCTTTTTTCCCTCAGTTTCTATTTTTATTGAATACTAGTACTAACCCGTGACGATGCCACAGATAGATTACTTTCAATACAAATAAATAAGGGGAAGATATTATTATTAAATGAATTCGAACAATAATACAAAGGTTGATTTTCGGTACACGCAATTGAAACAAAAAAGAAAACACCATCTCATATCCATATTAGAGTGAACTCTATGAATCTGCAATGCAAAAAAAAAAACAAATATGTGTTATAAAAGTTCGTATATAAAACAAATTGATGACTTCATTAATTTTTAAATAAAATTAATACCCTTTCTCTATGTGTTATAAAAGTTCGTATATAAAACAAATATGTGTTATAAAAGTTCGTATGTATTATTCTCTTCTTATCTCTATAATACCCTTTCATTTTTCTTTTTATTCCTCCTAATAAAGAATGAATTATATGCTACTTTGCTATTAGGTATTCCAACAAAGCTGCCCTTCCTAAAGCCAAGATGAATTATAGGACGATATTTCCTTTGCTATATCTCTTTCTTTTTTCATGACTCTAAGAAAACTTATTTTTTATATCCAAACCTTGTGTGAGTTATCTGTAGATGATTGAGACAAATTGCCAAAAAAGAAAACTTCTTTATTATTTTATCCTGGGAAACACTTAATACTAAGGATAATTAAGGCTACAACGAATATTCCAGCCAAGAAACTGACGTGTCTAGTTTTATAATAATCTTAGGAGTAACCCAAAGCAAACTGAGAGGAAAATAGGAAGTGATGAGAACATCTTTTTTACTTAAGTTAAGAACAGAGCCTTAATTCTCTTTCGATTAAGAAGAGTCTAGAAATCTAAGTGCCAGGTAATATCGTTGTATTTCGCATTTACTTATTAGACCCTGTGACCAGACTATGAACAAAGGGTTGCTTGTGTAATGTACTTAATTAGGGATTATAATACGGGACTTCGTAAGACAATGCAATGATACTGTTTCCAGTTGTTCTTTATCGCAAGATTGCAATAGATTGTATATCTCTAACAATTTCTAATTCTTGTAGGGTTCTAAAATTTCTTTGTACAGACTCCATCTTTTTCCGACCTGTATACCAATACTAAGAACTTATTTTGAACTATATACTCTACTCAATGTTAGTGGGTTCCTAAATTTCCCTATTACTTTCTTTTATTTATATAATTTACTTTAGTTGCTTGACTATATTTATCAACCGACGAATTCCATTCACAAGAATCATAGTTAACTAGCTAGGTACCTGGTAAAGTATTGATCATTACCCGCGCTTTTATTAAGAAGAAGGATTCCAAATTTCACGCTTACGATATTAAAATGAAAAGGGAGAGGAGAGATCCTTATTACTACAATTTACAATAACTGAAGGACGCAGAGAACAAACACGGGAAGAGGAAAAGGTTTATCAACTACTGCACTTTATTTAATTTCGGGTTCTGACCAGTATTTCGGATTTCTTTTTCCATAATCAAGAGTGATTTCATTAACAACTTATAATAAATGACACAGTTTGCTCTCTTGTACGACATAACAAACATGAGTAGCTTTTGGTCTTTATACATATTATTCAATTAAAGGGTAATCCAATCAATCCAAGGCATTCCTGCACTTCTAGTTTTATGGAACTTCTTAGATTTTAGGAACTAGTTATTGGCTTACTATGTTTTGAGACATATCATACAAAAATACGACAAACTACAGGTCTTCAAAGGACTTTTTAATTCTGTGATTACACTCATCTTTATTAGGCAAATTAGACAAGAGGCATACTGAAAAAGAGAGGTATGTACTAACGGATTTCTCTTCTAATTCTTCTTTCCTTAAAGAGTCAAGGAATGAGGGCATATTCCACATAAGGTCTATGGCTTACAATTTCTTACCTAAGAGTGAACCTAACCTCTATGACTATACTGGGTTAAATCCTTTATGGGTGTTTCTTTTTATATTAAGGTCTGCATGCTAACGACAAATCGACACAGGATTTGGCTTAATTAAATTAAGGGGGAATTACGTTTCGTACCCCTTAAATTTGAGCCAATTACAGATTCATCCCTTCTATTCAAACAATTACAAATATACCCAAAATCAACATTTCAGTTGACTGCCATGCCTACATCAGCTTTCTCTTTGTACACGTGGATTTAAATTCCTCTCTCTTGCAAAGAAAAGCAAAATGAAATTCAAATTCAAAACAATAATTAAAATAAAGCTAAAAGAAAATAAAAAACCAACAAAACCCTTTCCACTGCTCATTACCCGCTAAAACCGAACTCTCCACACCCTGCTTCCGTCTTCACTGAAAACCAACCATCTCTCACAATCTGAAGCAATAATCGGTGAAAATATACTATCAAAGACGGGAATTGAAGTGTTTGTAGTGTCGATTTCAAAGTAGTGGTGCGCAGTTGTCGCTGTAGGTCAGACGAGATGCCATTAAGGTAAAATCGCTTTTTTCTTCGATTGCGATAATGTATGTTATTTGTCATTAGTTTACTTGCTTCCACCTAATTAGAATGAATGTCGGTAGGATTTTGCTTCTCGATTTAAAACCCGCTTTTTTCAATTTTTTCAAGTTCTTGTTTGTTCGATTTTGATGTATAAAAGATATATTATGAATGTTTTATGTTTATTTGTGTGTTTTAGTAGTAATCGGTGTCTGCTCGCCTATTAGTTTTTTAAAGCCATAGTTGTGTGTATTTTTTTGCAGAAGAATGGGAGTTTACAATATCAGGATACATCATGGGAAAGACCTATTTATGCTGGAGAATGTTAAGAGTAACAGGTATAATCATATGAAACTTATGAATGATGTGTTATCTACTGCTTTAGAATCACTCCCCACCACATAAAATTTATGTTTTAGTATGAAGTGTGATTTGGAAGGCTCACTCAATGCTAGAGCTTATTACTGATGATGATGTGAAAATGATGTTTGAATGCAATAAGAAATTTATGGAGGTGGAGTTATATGTTGAGACTAGTGAGGCTATACCCCTAGTTATAGATGAATCTACAAGGAAGAAAATGAGGGGGAAGTCTATATATGGAGATGATCATGAATGGTTTGAACCCAAAGCTACTCACTATAGGGCTCCTACCCCTGAAGATAATATTAGGGAGAGAATGGAGAGGGTGTATAGGAGTAGGAAATGCAAGAATGAAAGTTGGAGGACTAGAGCACCACAAGGACCACCTAAATCACCTGAGTATGTGGTTCTGACTGATAGTGATGAGGAAAATGACCCTGGCATTAGGGTGTTTGCAAGTGAACCAAAACATGTTCCTTCTCCCACTCACTCTCCTCCCATTCAGTCTCCTATTCCATCTCCACCACATGCAGTGTTAGGAATATCTGTTAGTATTTTGATCATTCATCACATGTTCTTATCTTTGTCAGAAAGGTGATTAAGTACTCTTAGTTCACTTGAACATTGTAAAAGAGGAAATCACTGAGTATGATTAGTCTAGTAAATATCAGACAGGATTATAGGTCTCGAATGTATTTTTATTTCCAAGAAGACCATGAAGATCAATCCTAGCAATGGAGCTTTTCTCAAGATTACAAGACCTAGATTGCACAAGATTTATGAAGACACCAAGGTTTAGTCTCACTCGAAAGACTATGTCCTTAATCCTTTCTTAAGTGCATTTAGTTACTTTTGAAACATGATTCGAACATACGACATCATGAGTATGGAGCATGCAAGCCATCGAAAGGCTAATGTATCCGCTGAAGACTACAGACAAGAAATAGTACATATGCATTAATCAGACGGCAGAAAAGCCGCTAAAGCACAGTCCTCTCTGAGATATGAGACAATGACTTCTGAGTACTCAATTCAAGATAAGTATAGACTGAATTTGAATTGTGTCTAACGGATAACATCCCAACGTGTTAGATATTTTGTTAGAATATCTGTTTAGATTTTGTTCAGCAACATGATGACTTATCTTAGTCTCAGAAAGGTGATTAGTACTTTTTCACTGAACATCAGTAAAAGAGGAAACCCACTAAGTATGATAGTCAGCTAATCTTGTATAGGATGTTAGGTCTCAAATGTAATTTTATTTTATGAAGAGAAGACCAAGAAGAAGACATCCAAGCGTAAAGCTCAACAACATTTGAAGATTTGAAGAAAATCGCATAAGATTATCGAATCATATTCAGATATCTTAGCGATATCTTGTAGACGCGAATAGCTTCAAACAAACCGGTCACAAGAGATATCTCGAGAAATGAGATACATATCCGAAAACAAGGAAAGTGTCCACGATATCTATTCTCGTATACCTCGAGCATTAACCGCTTCAAAAGGAACATATATTGAAAACAAAGTTGTTTCAATGAATAACAAGTGGTATCTCAAGAATGAAGATAAGGACGCAAAGAATCGATAACACCGGTTTCGACATAAAGCATAGTTCCGCTGACACTACAGACAAAAAAGTATAGTACAAAGCATTTAATGCACGGACAGAGATGTCTAATAAAAGCAACGATAACTTCTCGGAAGAAGACAAAACTCACATAAAGATTATACACAGATATCGATAGTTTGAATTTGAGCCTAACGGATACTATTCAAACGGCACTCAAATTCATCTATAAATATCAACACTTAGACAACTTGAGAGAACACACTAACACAACTCGTAATCGAATACGTCAAACATACGATCTCGATCTTACTCTCTCAAAGCTTTACTTATTATCAAAGCTTTCATGACTAAAGCTTTTGATCTCGAGTAAACACCAAGTTCTAAGTGTCCCGATCCTAAACAAGCAAAGCTATCGTGAAGGAGTTGAATCAAAAGATCAACTATCCGAGATTCATTCTCTTGAGATATCATAAGACTCGGGTCAAGAAATCGAACAAGATACCATACCAGAAAGTGTATTAAGTAACTTAGTTCACAGAGCTATCCAATAACCGAAAAGTTATTAAGACGCCATCCGACAACTCAAATGTAAACCAACACCAAAACCGTGGAGTATGTGAAGTACTTAGTTTGAAAATCGTGAATAACTCCAAGGTTACCGAGTATAGGAAGTACTTGATTTGGGAAACTAAGGAATAACTCCAAGGTTATTGATTATAGAAAGTACTTAGCTTGGGAAGCTAGGAATAACTCAAAGGTTTCGAGTATAGGAAGTACTTCAACAAGAAGCTAGGGAACAACTCTGGGGGAACATTTGGTTGGGAACCAATTGTTCAGAATCTTAGAATAGGATTATTGTAAGGTTATCTCAATTATATGTTCTAGTGAATTCTAGGTCTCTGATAGACCGAAGTGGATTAGTTGGAGGATTACGCCACCTCCAGATACCACTATACTTGCTGTGTCATTTACGTTTCTATATTTATACTTCAGCAACACACACACACTTATTAACTGTTTCTACACTTATCTTTATTAAGTCTTCCGCACTCTGATTCTAAGTATCAGATATCTATTCAGATATCTGAGAAACATTTGTTATCGACAAAAGTTTTAAAAGACTATTCACCCCCCCCCCCCCTCTAGTCTTTTACTTTGCCATTATCTGGACCAACACAACGACTCTCCAATTCATCTATAAATATCACACACTTAGATGCTGAGAAATACGACCAACAGAACGATCTAATTTGCAAACTTACAATCTAGCAAAGTATTCTCTCAAGCACTCTACTACCCTTTCTGAAAGCTTTCTGTTGCTTGAAGAATCACTAGTAGTTCTAAGTTGTCCTGAACCTTAACAAGAGATTGTTATTCGTGAAAGAGTTGAACTATCGACAACCTTTCCAAGCTCATTCTCCGTAATCTTACATCAATTACTGGGTCAAGAAGAGCAGATCGCCACACCAACAAGTGTATTAAGTAGTCTTGTTCTATTAGCCTCTCGAAACATAACCTAAAAGTTATACAAGAAGCCTCTCGACAAACCTTATAACCAACACCATCAAGGCGTGAGTAGAGGAAGTACTTGATTTGGGAAATCGTGAATAACTCCAAGGTTATCTGAGTAGAGGAAGTACTTAGCTCTAGGAACGGGAATAACTCGGGGAACATTTCGTCGGGAACCATTTGTTTAGGAATCTTAGAATAGGATTATTGTAAGGTGAACTCAATTATCTGTTTCTAGTGAATTCTAGGTCTCGTAAAGACCGGTGGATTAGTTGGAGGATTACGCCACCTCCAGATACCACTATACTTGCTGGTTATTTACCTTCGCATTTATCTTTCAAAGAAAGCACACACACATACTTTTGTTTCGCACTTACCTATCTTAAAGTCTTCAAGGCCTGATTTAAGTATCGAAACCCCTGTGTTTCGAGAACTGTTTATCGACAAAAGTTTTAAAAGACTATTCACCCCCTCTAGGCCTTTTTACTTTGCCGTTATCTCGACCAACAAGTGGTATCGAGCAGAGGTTCCCAAGCCTTCTACATCAACCTAGATCCCGTGATAGGTGAAGAAACTTTGTCCCTTTCTCGAGGACTATATAATTTGTGTGTTAAGTGCATGAATGTCTCGAGTGATGCACCTGCTCAAGCCGTAAAACTACGAGAAATGGAAGAACAACATGATGCTCCATCCGAGGCCATTAGTGATGAGATGATCTATGTCATCAATGAAGGGCCTATTAAAATCGCATAACTCAACAAGTTCGAGGTGTCGATGGAAGAAAAGCCTCATAAGGAAGATGAAAGCGAGGATGCGATCGCTAGTGATAGTGGTCGTGTTGCTCGTGGAAGCATTATGTATGAAGACAAGCTAAGAGAGCTCTAGACATCCAAGATGCCAAGAGACACAGATTCGATGGTCAAGCTCGTAATATAATCATCGACGACACTGAGCACATACAACAGAAATCAGGTGCTAAACGCGAAGTCACTCGCAATCGATTGAAGAAATCGTACGTAAACCGAGAAAAGCAAAGAAAACAAGTTCAAGTTCTTAAATCAAGTTCCAAAACTTCAAGCAAGGTCCCAAAACTCGAAGAACTTGATTTCGTGTTTACTACTCTTATGAGTGATATGGCTGCACTTGGTGAAAGCAGATACTCCCAAATTAAAAGATTAAGACTATTGTCAGAAGTCTCAATCACAACTGGGAACACACTAAATTCTTTTATTTCAACCAAGGAATGGCAAATATTACTCGAGTAGAGCTCTTCTCTCATCTTGCTACTGTAGATTATGAGACAACTCAGAGAGAACAAACAGCTGAGAAGTTGCAAAGTGTTGCTCTAGTCTCTCAAGGTACTTCTGAAAAGAAAGATACCAAAGATGCATCTGAAGAAAATGCTCTTGCAGTAAGACACATGAATAAATTTGTGAGTCAAGAGATTGAGAGAAGAAAAGCTAAAGAAAAGCTGAAAAAGCATCTTGGCCCAAACTATCATCAGTACAAGAACATTCAACTAAACAACTCTCTGAAAACCCCCATTCGTAAAGGTGTTAGTACCGAATCACAGAGATAGGAAATGATATCGCTTCTATCACAAAAGCCGGTCACTTCAAGAGAGATTGCCCGCTTAAACAAGCTCAAGACATGTGACAAGAAGGATGTAAGAAATTACAAAAGAAATCAAAGGGCCTTACCGATCAAGAAAGGAAGAAGATTCAAATCCAACTTGATGCTCTAGATATCGAGATGATTCAAGATGGAGATTCAGATAACTATAACATACCAACTCCAAAATTGTGTTGAATCACCCACGACGTAATCGACTTCGGCCTTAAGAAGAATGAAATGTGGAGTTGCCGAGATTGTCGGTCCGACATCTCCAACATTGAAATGTGTCTTACGGCCGATGAGGTAACAAACATTTCACAATTTATGTACTATGAGAGTGATGATGGAATTGAGGATCCTGAGTTAATCAGAGGAATTCGATCGTTATGAGAAAGAATTTCGAAGCACACCAAAACTAGAATTTAGAGGAAAGCAAAGAAACTCTTGAAAAGAGGTTTCGAGCCAACTGGTATCTGAGAACAAGAGCGCTGAAATAGCCCTTCTGAAAAATCAGATTTCTGAAAATGAAAATTTTCACAAACTAGCCTTGAATGAACTTAATAAGAAAATGATAAAGTTGCTTTCTGAGAATGAGGAACTTCAAAAGAAAGAGCTATCCTTCCAATCTTATGCAAAGGCTAGTGACAATCTCACTGAGGTTCAATCATATCTGAGAGATCCCTCTGAGAAAGGTGGACTTGGACTTGATGAACAATCGAGTAATTCATCTCCTCTGAAGAAGAGTGATGAAAGGTTGACCTTTGTAAAAAGTCAATAGAATGGTTCTTCAACCACCTATAGCATTGGTCGAAGCTAAGGTAGTCGACAAAGGAAAAGGAGTAGCAACCCAACCTTTGAAAGAACAACAAGTTCACAAGAAACTTGTAGGTGAAGCTTCAAAAGAAATACAACCTCGCATATGTAGCCATCCACATTGCCATATTACTAGGAAAGGAAGAATTGCTGGAATAGGCAAATTCTCTACTTTACCATTTTATGAAAATAAAGACGGTGCAGAAACTAGTAAGGCTTCTGAAGACCGCATTCAGAAAGCCAAAGGTGTTCGAAATGGCATTGGCTAACGTGCTATTGGAAAAGTCCTTTTACAACAATATAAGGAAGGACAAGAACAATGGCACAAGGCTGATATTGCACGAGTAACAATATGTAATTGGAAGAAATCTCAAACCATCGAAAACTCAATGCCAAAGCTAGAAGGAACTCGCCGAAGGCTAAGTTTGTCAAAAGCAATCCCGTAAACCTGTGGTCCGTAAAGCACCAAAAGGAACACCTAGAAACACCTCAAGAAGGAAGATTGAGATCAAAATTATCGATTCTATTGCTTTCTCCTTCCGATAAAGTTAGACAAAATAAACTCCCAAGAAATTCACTAAAATGTGGATTCCTACTAGAAGAATGTTTAGTCTAAGTGGTTCTATCTTCGAGGCAAGAACCTAACTCCTGCTATCGTTTTGTGCGTAACGCCTTCGACTAAGGCTCAATGGCTATTTGATAGTGGATGCGAAAGCACATGACAGAGACAAAGCAACCGTCAACTACAAAGCTTGCAACAATGGACCGTACATCGATTTGGTTGAGGAGAATTAAATCCCTCTCGATTCGCAACATCAAATTGGGATCTTTAACAATTCGACGACACATGTTAAGTGGTTTGAAATACAATCTATTTAGCATGAGCCCAGCTTATGCATAAGGGATTTATCGTGAAATTTAAAGCAAAGTATTGCAAACTTATCGACAATGAGCCAAAGGCGCCTTTATGTCATTGATTGCATCTCGCCACAATCAAGAATGTCTCATGGTGAGTCAATCAGTCACATGTAAGAGCACCGGTTATGGCACAAAAGAATGAGTCACTTGAATTTCAAAACTCAACAAACTTGCCAAGAAAGAGTTAGTGGTCGCCTTCCCAAAACATCTTCGTAAAGGATGATATCTGCTCGCTCACGATGGGGAAACAATCTAAGATCTCTTTCAAGTCCAAAATCGTACAATTTAGAAATAGACCAACGCAACTATTACACATGGATCTTTTGAATCATCTCAGAATTAGTTATGCAGAAAGAAGTATGGTCTTGTTGTCAGATGACTTCTCAAGATTCACTTGGGTCAGTTTTTTCAAGCATAAATCGATGCTAGGTGGAGATACCAAACTTGCTAAATAAGCTTGAAGTCATGAAAATGACAAGGTATCTCGCAATCGTAATGCACTATGGTACTCAATTTGTCAACCAAGACATAAAGGAGTTTTGTACCAAAAAGGTATACAACATCAACTTTCCTCAGAAGAATACCACAACAAAATGGTGTTGCAGAAAGGAAAAATAGAACCCTTAAAGAAGCAAAGAAGGACAATGTCAATGACATCGAAATAAGTGAAGTTTATCGGGTTGAAGTCAGAAACACAACATGCTACACTCGTAATGTATGTTTGATAAACAAACACCATGACAAGACCCTTATGAGCTCTCGTTGGTAGACCCCTAATATTAAACATCCGAAAGTGTTTCGTTGTAGATGTTTTGTTCTTAACAATGGAAAAGAGTATCTAAGAACATTTCAACCAAAGGCGTATGAAGGAGTGTTTCTTGGTTATTCTATGAATAGCAAAGCTTACGAGTTTACAACAAAAGAACAAAGAAGATCAAGAATCGCCCATGTCAGATTCTATGAAGAAAGCAAGAAATCACCCCTTGATGATGAACTCTCAGAAAGGTTCAAGGAACTAATGTTAAACGATTCTGAAGAAGAACCCTCATAAAGGAAAAACATCATTATGGAAAGAGAGGATGACTCTGACGAAGAAAAGCATGAAATGCCTAGTAACAACCAGATGATTCTCAGACATGATGAAGAATTTCGTATGAGAATTCCAGAAATGGAAACTGAAGATGTTCATCAGAGAACCAATTCTGGAAATGACCTCTCTGACAGGCATGTCCCAGAAAGCCCTCACACTGAGCAAGTGTCAGACATTCAACGCCCTTCTGTGGTACAAAATGTCATAGATACTGAAGAAGTATCAAGTCATAATCATAGTGATTCACATTCAGACACATAGATGTTGACCCTACTAGCCCCAAACCCATGATGAGATGGATCAAGGATCATCCTGCCACTACAAGAAAACCAGGAAAAAACGACGTTATGGGGCGACGGATTTTATCCGTCGCCCCATAACGACGGATCGGTAAACTGGGCGACGGAATCTATCCGTCGCCCAGTTTGGCGACGGATAATAGTTATCCGTCGCTAACATGGGCGACGGATAAATATTTATCCGTCGCCCAAGTTTGCCTTTTATTAAAAAAAAAAAAGAAATTTTTTTTTTTGAAAACTGGGCGACGGATAGATTATCCGTCGCCTTATAGCGACGGATACCTATCCGTCGCCAAAAATGGCGACGGATCGACTCTGGGCCGACGGACACGTGTCCGCTTACCTAGAGTTTCTAATTGATTTTATGAGAGGCACCGCCTCATTGCTTCATCTTCTTCCTTCTTCTTCCTCATTTTCTTCTTCTCCTCAATCCCGCTTTCCGCCAATCATCCGTTATTCACCAATCTTGGTGCCTAATCAAGCTCGTGTGACAAGGAGTTTGGTTCTTCGATCAATTTCATATTTCTACCGATTAATCAAGGTATTTTTGCTAAAACCCTAGTTTTTAAAAATTTGGGGATTTTGTTTATTTTTGATTAATTTGAGCAATTATATGTATATATGATAAGTATGTAGTAGTTAGTTTAGTTAATTTGATCAATTATATGTAATTTGTTCAATTTGAATGATATGAATGTATGTAGTATGTTAAGTTTGGTATGTATGAATGTATGTAGTTAGTTTGATTTGTGTGTTAAGTATATATAGTTAGTTTAGTTAATTTGATATGTTTGTTAAGTATAGAAGTATGTAGTTTTGATTTGATAAATTTGTATGTTAAGTATGTAATTTGATATGAATATATGTAGTAATTGATATGTATAGAGTAATTAGTTAATTTGATATGTATGTTAAGTATATAATATATGTACTAAGAGGTTGAAATGGTTATTATATATGTCCAATTTTGTAACACATCGAACACTTAATTAATAATTAATTTATAAGGAACATATAATAATTAAAAATTAACCTCTACAATCTTCTTATCCTAATTGGAATCGATCTAATAAATTAAATACGATCTAATCAATTGGAACGCCTCAGTTAAAAATAAAGTAAACACGAATTCACTGCTCATGGATGTACGATCGTATGGCGGTAAATGATGTAGTTTCTAGGAGTTTCAGAGAAGGGTTAAAGGTTTCATCTCGCTTGCCATGGGACATCCGGTTTCAGGTAATCGGGGTTGATAAAGTGTCCTCAGACATTGGAAACTCATGAAACAAGCAATTTATGACGCCATCGCAGATTCGAGCACTTGACGCTATGGATTCATGCCCGAGTATCATGTATGGATTCATCACGTGAGGAAGCACCGCCCATGGCATACCTCCAGGGAGGGAGAGGCGGGTTTGGGGCCGCCTATCGAGTGCCTTTCGTCATTTTAACATGTGCATGGTGTATCGGGAGGAGGATGTAGATCTGCTGAATGCAAGTTCTGTGGTAGGAGCGCCACAAGTGATGAGGAGGGGTGCATGAGAATGAGGAGTTTCATCCGCTTTGTCTCTAGCTTGTATAACTAGTAATCATTAGTCGATATATATATGAACCCAAACATTATGGTAAAATTGAAGTTATGTAACTTATATTATGTAATGCCTTAACAATCGATCAAGCTAATATAACTTATATTACGAGCAATTGATTCAATTATTGTGAAATTGATTTATTACCGTAAATGAAAGACCTCGATCTAATGAATTCAAACGTGTCGTTATTATCTAATTATTCAATGAATACCGATCATGGATGGATGTATTGTCGCATTTCAATGGCGTAGTTCAATGGAGTTTTTGAAAGGGGTCAAGGTTTCATTGAATTTGCAATGTCAAACTGGCCTCAGGTAAAGGATGGGTTGATAAAGTGTCCTTGCAATGAAACAAAGGCGTAAACAAGCAATACGTGACTCCTAAAGTGGTAGTCCAAAGACTTGAGAAAAATGGATTCCTTCCTGCGACGTATGGAATCATCATGGTGAGGAAGCAAAGACCGCCCAATACATATGACCAATACATAACGTGGAAGGAAGAGAAAAATGAACAAGTCGGGAACAATCCTAATCAAGGCGATGCTATTCGAGCTCGAGTCGAACAAATGGTGTAATGGCGTCATAGGGCGGAGTTCGTGGACACAACCAACACCGAAACCGAGGTGGAGGTGGAGGAACCACCGAATCCCGAGGATCAGCTTGTTTCGACTTGTTAGAATCATCAAGGATGCCGGTTTACCCGGTGTAAGCTCACCGAGTCAGTTTTGTTATCTCGCTAACGAGTCAGTGCTAATGGCCAAGAATCAAACGAAGCTTCAATGAACGGGTCGACGAATGTCGGACCTTTGTCTCAAGAAAACCTAGCTCCCACCAACTTTTACCAAGCCAAGAAAAGATGCGGATTAGGGTACTCAGGTAACCATAGATCGTTGTCCTAAAATGTGCATGATATATCGAGGAGGATGCAGATCTAATAGAATGCAAGTTCTGGGTAAGGAACGTACAAGCGTTACAAGGAGGGGGCGCAAAGAAACGATAAAAGAAAAATCTCTCACATAAGAAAATGTGGTACTTCCTCTAGCACCTCGCTTGAAAAGATCAGATGCTTCAAGTGCTTCATGGATAAAATGCGGTGGCACAAGGAGCGAGTAATCTCGGATAATGTCAAGGTGGTAGAATGGACCATCCACAGACTCACCCGCATGGAAATCGCTTGACAAGACATATCCGTAGTTTGCAAACCAATCTAGAAATGTACGTCAGACTTTGTACGGATGGTTTTAACCCGCTTCGTAGTGAACGAATACTTTGTCCGCTTATGCTCACACCGCATAACTGCCACCCGGTGAGTGCATGAAGGAGCCATTCATGTTTCGATCGCATTGATGCTCGGGCCGAAGATCCGGATCGACGCTGATGTTTTCGCAACCCCTAATCAAGGAGCCGACGAGTAGTGGACTTGATGGTATCCTCGATATGATGTGTCGACAAAAAGAACTTCACCTTGAGAGCAAATTCTTCGACCGGAGTGACTTCGCACTCCATGCTATCTCGAAGGAAAAAGCAGGAAATATGCATGTCCACATTGCTTGGAGGATATGATGCATTTAGACCAAGGGTAGTGGAAAATTTTGTCGGTTTGATCACATCGTAGTTGCTAGAAAGTGACCATCCGCTCAGAAGAACAAGGATCAATTCTTGAAAAATAAAGTCGCTAACAAAAAGCCCGACAAGACTTATCGTGCACAAATTCTTGCGAGATTGATAAATCGGGTCTTATGAAGGTGACGAGCTTGGGTGGATGAAGCATAACGAGAAAATTGGTAAAAATGTGGTTCGAGGAAGAGAAGCATTTTCTCGGGACTTTATCGAGCGCCTTCTTATCCGTCACAACTTATATTTCATGCACATTGAGAAGAACGTGTTCGAGAACTTATTCAATACACTTTGCAACATTGAGGGAAAACAAAGGACCATGCAAAGTCTAGATCCGAGTTGTCGACGTGGTGTAAAAGGCCCGAGGTGACAAAGAAGGATGAGAATGGTAAGTCGAAAGCGCATACACAATCGACAACGCTTCTAGGTCAATTTTGTTTGATCGGGTGAGGGCATCAATTTCCCGTATAATTACGCCTCAAATTTAGAGAGGTGTGGATTTGAAGAAGACAAAGGTTTATGGGATGAAGAGCCACGATCGCCATGTGTTCATGGAGAGGCTTATCCCAGAGCATTTCGAGAGCTTCCGCCAAACACGACGATCGCTATCACCGAAGTCGAGCTTATTTTTCAAAAATTTAGTACGCGGTGGTTCATGATAAAGTGTTGGAAAATCTTGAAAGGAACATACCATTGATTCTATGCAAGCTCGAGCGATCTTTCCACCGAAATGGGTTTGATTCTATGGAGCACTCATGGCTCACCTTCCTCATGAAGCAAGACTTGGGTCCGGTTCAAAGATCGATGGATGTATCCATTCGAGAGGTACTGGGGAAATTGAAGAAGTATGTCAACAACAAAGGTAAACTCAAGGTTCGATTGCCAATGCCTACATTCGAGAGGAAATCGCAACCTTCCGCTCTTATTACTTTGATGAACACGCCCCACGAAGACAAGAAGGCCGCTCAAATGCATACATTCGTAGTTCAAGCGGATGACGAAGTTTTCCCTATCTCGTCGTGGTATCGTGGAGACCTCTCTGCAGCTAAGAAAGAATATCTTACGGATAAAGAGTCGAAAGCATTTCAATATTATGTCCTCACGAATCAGGCCGAGGTCGACCAAAGATATGGTACTATTTATGCAGGTCAAGAACCATTTATTTAAATTTTAATATAGCTACGCAAGTCTCTACTTCAATTATGTATTTATCATCGAATCAATGTTTGCGCTTTTTCAAAAAGCGTTGTTTGGAAGAAAATCCTCGATGACGAGGATACACTAGAGGAACTATTGACCAAAAATTCCTACTGACTTCCAGATTGGTTCCGAGAGTATGTCCGAATCCTATTAACAACGCCACATGCATATACTTAAAGGCTCTCGCAGAGGGTCCATTCAAAAGGTCTACACATTCCTGTGTTATAGTCAACGGCCTTAGGTTCCACACGACCGAATGTAACACGCCATGGCGCATAAGCAACTCCGGTGTGTGTTAATGGTGCGTAAGAGTATGGAGACGCTTACTTTGTTTGATTTCCACCAAGCTAAAACGAATTGTGAGGATTGAATATTCGATCGCCATTTAAACGAACCTTCTTGTTGACGCCGAGTGGTATGATTCTAATCCAGAGGTACGAGGAAGAACGAGCGGTATGAAATGGTTGATGTGAACCAAAAGAAGAGGTACCGAACCAAGTATGAACCATTTATTCGCGACTCAAGCACGACAAGTGGTGTTTCTTGAATATCCAAGCGTAAAACGCGATAAGGGGAATGGTTAGTCATGTACCTATTCGTGTTTCGCCGAAAGTGGAGTACATTGAGAAAGACGACTCAATTACCAACTCGTACTCAACAAGAGGATGTCGATAAACAAGGTAAGATCCCATAGAAGCGTATGATGAGTTGTTTGATCCGCACGAGGACCAATATGTAGTCTTAGAGGACGGCTATAATGGTATATTATGTGTATTATGAGTAATTATATGTGTTATTATAATCATATGTATTATAACCGTACTAACACATTTTTATCAGATTTATTACATTTTTTTTGCAGATGTCATGACAGAGGTCGCCCACCTATCGCCCCCCCCACGCAGCCGGCCGCATGATAGTGGCGGGTCGGGACACCGCCGCATGTGGAGGGCTCAAGATCGTGACGCAGTCTCGGATTCTGAGACCCCGGCAGAGAGAGCACCATGCTCTACCAACAACCAGACATTACGGAGGACGACCACGACGATTGTCCCTACCTCGTGTTCGATCCAAACAATCCTAACGCCACGGGACGGCTTACTCGTGATTTTCCCTATCGGGTCCCGCCAAGTAAGTATTATACATTCTTCTTAAATATGTAAAACATAACCGATAATGATAGTCGACAAGTATAAATTGTCAGACTAAAGTAATGCATATTCGCTTTCAGATCTTATACATCGACAATGCTTATGGCCCTGGAGGTGCACAACAAACTAGGTGACATCTTCCTGAGCAGGAGAGAGCCACCAAGGTGGTGGTGAGTGTTGGAGCCACATCTCGAGCGCATGAGGCCGAGTACTTCAATGAGCCGAGGTAAGTTAAAATATGACATTCATTTGTTTGTAATTATAATCGCTTTAATATGAGTGGTATGTTAGCCATGTATGTGAGTGGTATGTTAGCCACTTTATTTGGGTGATATGTTAGTCACCATCAGGTTAGTAAATTTTAGGACAATGTGAGTGGTATGTTAGCCACAGTATGAGTGGTATGTTAGCCACTTTATTCGGGTGATATGTTAGTCACCATCAGGTTAGTAAATTTTAGGACAATGTGAGTGGTATGTTAGCCATCGATATGAGTGGTATGTTAGCCACTTTATTTGGGTGATATGTTAGTCACCATCAGGTTAGTAAATTTTAGGACAATGTGAGTGGTATGTTAGCCACCGATGTGAGTGGTATGTTAGCTATATATGAGTGGTATGTTAGCCACTTTATTCGGGTGATATGTTAGTCACCATATCTCATATGTTGTTAGACATGTATCGACTTTCGATGTTGTATGAAATTGGGAATGTAGAAGGAGTACTTCATTCAAGAAGTCGATCCCATACGATCCGCGCGCTATTTAGACCGTGGGATCCAAACTGCATGTGGATATGGTCAGACGTGGAAGGCCATTCGATCGGGTGGCCCAATCCTCCACAAAGTTGATGCAACGGAGTGGGCCCTTTGGGATGCTTCATCGGCGCCGAATCGATGTCCGTGACGTTGTTTGACCAACAGCGTAACCGGCATCCTACCGACACGGCAGAAGGGCCGCTCACCACCTGGGAGGCGATCTCACATCGATTATTATCAATCGGTGCGTATATATGTTTTTGCAATCTAGCATTACGTGTATGTATGAAGTCTCGCCGCCTATTACTTGTAGATGATAAATTGTCGACTAGATCTGGCTTGATTCAGTGGCATGGGGAGGTGACATCCAAGTATGCCATCTTCAAGAAGGCCAAGGTATGGTATGGACCGATCGCCGCCTCGCCTATCATGTATGTTTATGTTGCTTAAAGTTCATATTTGTACACTATTACAAGTTACTTTTTAAAAACAAGAATCGATCATTATATCCGCTATTTACGATTTCAGTCGAGGTTGATGCTCAGTGGCGAGGCAGAGGACGAGACGGTGATGTGTTGTCAATCAACAAGTTGACAACATCTTCCTAGAGGTCAACAAACCGGACAAGAAAGGATTTAATATATGGACTCGAGCCTCGGTTTGCATCTGCTAGTCCGCGTGCTCCTCATCATCATCCCAAGAATCCGCACGTCCGGCTTACACACGTGACTGTGTCTCGAAATGGTGCAACAAGAGGTCCGGAACATGTTGCTCGGCTAACTCAAGAGATGGAGCAACAAAGGGACGAGATGGAGCGCCATGAGAGAACGGAAGGAGGAGAACGAGCGCCTTTTGCCATGTATGGAGCTTCATGTCCCAGCCCGCCATCACCCACCCCACCCCGTCGATAGCTAGTTATGTATCCGTATGTTCGGATTTTTTTCATATTTACACTTGTTCGATAATTTCTCCAATATTACTTTTTTATTCATTGAAACATTTTCCGTATTATTGATTTATTATCGAACATTATATTGATTAAATAGGTGAACTACGAAAAATAGGGATTAATATGAAATAAATAGTGACTAAGTAGTGACGGAATTCACAAAGGATTTTAATTAGTGACTAATTCACAAGGATTTAATTAGTGACGGAATTTCAAATTCATTACTAGTCCAATTGAAATATTTAGCGACGGATAGATCTATCCGTCAAGAATATAGCGACGATAGATTCTATCCGCCGCTAAATTTCTAATTAAAAAAAAATAATTGGTCAATCTGTCATTCAATCCGTCATAATCGACGACGGATTGTTATCCGCCGCCACGCCTGTGGGGCGACGGATTTTCTATCCGCCGCCAGAGCGACGGATATTGGCTCAGAGCGACGGATCTATCCGTCCATGTGCCGATTTTTTTAGTGTGCAAAGGATGTGATCGACCAATCAATCAAGGTGTTAGGACTAGGAGAGCAATAGCCAAAATGCTAATTGTCTCTTTCGATGTTTCATCTCAAACATCAACCTAAAACTATCAAGAAGCATTAAGAGACCAAGACCGGATCTCGCAATGCAAGAAGAGTCGATCGCTTGAAAGAAACAAAGTCTAGAAACTAGTTCCATTTGTAGAAGGAATATCCGTGATTGGAACCAAGTGGGTTTTCGTAAACAAGATGAATGAATCGTGAAATAACCGTAAACAAAGCAAGGTTGGTCGCCATGGATTCACCCATCAAGGTTTGATTTTGATGAGTCATATGCACCAGCTTGCCGATTGATGCAATAAGACTCTTTTGGCCTTTGCACTCATAAAGACTTTAAAGTTTATCGATGGATGTCAAAAGTGCATTCTTGAATGGTGAACTTGCCGAGGAAGTCTATGTTGAACAACCACCGGTTTTGAAGTTTCCTCGTAAAGTAGAATGGTCTATAAACCATGTAAAGCTCTATATGGATCAAACAGCTCCAAGAGCATGGTATGATACTTTGGCCAAATACCTTCCGAAAGTGGTTTCAAGAAAGGTGAAGTTGATAAAACTTTATTTACCTTAAATCATGATGGGAAACCGCTCTTAGTTCAAGTATATGTTGATGACATTATATTTGGATCTAAGGACAAGCAACTTTGTGATGACTTTGCAAATCTCATGAAAAATAAGTTTGAGATGAGCATGATGGGAGAATTGAACTATTTCCTAGATTGCAAGTCAAGCAACTCAATGATGAAATATTCATTAGTCGACAAGTATGCAAAAGACATGCTCACAAAGTTCAATCTTAAGCCCTCCGAAAAGAATGCTAAGATACCTATGAGCATAGGAACCAAAATGATCTATACCGAATCGATAAGAGTGTCAAGAACACAAGTATAGGAAATTAATAGTTCACTACTTTACCCATCGCAAGGCATCAGATATTCAATACGTCATTGAGTATGTGCTAGATTTCAAACAAATCCAATGCAATCACACTACAACATTGCTATGAAAGTATTAAGGTATGTGAAAGGTACAGAAATGTAGGTTTGTGGTATCCTAAAGAAGGTGGATCGAGTTCGGGTTACTCGATGTCGACTATGCCGGATCAATGCTTGATAGGAAAAGTACCTCAGAACTTCTCGCCGGGAACAAGACTTATCTCATGGTTTAGCAAGAAGCAAAACTCAATTGCAACTTCTACCACGTAGGTCAATATATTGTCCGGTTGTTGTGCAACACAAATTCGTGGATTCAACAACTCGTAGACTATGGACTCAATGAAGAGAAAACTCCTATTTTCTCGGATAACACAAGTGCTATTGCAATCACACGTAATCCCAAGTTCCATGCCGTAACAAAGCACATTGATGTTAGACACCACTTCATCGAGACCATGTTGAAAAAGGCAATATAGAGATACTCAAGATTGGCGTAAGACCAACTTGCAGATATCTTCACCAAGCCCCCTACAAGAAAGCCTTCTTGACCTTAAGACATAATCTTGGATTGATGGAGTTGCCTAAGGACCTAAAAATGTCCTGAATCTCTAAAGTCCGAAAAGCAAAGTAGAAAGAAGGTGCCTCGAGAACATGCTCTCGTAGCCAAGTTGTTAAGAAGTGTTGCAAAGGTTTCGAGTAGCAACACTCGAAGGCAAAACATTTCGAACGGGTATCCAGAAGGCAAAGGTTGGTACACACTCAATGAGTAAATAAGACTAGAACTTACTTACTAAGAGGGTCAAATACATTCAAACAACCAAGTTTCGATTCTCAATTCAGAAACTATTTAGTCATAAAGAGAAAAGACACACAAAGCTCAAAGGTATAAGTTCCGAAAGTCAAACATGTCCAATGTCTTGTATTTTTACCATTTTCATGATAAACAATATATAGATAAGGACTTGACACTCGTAATGATAAGCTCAAACGATTAAGTGTTCCTACTCTTTACTAAGTGACACAATGAATGTAGCATATTAAAATCCATCAAGTCGGCACATTACCATTTGTTGATTGATATCATTACAAGATATTCAATATAAGCCCTTGATGTATAAACGCTTGATCTCAACGGTGAGATTAAAACAAAGCAAGTAATGTCTTTAGAAATTCAGACGTGGCCCACTAAGCATTTAATGAAGTACAAAGGACGCACCACGCCTATGCAGATGCAAAGACACGATTCATATTCAAATATATGTATGTCAGATCTATGTATGTTTTGTCTGCTATATATATAGGAATTGGGCAAAAGACAAACACTTTTACCAAATCCGAAATTTCATACTTGCATCAAAATAGCAAAACCTCTCAAGATTTTCTGCAAAACTTCTTCTGTAACTCAACTTCTTGTGCTTAGTCTTCTGAAAAGATAGACTAATCTCGATTATTCTTGCAAAACCCTTCTATAAACACTCACTCAAAGACTCTATATAAGAGATGGCACCAAAGAAGATGACCACCAAGAACCCTAAGGTCAAGATCTTCCGCTTCCCGCCAAAAGCAAGGAGGAAAAGAACTCAAGGTGTCAATAAACGCCTTCTAGGAGAGTTTACCCTTCGACCGAATCCAAGTCACAAGATGAATTGGGGAGCTTTTCTTGTGAAGAAATATGTTTCTGCAGTCATTTCTTCAAAAGCAGATAGAAAACTGATATTGGAAATGTTGAAAAGTTCCCATATCTACAAGTTTCTGTGTGCTGCACCCAGTGGACTGTCCACACTGGATGTGTTGGAGTTCTACAACAACTCCAAAATCTTCACAAAAGTTGTGAATGATGTAGAAGAGAAGTACATGCAGACTGAAGTTCAAGGACAAGAAATTGTCCTAGACTACAAGACTTTCTGCAACTTATTCCGATTGAAAAATTGAGGAACAATCGACGACATCAACATCAGGGATGCCTCCATGATTCAAAGTGTTAAGGAGCTATTTGAGGCAATCCAGATTGAAAATGCAAAGGGTTGCCCAGCAAACTTTGTTCGAATCCATCGTAACCACCATCTCTAGAAACACCGAGTACTTTCGCTCTCATTCGTCCGCTGCTTTGATGGCAACAAAGGTGGAGTAGACCAGATAAGCATGGAGAGATGGATGATGATGCATCTTCTGAATAAGAAGCATGAAGGGCAGGAAACCCACTTCAATTGGGGGAAGTACGCCTTCAACAAATTTCTTGGGCACATTGAGGAATTTGAGCCTAAAATCATCAATGGCCTTCGAGACAAAGGCCAATATGCATTTCGTCTCGCATTTGCTACATTCGAAACAATGGGAATAACTCTCGAAGAGACAAGAAATCCAGCCACCAACTCTTTTCGTACATGCCTTTGAAGAAAAGGAGAGAATTGTCACGAGAAAGCTCGAAAGAGGCGTAAGAGCTTGAAGTCGCCAAAGAAGGTGAAGAGGTCTGGCAAGCTCGCCAACCTCCAGCTGTTAAGAGAAAGAGGACTCAAAGCAAGAAAGCCTCTAAGTCCCAAAGTGTACAAAAGCACAACCTTCCGGAGACAAGATCTCAAGATGTTGTTCGCCGTAAAGGCAACACCGTAAAGCCCCAAGAATTCGAGACAGTCGCCCTGTAAATCTCCAGAGATGATAGAAATATCATAGATGGGTTAGCTCCCAATCTGGACAGTGACTCTGATGATGATGTAGTACTTACACAAGTATTCAAAAAGTCCAAGATTGAGACCCATGGAGGAGCATCAAACTCAAATTCCTCGTAAAGAAAGGAGCCCCTCCGTCCAAAGGAAGAAGAAGACCGGATGAGGAAGATAGAGTGATGGAAGATGTCGACATTGCTTCCACATTCATAATGCCAAGACTTAATGTGGTCAAGAAAACCCTGTTCTCAACAGTTCCTCAACCTTCTGAGAGAGCTCAACTCTCAGAAAGGGATCAAACTGAGATGGAGACTCAGAAAGATATTGTAAAGGAGACCAACGATGAGCAAAGAGAGGCTGTGGAAACTCCACTAGTCCAAGAGACCCAAACTCAGCCTGACTCTATTCAGGTAACAGAAGAAGTTTGTATCTAACTTGTCAACATTAAAATGTTAACTTGTTACTCATAAGCTTCATTTGTTACAGGCCAATTTGGAGACACAATTTCAGGGAGAAGAAAACTTGTCCACTCCCTTGAATCAAGAAGAGGTTACTCCAACCTCAGAACATCAAGAAGAGCCTGTTCCACAAGTAGTAAAGTTATCTCTGCACAAGAAATAACTAACTTAAATTTGCTCTAATCTTATGTTCTGATATTCTTAAATGTCTCTTATTAGGCTACAACTGAGAAAGTAGTGGAGGTGGAACCAACACTCCAACACCAAGAGTTTCCAGAGGCTGAAAAGCACTCTAAGGAAGTAGTTACTGAGCCTTCTGTTGAGAAGGTAAGTATCAGTAAACTTTCCTTAAGAAAATTTTGGTAAAATTCACTACTTAATCAATATGTTTGTTCTATCTTACAGGCTCAATCAGAAGAACACTTGGACGAAGAGAATGTGATCTTATCTCCTCTAAGAGAAACTAAAACTGCTGAACAAACAGTATCTGAAGAAAAGGTTCCAGAAACCCCCAAGGTTTCTGAGAAAGATGCCACTGAGCTTCCTCACTTGGAAGTTCAATCAGAAAGAAAGGATGCTGAGGATCAGACTTCTCCTCACATCAAGGTATCTGAGGCCTCTGTGCCCAAACAAGGTAAGTCCAAGCAAAAAATGAGTTTCTACACGTATGCTCGTAAAGCTTACTTTTGCACACAGATACTAACACAAGTAGTTTGAACAAAACTAACTTGATCCCTTTCTTCGTGCTCAAAGTCTAGTGCCACTCAACTTACTCCAAGCCTTTAAGAAGCACACTCAAGAAACATCTAAAGTGCTTCGTATAATGGCGTAAACTCGTAAAGGCCGATCTTTCCGACATTGCAAGAGTAATTGACATCCCAGAAAAGGGCCATAGCAATCAATCTGAAGACCATATCCATGCTATGTTTCCCAGTAATCATATTCTTTTGCCACTCATGGATGATAACTTCTTAAATAAAGTAGCACAAAGACTCAGCAGATCGTCAAGTCGCTAATGCTCAAACCAAGAGCAGATGGTGACCCATCCTCGATTGCCAAAGAAGCTCACAACCTACCCTTCCGAGCAAGAAGAAGTAATGGGAGGATGATCACACTTCCTAATGTGATCAACCCGGTTTCAAGATGAGGAGGAACCGATGAGAATGACTACCAAGAACCTCTTTCCGAGCATCCAAGTCAAGAAGACAAGAAAAGGATGATGATGATGATGATCGTAATGATGATCCCCAACCCGAAACGCGGATTCGAAGTTAGCAAAGGAAGTGCGTAAAAGGCTACTCCTTCCAATGCTCGAAGCCCCATCATCATCACCACCAAAGTCTCATCAAAATACCCAGAAATAACAAGACAATTGAAGAAATCACAATCGAAGTTCGTGGATTGAACAACCCGTAAAGGTGTTGGAAGAAGAAAAGAGAATCAAGATTGAGTGTCAAGCTCTTGTTGATTAAAAGGAGGCCAAAATCAATAAGCTCAAAGAAGCTAATGCCAAGGAATCGCACTCCAGATGAGCAAAGAAATCAAGGATGCCATTGTTGTCACAATACCGAGATAGATGCCATGGATGACAATGATGATGAAGAGCATGATCGAGGTCGTAAAGACCTTCTACATCTTCTCGTAAGGCCAAGACACTTGAAGGAAAACAAGAAGATTGCTAATCTGCAAACAATCCAAGAAAAGGATTATGACAAAGGATGTCAAGAAAACCAAACTTGATTACCTCAAGAAGATGAGAGGCTAATCACTAAGGAAAAGCTAGCCCTTCCGCTCGTCAAATTTTCTCTGCTCCAGTGCTTCAAGAAGTGATGAGCATGTGTCAAGAATGCATTGTTTTCTTGAACTAAGAGACTTGTTGCTCAAGACAACCAAGTCCTACAACAATCCCAAAAGAGATGAAAGATTCACTCAGATTGCTAAATAGAGCAACCAAAGATAGCTCTCTCTCGAAAGACTTAGCTCTAATCGTGGAAGAAGATCGCAACAATGCCAATCAAGCACTAGCAGATGCTACCTTTGCTACTCGACAAGTCGAGGCTATTCTAAAGCCTCTTGAAGAGCTCAACAAAAGGAGCAAGTGTTGGTTAGGCAAAACAAGGACATGAAAGAAGAAATCCAAGAATTGGTCAGGTGCATAACAACCTCCAAGAACTTTGAATCACTCTCAAGCTTATGCTATCATGAGTCACCATTCATGACTAAGGGGAAGGAGAGATGCCTCGTAAAGGCGTAAGAAGAAAAGAAAACAATCAAATGTCCCTCCTCAAGTCAACTAGTCATTAAAGACACCACCGAGACACCCTCACAAGAAGTTGTTCTGCATCAACCACCCAAAGATGAGAAGTATGGTCACTAGGTACCAAGTCCCTTAGATCTCGGGATGGGAACAACCGTAAAGCTTCAAGAAGAAAATCAAGAAGAAGGTGAGGTAAGAGGTCAAGAGAGCCGCAAGCCTCACAACCGAACATCAATGATGATGATGAGGATGAATCGACATGTATGAGCATCCACTTCACAAAAGAAGAAGGCAAGCAAGCCCTTACAACCTCCTCCGCAAAGAAGGACATTAGCAAATGTAACCCCTTCCGAAATACCAAGTCAATTCAAGGGACTTCCACCAAAGACAAATTTCAAAGGTGAAGAAAGAGTCACAGGATCTCCTAACAAAAAGGCTAGAAGGGATATTCAGTTTAGCAGAGCAAACAAAGAAACTCATCAAGAAAAGCCAACTGATGCCCACATTGAGTATGTGAAGACTAGTAATGAAGAGTCTTCATATAGGTGCATTCTAAACAAGAAAGGGTATTGGATTCTGGAACTGCAACATCTACTTGTCAATGATAAGTTTCCAACTCCCATCTTCAACCAGATCCTAAAATGGAGTGAAGGCAAGCCAAAGTTGCTAAAACATGAGCACCTTCATGCCTGGCTAAACTTTGAGGTTGAAAAGAGAAATGATACCAGAAAGATGGACCTTTCTTTTCCTTGTCCTTACCCCAAGCCAAAAGATGTGCACAAGACAAGAAAACTGGATGGTAGCTACAACAAGCAGAACAAGCTAGGTGTTCATCCCTATGAGTCATTCTTCATGACAAAGGATGAATATCTGGAAGAAATTTACAAGTATTTCAACCTATCTGAGCTGCAAGTAGACCATGCCTGGGTCTGGGGAAAATACTACTGGGTCAAATACTTTCTGAAGAAAAACTACAATCTTGGCAAGAGGTACCATGAAATTTGTATCTTATCCAAAGATGTAACTTTCGTCAAGGATACTTTATGACTATGTCCAAGAATGCAGAAAAGTGGATGATTATGTCAACTGATCCAGAAAGGGTGTTGAAGAACTTGAGGTTTCTGAACCTAAGTTATTTTTGAAGACTTGAAGACTAGTATCTTAGAATGTTTACTTGGAGCTTGGACTCTCCTGTTGTTCTAATTTACTTAGTATGTTTTGTTACTTTTTGTAATCTTGCTGATTGTTTCTGAATTTCTCTATCTCTAAAAGTTGCATCTCACTCAGAATCGTACTTATCTCAAGATCATACTCGTATACATTTTAATAGATGACAACTTATCGAAAGGTCACTTGTGATTTGGTTGATGTTTACTTTCGCACTTAATTCAACTAAAATTGAATATCATTTGAAATGATTAAGTGGTGGATTGTTTTCTCTTCCAGATTACAAATTTGTAATAGGACTTTAAAGATAGTCATGGATGACTGATCAAAAGGGAAATTTGTTAGAATATCATAGTATTTTGATCATTCATCACATGTTCTTATCTTTGCCAGAAAGGTGATTAAGTACTCTTAGTTCACTTGAACATTGTAAAAGAGGAAATCACTGAGTATGATTAGTATAGTAAATCTTGTATTAGGATTATAGGTCTCTGAATGTATTTTTTATTTCCAAGAAGACCATGAAGATCAATCCTAGCAATGGAGATTTTCTGAAGATTACAAGACCGGAGATTGCACAAGATTTATGAAGACACCAAGGTTTAGTCTCACTCGGAAAGACTATGTCCTTAATCCTTTCTTAAGTGCATTTAGTTACTTTTGAAACATGATTCTAGAACATATGACATCATGAGTATGGAGCATGCAAGCCATCAGAAAGGCTAATGTATCCGTTGAAGACTACAGGACAAGAAATAGTACATATGCATTAATCAGATCGCGTAAAAGCTAAAGCACAGTCCTCTCTGAGATATGAGACAAGGACTTCTGAGTACTCATTTCAAGATAAGTATAGACTGAATTTGAATTGTGTCTAACGGATAACATCCCAACGACTCTCTAATTCATCTATAAATATCACACGCTTAGATGCTGAGAAAAATAACGACCAAAGAACGATCTAACTTGCAAACTTACAATCTAGCAAAGTATTCTCTCAAGCACTCTACTACCCTTTCTGAAAGCTTACTGTTGCTTGAAGAATCACTAGTAGTTCTAAGTTGTCCTGAACCTTAACAAGAGATTGTTATTCGTGAATGAGTTGAACTATCAGATAACCTTTCTGAAGCTCATTCTCCAGAACGGACATCAATTACTGGGTCAAGAAGAGCGATTGTCATACACCCAACAAGTGTATTAAGTAGTCTTGTTCTATTAGGCTCGAAACATAACCTCAAAAGTTATACAAGAAGCCTCTCGACAAACCTTATAACCAACACCATCAAGGCGTGAGTGGAGGAAGTACTTGATTTGGGAAATCGTGAATAACTCCAAGGTTATCGAGTAGAGGAAGTACTTAGCTCTAGGAGTGGGAATAACTCGTGGGGACATTTGGTTGGGAACCATTTGTTTAGGAATCTTAGAATAGGATTATTGTAAGGTGAACTCAATTATCTGTCTAGTGAATTCTAGGTCTCAAAGACCAAGTGGATTAGTTGGAGGATTACGCCACCTCCGTATACCACTATACTTGTCAGGTTATTTACCTTTCTGCATTTATCTTTCAGCAAAGCACACACACATACTTTTTGTTTCTGCACTTACCTATCTTAAAGTCTTCCGCGCTCTGAATTTAAGTATCAGAAACCCCCCAGGTTTCTGAGAAACTGTGTTTATCGACAAAAGTTTTAAAAGACTATTAACCCCCCCCTTCTCTCTAGTATTTTACTTTGCCGTTATCTGGACCAACATGCAGGAGCTAGAGGAATAAGAAGTGCATTTAAATGCAGCTTGTGTGGCCTAACAGTTCATACAAAAAGAAAATGCACCCAACCTGTAAGTTACATCCCCTACAATAACTAATTAGAGTACAATATTACTTTAATTCCCTAACTTGTTCCTGTCTTGTTTAAATGTCAGGGAGGAGGCCAACATAGAGCTAGGGCTGCAAGGACTGGAAGAACTTCAAATGATGGTGCATCTGGAAGTGGAACTGGAGCAAATAATGGTGGAACAAATGCTGGAGCTGGAGCAAATCCTAGAAGAACCCAGCAAAACAAGAGAAAGAGAAATGGAAATGGAAATGAAGGACCATCCAGTCAGAATATGACTCCTCCTAACTTTGATAATCTGTGAAGGTATCTTGTATTGTTTGAACTTCCTTCTTTTGTTAGAAACATTTCTTTTGTCAGAAACATTTCTTTTTGGCCTGATAGTGCATCTGATGGTACTGTTGTTATGTTGCTTAATGGTGCAGTAGATGGCTAGGTTATTATGCTTGGAAGTTTGTTGATGGATTGTTATGGATCTTGTAGATCTTTTTTGCCATGGCTTGGCTTTATGTATTACTTGATTGGATGGATCATTTATGGATCTTTTTTTTGCAAGTTTTTTGATGGATTGGTATGAATCATTTTATGCAAATGGTTGGTTCATTCATTTCTGGAAAATTTTGCATACATACATATTACCCTACATATTACATTGGGACTATTACATTACTACTGCATCACTAAACATTGCCTTAGAAGATGCATTTCATAATCAAACAGATTATTTATGGATCTTGTAGATCTTTTTTGCCATGGTCGCTTTTATGTATTACTTGATTGGATGGATCATTTATGGATCTTTTTTTTGCAAGTTTTTTGATGGATTGGTATGAATCATTTTATGCAAATGGTTGGTTCATTCATTTCTGGAAAATTTTGCATACATACATATTACCCTACATATTACATTGGGACTATTACATTACTACTGCATCACTAAACATTGCCTTAGAAGATGCATTTCATAATCAAACAGAACAAATAGACAGCCAACAACACTAGGTTGACTGAAATGAGTTGCCTAAGTCCCATGTAGGGATCTTCAACTCTTGCGCTTGCTCAATCCTTCCATTTGGGTCAACTTCCTCCACCCTTTGTTCTTCCAAATTCTGCTCCAAGGTGTAGGCTTGCTCTTCGGTTGGAATACACCAACTAGACCAACCATGTATACCGCACATATGGTACAACCTTCCCAGATTTGCTCTTGAAGTGGAGCGTGTTATCGTCGTCCTCCTAACACAGTCGAACTGCCGATAAATTCCCGAACTGCCACCATCAGTCACCTTTGTACTTGAGCTACTTGAATGCATCTTGAGGAAGTGTGTGCAATTATGGATCAAAACAAGTGAGGAGAAGTGTGAAGAATGGAGGATTTATAGCCAAACCACCAAAAATAATGGCTAGTTTTTTTCAAAATTTTCAAATCAATTACAAATTAGTCCCTCAAATATAGATAGCTAATTACAGTACAGCCCACACGTGATAGTCACGTGGTTCACTAACTAACCGTTAAAACTAGATTCAAATCAATTACATATACATCCCTGTAATTGTGATAGTTAATTACATACACACCCAAATGCCACTGGCGCCAAAAGAAAAGGAGGAAAAAAGAAAAGCAAAAAGAAAAGAAAAGAAAAAGAAACCAATTAAGAAAGTCAAAAATCAATAAACTGAATGGCATTTTCGTTATTACTGCCAACTTTATCATCCACATCAGCAAAATCACATGACAGTCACTTCCGCTGACTATCGGTGTATCTGTAATTAGATTTTTTTCATGAGTAAAAATGGTTGATCTCAGAATTGTTTGAATAGAAGGGGCTAAATTGAAAAGAGGCTATATTGCAGGGTTGTATATGTAATTTTCTCTATATCTTATTATGTCAACAGGTCCGAGGAAATCCTACCTTATTAGATTTTCTACATGGATTAGTCTCATAACGCTAGGGGCACTAAACTTGGCACACAAAGACATGTCGATGGAATAATTTAGTCCCTTAAATTTGGGCTAAACTGTAATCAGCCCTTAAATTTGGGCCAATTACAGTTTAGTCCCTTCTATTCAAACAATTACAGATACACCCAAAACCTGATTTTTGAGTTGACCAGAAGTAAAATAAATGAAAAAGAAAATGAATTGGACTTAGTTGCAATTTACAATCTTCAATTTACTACACATTGGACTCTAATGTTATAAATTACAACAATGACTCATTATTATTGTAAATTAAACCCCAATAAAATTTGTTTTCAAAATATACCCAATTTTTTTCTTCTTTCTCCCCCATTTCTTCTTCCTCCTCCATTTCTTCTTCCTCCCCCATTTTTTCTTCTTCCTCCCCATTAAAAGCCTCACGAGCTATTAGCAGCCCGGATTGAGTCATATACCGATTGAGTCAGAAAGGGCCGAGTCGCTAATGCCTATCGTGTTCCCCAAAAACTCGGTCATCTTTACATGAATGAATGAGAAAGGTAGACAGACATTGTACAGAATGTCACAAATGTCTAGATCAACATTTGCAGGCACCTCACCATTGGGTACAATGCGCAGAACCACCAAATTACAATCGAACGACCACAGACTCCTCCATAAAACCCGTTGCATTTCCAACACATTCTCAAACTTGAAGATAAACCTATCACCCCCGATTTGGTTAAAAAGAAACACCCCTGGATGGACCCCAATTGTTGATCATAGTTCGTTCAAACGATTCGAGATGGATAGCTTTTCTCGAAAGACATCTCCCCACTAACACCTTGCTGAAATCCATATTTCCCGATGACCACAATTCATCCGGGACCCTGACTTTCTTGTCCTCATCAATAGTAAGCTGCACAGCTTTCTCCAACCCAGCCACAAGATCTGATTTCGTAGTCATATCGATATGCAGGGCAGAAGAGTGGCAAAGACAGTAAAGGGTAGAGAGCACATAGACACCAAATGGAGATATCTGTGTAAACTGCAGACAAAATAAAAACACACACCCAAACACCAGAGAGGGTTGGGCTATATTAGAGTGCACGTGTGTGGATCGACGTATCACAGAAATGTTACTAGATAGCAAATGATTTTTAATTTTGAAAAGCAAAAGGGTAAAATAAAAGCAAAGATATAAGATCAAATCAAATCTAGAGAATCGTGGGCCTTTCCAAAACACACACAAGATATGGGTAAATCTCACCAATATATGGAGTTGATGAACGAAAAACAAGGGAGGTAGAAAATCAAAAACTCTCAATCGAGAGGACCCAAGCTCCAGCCAGAGTACGAATGCTCTCATTCGAGAGTGCTTTTTCCGATTTGCTCCTTTTTCTCTCTCTCTCTTTTGCATTCGAGATTGGGAGTTTTTCTTACACTCTCTCTATCTATAGTACTCCCTCCGTTCCTTTTAAAACTTGTCATTTTACTATTCAGGTTAATTGTTCGATTTTACATAATTACTTAATTATAATAAGAATAATTAATAAAATCATATAATAAAAATTTAATTAATAAATATTCATTATATTATTTTATTTAATTATTTACTATTATCGCTTAAGTAATTGATCAAAGTTATATACCGACTTTAAAAGTCAATATAGTAAGTTTTTAAAAAAACGGAGGTAGTAATAATTAGTGTCGAACTGTTAAATTCCTCTTCCACATTTTTAGCTAGTTGTGGTTTCTTCCTTATCACTTTTCTCTACATAGTCCAACTTTTACCATCTTCTAAACCGTACTCCAGTAACCCATCGTTACTCCATGTCTACATATATTTTAACCTGGCAAACCTCGTTTCGGATTCGATACCTAGCCAAACATCTACCAAATATTACACCGTTCATGCCGTTGAGATCCTTGCAAGTCATAGATCTTGTTCGTGTAAACCCCGTTATCTTAAAGCCTCCATTTTTCTTTCACCACTGCAAAATTCTCAATCGGTAAGTTTGCCCACCTTGGTTCGTTTTTTGGTTGTTGCGGGGGCGGGACTGCGAGTTTGGCTAGTTGTGTCGTTCGGTTTTGTTCTTTGTATATTTGCGAAAGTTCAGTCTGGTTCCTCTAAGCTTCTGTTGTGCTTGATTTTAGACTAGTACGTGTCTTCGTTTTGGTCCTTACACATGTTTCTCTGTTTCAAGAATGTGTTTCTTGGTGTTTATGAGACTTCTCTGATTCGTGGGAACGATTAAAGAATATTGTTTTTCTGCTATTACTCTGTTTTTTCGTTTTGGTCCTTACACATGTCTACTCCTTATCAGTATTATTATAAATCCATTAAAACCATCATCGTTTCCATTTTTTTTTCTCTCTTTGCACGAACATTCTAGAAAGGGATATATTTTCAGAGAAACTCTTCTGAAATTCTGGAAAGTTATGAAAGTCCTATACAAAAGATTCAGCCGCACAATTCAAATATTCAATTCAAATATTCAATTGAATGAAATTAATTAAGTCTCAGCAGTTTAGCTTTGAACATTTTACTAATTGTCATCTAGGGATTAGATTGGATTCCACCGTGAAATGAGCGGCGACTCTACTCCGGCGGGAGGCTATTCACAGAGGTCAATTCCGACGCCGTTTCTGACCAAAACGTACCAAATTGTAGACGATCCGAGTCTCGACGATATGATATCATGGAACGAAGCCGGAATAGCATTCATCGTTTGGCGACCAGCTGAATTCGTTAGGGATTTGCTCCCCAAATGCTTCAAACACAACAATTTCTCCAGCTCCGTCAGGCAGCTCAACACCTATGTAAGCAAACGCCACATAAAATCTCAATCTCATCTCCCCCAATTTTCATCTGAATTCATCGTTCAATCTATGTTTGATAATTAGGGATTTCGGAAAGTTGTACCAGATAGATGTGAATTCACAAACAGATGGGAATTCACAACCGATTGTTTCCGAAGAGGCGAAAAGGTTTTACTCAAAGAGATACAGCGCCGGAAAATCTCGACTCCCGGCGCCGTAGCGACTGGGATTCCTACCGCTCAGCCGGTGACGGTGCCATTGCCGCCGGCGAAGGCGTCTCCGGTGAACCCCGGTGATGAGCAGGTGCTGTCATCGAATTCATCGCCTGCCGCCGGCTAATGTGTCCGGATCTGCGCCAGAGATTATAGAGGAGAATAACCGGCTGAGGAGAGAGAACTCGCAGCTGAGCCAGGAGCTGGACCGGCTGCGTAGCTTGTGCAGTAATGTGTTCTCGAATTTCGCGGTGAGTAAGGATGCTGGTAGTGTGCCGGAGATTGTTCCGGCCGAAGGGAAGTCGGTGGAGGAGGAGGAGGAAGGAGGAGAAGGAATGTGCCCTAGGATATTTGGGGTTTCGATCGGAGGTTCGAAACGGTTGAGGAGGAGTGAGGAAGGTGATGAGAATTGGCTGCGCCTTGGCTTAGATGTAAACTCCGATCCATCAGATTCATAATGTGATGAGTACGTCCGCTCACGGGATACTTGTGTCTATAGTCTCTATCTATAGCACGCTCACGATACTTGTGTCTATAGTCTCTCTCTATCTATAGTAATAGTTAGACATCTCTCTATCCATAGTAATAGTTAGTGTCTAACTGTTAAATTCCTCTTCCACATTTTCACTTTATGTCCACCATGAAGCCAATCAACCAAACAACAAATTTGCTACAACAAGCCCAATATGGAAAGTAGAAACCCATCTTACAAAATTTAAATAGTGAATTGTAATGAGTTTGTGTCTTGATCCGTATACAGTACCAACCAGAACGGTAGGAAGGGAAGAAGTACTTTTTAAATAATAATAATAATAATATTTTTTTATTTCACTCAGATCCGCTATACGAACTAATCCAATCGAAAGATCATTTAATTTTTTTGCAGCCTCACATGCTTAAGTAAACTCAAGTTTTTTACCAATTAAGCCAACAACCATCGGTAAAAATAATAATATTAATAGTAATAATAATAATTAATTATTATCATTATTATTTGGGGAGAAGTAATCCAGGCGGCACGGCATGCCAATGACAACAACCACAGGCAATTAAAAATAACATACAATCAAGTGTGTTTGCGAAACACTTATTTGTTTGGATGGATAAACAAAAACAAAATGCAAACTCAGCTAGCTAGCTAAGCCTGACGAATACGTTTGAGGCGATTTTGGGAAATTGGGATCCATCAACAACAGCAGTAGTAGTAGTTTGTGGAACTGCAGTCTCTTTGGATTTGATCTTCTTCTGTGAACTGATCACTCTAGGAGTAATGTTGTGGAGAAAATTCATCCACCAAACAGCCGATTTCTTTGGATGCCTTGTCAGACACCCATTCCTGTAGTCGATATAAAATATGCCAAATCGAGATGTATACCCTTCCGCCCATTCGTAGCTATCCAGCACAGACCACATGAAGTATCCCTTTACGTTCACGCCATCACTATACATTGTCGATCATCGTATTAATTTATAAGACCACTTCCAATGGGAGTGGTCATTACGCCGATCAGTGCACGGCCGTCAGAGTCTTTTTAGACCACTCCCAATGGGAGTGGTCATTACTGCCTGATTCAGCCTCCCACTGCTGGCTGGCCCCTAACGGCTGGGAGGTCTGCACGGGCCCACCGACTTTTTTTAATTTTTTTTAATTTTTAAAAATTACTTCCTCCATTCCACCAATTTCTTTCCATTTTGTTTTTGCACAAATTTTAAGAAATTTGAGTAAAAAATGGGTTTATATAGATGAAGTAGTAAGTGTATAGTAAAAAGTAAGAAAGAGAATTGAAAAAGTATGAAAGAGAGAGATTAAAATATTAATAATGGAGATAGTGGGTTTTCATAAAAGAAAATGGAAAGTTTTTAATGGAACGCCCAAAATGGAAAAATGGAAAGAAATCTATGGAACGGAGGGAGTAATTTATAAAGTAATATTAAATAAAAAATACTCCAACGGCTATATTTTTTCGAGATCTATAAATACAACCCATTCACAACTCATTTCACCACACCTCAATTTCCTCTCATCTTCCACTTCTTAAACTCAAAACGCTAAAATGTCTACTCCCAGAATTCGAACCCCACTCCAAACTCCAATGCACAAAACCCATTTGAGCATCCGACATACATATGGCTCATTCAACAAGGAATGTTGGATAAAATACCGGCATTTCTGAATGAGTTTTATGGTGTCACTCCCAACTCCCAAATCCCCATCTCACCCAAAGGCCAACCGGAACCTTCATTCTACGATACGACCGGATGCTACAATCCATACAACCCAGACTGTTCAACTTATGCAGCTGGTTAATCACAGCCAATCCCGGAGTCTGTTCCGGAGACTCAACCGGAACTTACGACAAAAGGGAAAGGAAGGAAACCTCAAGCCCATCGAAAAAGGCACTCAACCATGGGAAAGAGGAAGAAAAGGACGGGTCAAGAAATTGCTCTTCCAAGAGGAGGATCGTGCTCTCATCCAGATTTTCATGTCGTTAAGTGAGGATCCGGTGAAAGCCACCAACCGCACGTATACTTCGATGTTTGTGGAAGTCCAGGAAATCTGGGAGCAAAACATTAGAGATGGCCATCCTCTTACCGGTCTCGCACCTCGAACTGCAAATTCACTACGTGGTAGGTGGACTCGGATGAAAGAAGATGTAAACCACTTTGTCTCAGCTTATGATGATGCGGAAAGATGTGTTGGAGATAAAAGCGGTTACAATGACGACGATGTTATCAACATGGCGAAAAGGCTACACAAACAGAGGCAGGGCACTAAGTTTAATAACATGCATTGTTGGGAAGCAATGAGGCACTATCCGCAGTGGCAATCTCACATGAATTTCACCAGTGTACCCGGGGTGAAATCTGCCAGGGCACAACCTCGGGCATATGGTGGTGGATCAGTTGACGAGGCTATCGATGTTGATGTTAGTGGTGGGAGCGGTACCAAAAGGGGTTTGGACTGCAATGATGATGCGAGCGAAATTGCATCGAAGCGCCCTATGGGTCGTGATAAGGCAAAGGCCTTCCAAAGGCAGGGGGTTCGAGTGGAACCTCAGTGATGGACGGTTTGAATGAATCCTTCCAAGGCATGAATACAATTGAGGAGAAGAGGCTTGAGCTTAAAATGAGGAAGATTGAGGAAAGGAAGTGTCGAGGCGCGAGGCTCGAGTTTGAGGAGAGGAAGCTTGAAGTGATGCGAATGAAGGAGCGTAAGTCTCATGGATACGAGAAGGCTTGCTGAGAGTCAACATGAAGCTGCTACGTTGGGGAAGTACCAAATGATGATCGAGCTCCAAAACAAGTACGACAACTTGACACCGATGGAGCATGCTATCCTGCAGAAGCTGAAGACCGAGTTCGAAATGTGATTCCTTCTATGTTTGTTGTTGTGTGCTTTCCTTTCTAATGTTGTGTGCTTTCATTTCTATGTTTGCTGTTGTGTGCTTTCATTTCAATCATGTATTAGGATTGTAAAATGTTGTGATGTTGTATCCGTTTGATTTCAATAAACGAGTTTTCATTAAGAACGACTATATTTTTCAATCTCAATAAATTATAAAATGAGTTTTAAGAATCCAATTTGAGTAATTTCAACTTTTAAACACTCTTATAATATGTTAAGCAAGTTAAAAAAAATATGAAAAAAAAAAACTATTCACGGTTGTCCGACAATTGCTGATGCTTTTTTTCCGCAGGTTTCGGAATCAAATCCGTCACGCATCAAGAATTATTCACGGTCGTCGCGACGACCTATTGGGAGTGGTCTAAGTTAGATATACGATATCTCGCAAAAGCTGATAAATTATAGTAACTTGTGTATAAGTGAAGGTTTAGAGATGCATACAGATCGATGGCCATCCTCATGGCTTCTAAGTGCTGCGAAGTGGAACTTATTCTGATCTCATCATCTAGACCCCCTCCACTGTCAGGTTTGGGTCGTTCTTGGTACTCATTCCTACCAATTTGGTAAACACAAAACAAAAACAAATACTAAAATAAATAGCGTACGTCATCAGTTTAACCTACGGTCTACAATTAATGATTCGTTATTATATTTAAAACATTTAGCACCGTCTTTTGTATGAACGGGCAAAATATAGTTTATTAGTGAGACTTTCACCAAAGTACAATTGAACATTACGTGCGAAATATATATAATAACGAGTAATTTAATTGAATAACGAGCATTAAAGATGATGGTTTCCTCTATCGTACCGCATACTAATATGGTATGCGTCATGGTACCACTATAGACAAAATCAAAGAGAAGGCAACAAGTTCAGGAATAACGTTACCATTTTCTAGAAAGTAAATAAGAGGATTGTTGTAATTGTCCTTGGTGTACTTGAGGAGATGATCCTTCCGGGTAAATGTATAGCCATGATGAGCCAGGCTGTCATGAGATGTAAATTTTGTGTTGGTACAAATATTAATGTTCATTATTATTGTATATATATTCCCTCTGTTCCGGAAAACTTCATATATTAGGACTAACACGTAATTTTATGTGAAAAGTTATAATAATGATAGAATATGGAAAATGTGAAAAAAGTGTACTGTTAATAGAAAAATGTGTAATTTAAATGTAAAGTTAAGATTTTTTATTATTTGTGAATTGTGTGGTAGCTTCCTTTTTAGTAATATATGTAGTTACATTTAAAAATATCAAACGTATGCTCATGACGGAGAGAGTATATAGTTCTGTGTCTTACCGTTGGACCAATTGGCTCATTGTTCCGGGTACCTACAAATGGGCGAATAAACAGTTTAATATCAAACACAAACTTATTAGTGTTTAACGACATTAGTGTTTTGCATATTACAAAACAACTCATTCCGTTAATAACATATGCGTTTTAATCATTAATACTGATATTTTTTCGGATAACTTAATCGTTTATAGATAAGTTATGTATACATGGTCTCTTCTGAGTTTAGCTATGTTCTATTCAACTGAAAACTCATTCAAATATAGCTTTAGCCTGCTCAGCTTTCATTCAGCCACTTCGCCAGCCTACTTAGTTATATTTTATACTACAATTCACATACCCTTAGAAAAAATAAGATTGATATACCTGTGGTTGCTAAGCGTTGATCAGTGAAGAAAGTGTCATCTCCTGCAGGATCATCTCCGAAGGGGTTAGGTACATCAATGACATAATTGGTAGTGTAATAGTTTATGCCCAGAAAGTCATAAGACCCCACCAACATCTCCTTCTCTTCATCTGTGAACTCTGGCAACCGATTCCCACATTTGTTCTCATACTCCCTGGATAATATCCGTATACCAGTGGTGACACGTACCTTTATATATTTACCATTTCAATGGCAGAGAGGCGATCGGACCGTGAGAATCAGTGGAATAGAGAGCATCAGGATTTGCAGAATGATCCAGATGTTGTTTTCGAGCAATCTGAGGATGAGGAAGGGGTTGTTGAAGAGGATTTGGATCAAAATACTCATCGTAATCTGAATCGCAATTTTGGTGGTGCGGATGCTGGTAGGCTACTTTCTCGTCAGAATCGGAGGTGGAAAGACCTATTTTCGGGTAATCGGAGGCCTGAGAATGGAGTAACGTTGCAATTTTCAGTGCCTGTGCAGAGATCGGTAGTGGATTTTACGCCTGCTGATGTGAGCGAATCGATTGAATATTGGAAGTTTGCTTTGATTGGTACAGTAGTACGAGCACGGATACCTGTGGATGCTGTTAGGAATATCTGTTAGTATTTTGATCACTCATCACATGTTCTTATCTTAGCCAGAAAGGTGATTAAGTACTCTTGGCTCACTTGAACATTGTAAAAGAGGAAATCACTGAGTATGATTAGTCTAGTAAATCTTGTATTAGGATTATAGGTCTCTGAGTGTAACTTTTATTTCAAGAAGACCATGAAGATCAAATATCCTAGCAATGGAGCTTTTCTGAATATTAGAAGACTGAAGATTACACAAGGTTTATGAAGACACAAAGGTTTAGTCTAACTCAGAAAGACCATGTCTTTAATCCTTTCTTTAAGTATATTAACTTACTTTCGAAATATGATTCTGGACATATGACATCATGAGTATGGAGCATGCAAGCCATCAGAAAGGCTCATGTATCCGTTGAGACTAAAGGACAATGAATAAGATTATGCATTAAATGCATCGCGTAAGTGCTGCAAAAAGCAAGTCCTCTCTGAAGAATGAGATAGTGACTTCTGAGTACATAGTTCAAGATATAAACGGATATAATTTGATAGAGAGCACAACGGATACAATTCAAACGCCTCTCAAATTTATCTATATATATCACACTCTTAGATGCTTGAAGAACATACCTTAGAACGCTCTATCTTGCAAACTTACCATCAAGCAAAGTATTCTCTCAAGCACTGTACTATCCTTTCTGAAAGCTTTCTGTTGCTTGAAGAATCACTAGTAGTTCTAAGTTGTCCTGAACCTTAACAAGAGATTGTTATTCGTGAAAGAGTTGAACTATCGGATACCCTTTCTGAAGCTCATTCTCCAGAACGGACATCAATTACTGGTCAAGAAGAGCGCATCGCCATCCACTAAACAAGTGTATTAAGTAGTCTCGTTCTGTTTGGCTCTCTGAAAACATAACTGAAAAGTTATACGAGAAGCCTTTCTGACAAAACCTTATTACCAACACCATCAAGGCGTGGAGTAGAGGAAGTACTTGATTTGGGAAATCAGGGAATAACTCCAAGGTTATCTGAGTAGAGGAAGTACTTAGCTCTAGGAGCTGGGGAATAACTCAGGGGGAACATTTGGTTGGGAACCATTTGTTTAAGAATCTTAGAATAGGATTATTGTAAGGTGAACTCAATTATCTGTTCTAGTGAATTATAGGTCTCAGAAAGACCGAAGTGGATTAGTTGGAGGATTACGCCACCTCCAGATACAACTATACTTGCTGTGTCATTTACCTTTCTGTATTTACATTTCAGCAAAGCACACACACACATATTCTTTGTTTCTACACTAACATATCTTAAAGTCTTCCGCGCTCTGAATTTAAGTATCATAAACCCCCAGGTTTCTGAGAAACTGTGTTTATCGACAAAAGTTTTAAAAGACTATTCACCCCCCTCTAGTCTTTTACTTTGCCGTTATCTCGACAAGTGGTATCGTAGCAGAGGTCCACAAGCCTTCCAGACCGATCCTAGATCCCAGATAGGTGAAGGAACTTTGTCCCTTTCTAAGGACTATATAATTTGTGTGTTATGTGCGTATGTCTCGAGTGATGCACCCGCTCAAGCCGTAAAACTACGAGAAATGGAAGAACAACATGATGCTCCATCCGAGGCCATTAGTGATGAGATGATCTATGTCATCAATGAAGGGCCTATCAAAATCGCATAACTCAAACAGTTCGAGGTGTCTGATGGAAGAAAAGCCTCAGACAAGGAAGATGGAAGCGAGGATATGGCTGCTAGTGATAATGGACATGTTGCTCGTGGAAGCATTATGTATGAAGACAAACCAAGAGAGCTCTGGACATCTGAAGATGCCAAGAGACACAGATTGGATGGTCAATCTCGTAATATCATCATCAGATCGACACCTGAGCACATACAGTGTAAACTGTGGGGTGCTAAACGGAAAAGTTGTCCGCAACTAATTGAAGAAATCAGGCTTAACTGAGAAAACCAAAGAAAACAAGTTCGAAATTCTTAAATTGAAGTTTCAAAACTTCAAACAAGGTCCCACTGAAACTCTGGAAGAACTTGATTTCAGATTTACTACTCTTATGATTAAGAATATTGTCAGAAGTCTCAATCACAACTGGGAACACACTAAGTTCTTTTATTTTAATCAAGGGATGCCAAATATTACTCCAGTAGAGCTCTTCTCTCATCTTGCTACTGTAGACTATGAGACAACTCAGAGAGAACAAACAGCTGAAAAGTTGCAAAGTGTTGCTCTAGTTTCTCAAGGTTCTTCTGAAAAGAAGGATACCAAAGATGCATCTGAAGAAAATGCTCTTGCCGTAAGACACATGAAGAAATTTGTGAGACAAGAGATTGAGAGAAGAAAAGCTGAAAAAGCATCTTGGCCCAAACTATCATCAGTACAAGAACATACAAATGAACAACTCTCTGAACACCCCCATTCAGAAAGGTGTTAGTAATCAAGTCAGTAAATAGGAAATGATATCTGCTTTATCAAAATCCTAGTCACTTCAAGAGAGATTGTCCTGCTTTAAACAAACTCAAGACAGGTGAAAAGAAGGACAGAAGAAACTTCAAGAGAAATCAAAGGGCCTTACTGACTGAAGAAAGGAAGAAGATACAAATTCAACTTGATGCTCTAGACATTGAGACAGATTCTGAAGATGGAGATTCAGATGACTCAAACCTACCATCACCAGAATTGTGTGGAATCACCCACGATGTAATCGACTTCGGTCTTAAGAAGAATGAAATGTGTGGAGTTGCTGAGATTGCTGGTCCAGACATCTCCAACATTGAAATGTGTCTTATGGCTGATGAGGTAACTAACAATTCACAATTTCTGTACTATGAGAGTGATGATGGAATTGAGGATCTGGAATTGGTCAAGAGTGAGTTAGATCGTTATGAGAAAGAATTTCTAGAAGCACAATCCAAAATCATAATTCTAGAGGAAAGCAAAGAAACCCTTGAAAAAGAGGTTTCTGAGCTAACCAAAGTATCTGAGAACAAGAACGCTGAAATAGCCTTTCTGAAAGCTCAGATATCTGAGAATGAAAATTCTCACAAACTAGCCTTGGATGAACTTAATAAGAAAATGATGAAGTCGCTCGAGAATGAAGAACTCAGAAAGAAAGAGCTATCCTTCCAATCTTATGCAAAAGCTAGTGACACTCTCACTGAGGTTCAATCCTATCTGAGAGATCCCTCTGAGAAAGGCGGACTTGGACTTAATGAACAATCAAGTAATTCATCTCCTCTGAAGAAGAGTGATGAAAGATTAACCTTTGTAAAAAGTCAACAGAATGGTTCTTCAACCACCTATAGCATTGGTCAGAAAGCTAGGGCAGTTGACAAAGGAAAAGGAGTAGCAACTCAGCCTTTGAAAGAACAACATGTTCACAAGAAACATGTGGATAAGGTTTCTAAAAAGAAACACAACCCTCAGACATGCAACCATCCACATTGCTATATTACTAGGAAGGGAAGAATTGCTGGAATAGGAAAATTCTCAACTGCACCATTTTATGAAAATAAAGATGATGCAGAAACTAGTAAGGCTTCAAGAGCGATTCGAAAGCCAAAGGTGTTCAAATGGCATCACTATCGTTATTGGAAAAGTTCTTCGCAACAATATAAGGAAGGACAAGAACAATGGCGCAAGGTCGATATTGCACGTAGTAACAGATGTATGGAAGAAATCTCAAGCCACCGAAAACCAATGCAGAGCTAGAAGGAACCGCCGAAAGGCTAAGTTTGTCAAAAGCAACCCCGTAAACCTGTGGTCCGAAGCACCAAAAGGAACACCTAGAAACACCACAAGAAGGAAGATTGAGATCAAAATTACCGATTTTATCAGATCTCCTTCGATCAAGTTAGACAAAAACAAACTCCCAAGAAATTCACTAAAATGTGGATTCCTACCGAAGAATGTTTAGTCTAAATGGTTCTATCTCAAGCAAGAACCTAACTCCTGCTTCTCGCTTTGCGTAACGCCTCTTGGACTAAGGCTCAATGGCTATTTGATAGTGGATACGGAAAGCACATGACAGGAGACAAAGCAAATCTGGTCAACTACAAAGCTTGCAACAATGGACCAGACATCAGATTTGCTGGAGGAGAATTAAATCCCTCTTTGGGATATGGAAACGTCAAATTGGGATCATTAACAATCACTGACGTATTACATGTTAAAGATTTGAAATATAATCTATTTAGCATGAGCCAGTTTGCAGATAAGGGATTCACTGTGAAATTCAAAGCAAATTATTGCAAACTTATTGACAATGAGTCAAAGCGCATACCTTGGTTGCTCAAGGCGAAAGGTAGTCTTTATGTTGACCGGCATCTGCCACAACTGAAGAATGTCTCATGGTGAGTCAATCAGGTCACACAAAAGAGCACTGGTTATGGCACAAAAGAATGAGTCACTTGAATTTCAAAACTCTAAACAAACTTGCCAAGGAAGAGTTAGTGATTGGCCTTCCCAAAACATCTTTCAGAAAGGATGGTATCTGTTCTGCCTGTCAGATGGGGAAACAATCCAAAATCTCCTTCAAGTCCAAAACCAAACACTCTAGTGTTAGACCACTGCAACTATTACACATGGATCTTTTTGAATCATCTGTAACTAGTTATGCGCAGAAAGAAGTATGGTCCGTTGTTGTAGATGATTTCTCAAGATTCACTGGGTTGTCTTTCTAAAGCACAACTGATGCTAGGTGGAGATACCAAACTTGTCAATAAGCTTGAAGTCATGAAAATGACAAAGTATCTGCAATCGTAATGCACTATCAGACCGAAGTTTGTCAACCAAGACATAAAGGAGTTTTGTACAAAGAAAGGTATACAACACCAACTTTCCTCCGTAAGAACACCACAACAAAATGGTGTTGCGTAAAGGAAAATAGAACCCTAAAAGAAGCAAAGAAGGACAATGCTAATGACATCAAATAAGTGAAGTTTATTGGTCAAGTCAGAACACAAAGATGTTACACTCGTAATGTATGTTTGATAAACAAACACCTTGACAAGACCCCTTATGAACTCTTGGTTGGTAGACCCCCTAATATTAAACATCTAAAAGTGTTTGGTTGTAGATGTTTTGTTCTTAACAATGGAAAAGAGTATCTAAGAACATTTCAACCAAAGGCAGATGAAGGTGTGTTTCTTGGTTATTCTATGAATAGCAAAGCATACAGAGTTTACAACAAAAGAACAAAGAAGATTGAAGAATCAGTTCATGTTGTATTCTATGAAGGAAGCAAGAAAACACCCTCATCGATGAACTCTCAGAAAGGTTCAAGGAACTAATGATAAAGGATTCGGAAGAAGAACCCTCAGAAAGGAAAAACATCATTGTGGAAAGAGAGGATGACTCTGACGAAGAAAAGCATGAAATGCCTAGTAACAATCAGATGATTCTCAGACATGATGAAGAATTTCCTATGAGAATTCCAGAAATGGAAACTGAAGATGTTCTTCAGAGAGCTAACTCTGGAAATGACCTCTCTGACAGGCATGTCCCAGAAAGCTCTCACATTGAGCAAGTGTCAGACATTCACCGCCCTTCTGAGGTGCAAAATTTCACAGATACTAAAGAAGTATCAAGTCATAATCATAGTGATTCACATTCAGATCACATAGATGTTGACCCTACTAGCCCTAAACCCATGATGAGATGGATCAAGGATCATCCTGCAAAAGACGTGATTGGACCAATCAATCAAGGTGTTAGGACTAGGAGAGCAATAGCTGAAAATGCTAATTCTCTCTTTGGATGTTTTATCTCAAACATTGAACCAAAAACTATAGAAGAAGCATTAAGAGACCAAGACTGGATCTCAGCAATGCAAGAAGAGTTGAATCAGTTTGAAAGAAACAAAGTCTGGAAACTAGTTCCATTTGTAGAAGGAATATCTGTGATTAGAACTAAGTGGGTTTTCAGAAACAAGATGAATGAATCTGGTGAAATAACCAGAAACAAAGCAAGGTTGGTTGCCAAGGGATTCACCTGCATCAAGGTTTAGATTTTGATGAGTCATATGCACCGGTTGCAAGATTGGATGCAATAAGACTCTTTCTGGCCTTTGCAGCTCATAAAGACTTTAAATTTTATCAGATGGATGTCAAGAGTGCATTCTTGAATGGTGATCTTACTGAGGAAGTCTATGTTGAACAACCACCTGGCTTTGAAGTTTCCTCAGAAAATAGAATGGTCTACAAGCTACAGAAAGCTCTATATGGACTGAAACAGGCTCCAAGAGCATGGTATGACACTTTGGCCAAATACCTTCTGGAAAGTGGTTTCAAGAAAGGTGAAGTTGATAAAACTTTATTTACTTTAAATCATGATGGGAAACTACTCTTAGTTCAAGTATATGTTGATGACATTATATTTGGATCTAAGGATAAGCAACTTTGTGATGACTTTGCAAATCTCATGAAAAGTAAATTTGAGATGAGCATGATGGGAGAATTGAACTATTTCCTAGGACTGCAAGTCAAGCAACTCAATGATGGAATATTCATTAGTCAGACAAAGTATGCAAAAGACATGCTCACAAAGTTCAATCTTAAGCCTTCTGAAAAGAATGCTAAAATACCTATGAGCATAGGAACCAAGATGACCTATACTGAATCAGATAAAAGTGTTGATGAACACAAGTATAGGAAATTGATAGGTTCACTACTTTACCTTCATCGCAAGGACACGATATTCAATATGCAGTTGGTGTGTGTGCTGGATTTCAAACGAATCCGATGCAATCACACTACAACATTGCTATGAAAATATTAAGGTATGTGAAAGGTACAGTAGATGTAGGTTTGTGGTACACTAAAGAAAGTGGTTTGAGTTTGGCTGGTTACTCAGATGCTGATTATGCTGGATCAATGCTTGATAGGAAAAGTACCTCAGGAACATGTCAGTTTCTGGGAACTAGACTTATCTCGTGGTTTAGCAAGAAACAAAACTCAATTGCAACTTCTACCACAGAGGCTGAATATATTGTTGCTGGTTGGTGTGCAACACAAATTTTGTGGATTCAACAACAACTCAGAGACTATGGACTCAATGAAGAGAAAACTCCCATTTTCTGTGATAACACAAGTGCTATTGCAATCACCCAGAACCCCAAGTTCCATGCCAGAACAAAGAACATTGATGTTAGACACCACTTCATCAGAGACCATGTCGAGAAAGGCAATATAGAGATACTCAAGATTGGCACAGAAGACCAACTTGCAGATATCTTCACCAAGCCCCTACAAGAAAGCCGGTTTTTGACTTTAAGACATAGTCTTGGGTTAATGGAAATGCCTAAGGACTGAAAAATGTCCTGAATCTCTAAAGTCTGAGTAAGTGAGGTAGAAAAGAAGTAGGTCTCTGAGAACAGGTTCTCAGAAAGCCAAGTTGATAAGGAGTGATGCAAAGGTTTCTGAGTAGCAACACTCAGAAAGACAAAACATTTCTGGAACAGGTATCCAGAAAGGCAAAGGTTGGTACACACTCAATAAGTAAATAAGATTAGAACTTACTTACTGAGAGTGGGTCAAATACATTCAAACAACTGAAGCCTCTGACACTTGAATTCAGAAAGCTATTTTAGTCATAAAGAGAAAAGATACACAAAGCCCGAAAAGTATAAGTTCTGAAAGTCAAACATGTCCAATGTCTTGTATTTTTGCCATTTTTTATGATAAACAATATAAAGATAAGGACTTGACACTCAGAATGATAAGATTCAAACGTTTAAGTGTTCTTTACTAAGTGACATAATGAATGTAACTTGTCAAAAATCCATCAAGTCGGCACAATATCATTTGTTGATTGATATCATTACAAAATATTCAATATAAGCCCTTGATGAATAAACGTTTGATCTCAACGGTTGAGATTAAAACAAAGCAAGTAATGTCTGTTGAGAAATGCAGACATGGCCCACTATGCATTTAATGAAGTACAAAGGACGTACCACGACTATGCAGATGCAAAGACACGCATTCATATTCAGTTGTATGTATGTTGTATCTATGTACATTTTGTCTGCTATATATATAGGATTTGGGAAAAAGACAAACACTTTTACCAATTTCGAAATTTCATACTTGCATCAAAACAGCAAAATCTCTCAAGATTTCTGCAAAACCTCCTCTGGAAACTCAACTTCTTGTGCTCAATCTTCTGAAAAGACAGACTAATTTCGATTAATTGTGCAAAATTCATCTGAAAAACACTCACTCAAAACTCTATATAAGAGATGGCACCCAAGAAGATGACCACCAAGAACCCTAAGGCCGTATCATCTGCTCCTGCTGAAAAGCAAGGAGGAAAGGAACTTAAGGTGTTAAATAAACGCCTTCTGGGAAAGTTTACCCCATCGGACTGGAACCCTAACCACAAAATGAACTGGGGAGCTTTTCTAGTGAAGAGATATGTACCAGCAGTTATACCTTCAAGACCAGAAAGGAAACTGATATTGGGGATGCTGAAGAATTCCCATATCTACAAACTTCTATCTGCTGCACCCAGTGGACTATCCACACTGGATGTACTGGAGTTCTATAACAACTCCAAAATCTTCACAAAAGTTGTGAATGATGAAGAAGAGAAATACATGCAGACTGAAGTCCAAGGACAAGAAATTGTTCTAGACTGCAAGACTTTCTGAAAGATATTCCGATTGAAAAATCGAGGAACATTTGAAGACATCAACATCAAGGACGCTTCCATGATTCAAGGCGTCAAAGAGCTATTTGAAGAAATTCAGTTAGAAAATGCAAAAGGTTGCCCAGGAGAATTTGTTCTGAAAGCCATCAGAACTAGTCATCTCCAGAAACACTGGAGTACTTTAGCTCTTATTCTGGTCCGTTGCTTTGATGGCAACAAAGGAGGAGTAGACCAGATAAGCATCGAGAGATGGATGATGATGCATCTTCTGAACAAGAAGCATGAAGGGCTGGAAACCCACTTCAATTGGGGGAAGTACGCCTTCAACAAATTCCTTGGACATATTGAGGAATTTGAGCCCAAAATCATCAATGGACTTGCTGAGCCAAAGGAAAATATGCACTTTGGTCTCAGAATCTGTTACATTCTGGAAACAATGGGAATCACTCTCAGAGAGAAACAAGAAATCCCAGTCACCAATTCCCTTTTCAGACACGCCTTTGAAGAAAAGGAGAAAATTGTTGCTGAGAACGCACTCAGAAAGGCGGAAGAAGAAGAAACTGCACAGCAAGGTGAGGAGGTCTCTGAGCAAGCTCAAGCTAAACCTCCAGTTACCAAGAGAAAGAGGACTCAAAGCAAAAGAGTTTCCAAGTCCCTAATCATACAAGAGGCACAACTTTCTGGAGACAAGGTCTCAGAAGATGTTGGACGCCCAGAAAGGCAACTCCAGGATGCCCCAAGAGTCCTGAACCAGAATGCTCCAGAACTCTCCAGAGATGATAGAAATATCATAGATGGGTCTGCACCAACACATAATAGTGATTCTGAGGATAATGAAGTACTTGCAAAAGTACTCAAAAGATTCAAGTACGAGACCCATGGAGGAGCATCAAGCTCAGCTCTTCAGACAGACAAGAGCCCCTCTGCCCAGCAGGAAGAAGAAGGCCTGGGTGAGGAAGATAGAATGATGGAAGATGTTGCCATTGCTTCCACATTCACAATGCCAGCACTTAACATTGCTGAAGAAAACCCTGTTCTTGAACAGGTTCCTCAACCTTCTGAGAGAGCTCAACTCTCAGAAAGGGATCAAACTGAGATGGAGACTCAAAATGATACTGCAGAGGAGAATAATAATGAGCACAGAGAGACTGTGGAATCACCACAAGTCCAAGAGATCAATGATCAGCCTGACTCTATTCAGGTAACAAAGGAAGTTTGTATCTAACATGTCAACATAATTGTATGTTAACTTGTTACTCATAAGTCAGATTTGTTACAGGCCAACTTGGAGACACACTTTCAGGGGGAAGAAAACATGTTCACCCCCTTGAATCAAGAAGAGGTTCCTCCAACCTCAGAACATCAAGAAGAGCCTGTCCCACAGGTAGTAAAGTTATCTCTGAACAAGAAATAACTAAAAATGCTCTTATCTTATGTTCTAATATTCTTAATGTCTCTTCTTAGGCTCCAACTGAGGAAGTGGTGGTGGTGGAACCAACTCCCCAAAACCTAGAGATTCCAGAGGCTAAAAAGCTTTCTGAGGAAGTATTTACTGAGCCTTCTGCTGAGAAGGTAAGTAATCAGTAATAGTCTTCTTCAAGAATGCTCTGGAAAAACCACTACTAAATCTTTTATGTTTGTTCTTACAGGCTCAACGGAAGAACAATTGGATGGAGAAACAGTTGTGTTATCTCCTCCAAAGGAAACTAAAGCTCGAACAAGCAAGATTCTGCAGAAAGGTTCGAAACCCCAAGGTTTCGAGAAGATGTCACGAGCTTCCTCACTTGGAAGTAAGTGAAGTCTCGAAAGCATTTTTCCACTTATCTTTTCATAATGCTTCTAAACATATTTGATTTTAATTCTCAGGTTCTAGCAGAAAGAAAGGTTGATGAGGATCAGACTTCTCCTCACAACAAGGTATCTGAGGCCTCTGTGCCCAAGCAAGCAGAAGTACAGGATAATGAGCCTAGTGTTTCTACACAGGTATGCTCAGAAAGCCTATTTTCGCTTACAGATACTAACTCAAGTAGTTTGAGCAAAACTAACTTGAACACTTTCTTCGTGCTCAAAGTCTAGTGCCGCTGATTTACTCAAGGCCTTCGTAAGCACCTTAAAGAAACATCTCAAGTGCTTGAACGATGGCGAAACTCGTAAAGGTCACCTTTCCGAATTATCCGAGTAATCAACGCCCCGCAGAAGAGAGCAATCGCCTAACTGGAAGATTATATCCATGCATTGTTCCCACAGAGTCCTACAAATTTGCCACTCTAATGCATGAAGACTTCATTCATGAAGTAGCACAAAGACTTTTCGCGATTTCAAGTCTCATGGATGCTCAAACCCAAGAGCAGATGGTTACCCATCCTGCCTTGCCCAGCAAGCTCACAACCTACCCAACTGAGCAAGAGAAAGTTAATGGGAGGATGATCACACTTCCTGATGTGATCAACCTGGTTTCTGAAGATGAGGAAGAGATGGATGAAAATGATTATCAAGAACCTCCCTCTGAGCATCCAAACCAAGAAGCAAAGAAAAAGGATGATGATGATGATGATGATCAGAATGATGATCCCCAACCTGGACAAGGCGGGATTCAGAAAGCTAGCAGAGAAAGTGGAGAAAAGGTTACTCCCTCAAATGCTCAGAAAGCTCCATCATCATCACCTCCCAAGTCTCATCAAGATACCCAACAGGCTGAACACAATGATGCCATAGAAGAAATTTCAGCCGCTGAGTTTAGGATTGAACAACTCAGAAAGGTGTTGGAAGAAGAGAAGAGAATCAACTTAGAGTGTCAAGCTCTTGTTGATGAAAAGGAGGCCAAACTCAAGAAGCTCAGAGAAGCTAATACCAAGGAATTGGCACTCCTAGATAAGCAAAGAAATTTAAAAAATGCCATTGTTGTCACAGCTGCTGAGATAGATGCCATGGATGACAATGATGATGAAGAGCATGATGCTGAGGTTGCATCAGAAAGACCTTCTACATCTTCTCAGAAGGCCAGCACACTTGATGGAAAGCAGAAGAAGATTGTCAATCTGCAAACAATCCAAGAAAAAGATTATGACAGTGATGTTGAAACCCACAACTTGATTACTGAAGCAGAAGATGAGAGACTTATCACTCAGCACAAGAGAGCTCTACTTGCTCCTCATATATTCTCTGCACCAAGTAGTTCAAGAAGTGAAGAGCACCGTGCAAGGAACAGTGTCTTTTTAGAACTCAGAAAGACACTAGTGTCCAAGACACAGAAGTGCTAAAATCCGTCCCAGAAGAGATGAAGCCATTGGCCGCTGCTTTACTCAACAGAGCAACCAGCATAGCTCTCTCTCAAAAAGACCTAGGGTTGGTCAGGGATGAGGATTGTAACAATGCAAATGCAACATTGAATGAAGCCAACCATGCTGTCCTGCAAGCCAACGCCATCCTAAGGCCGCTTGAAGAGCTCAACAGAAAGGAGCAGGAACTGGAACTGGTTAGGCAGAACAACGAGCTGAAGAAAGAACTTCAAGAATTAGTCAGGGTGCACAACAATCTCCAGAAAAACATTGAAACTCTCTCTGAAGCTTATGCTATCATGAGTCAGTCATTCATGACTAAGGGGGAAGAAGAGATGCCTCAGAAAGGTAGAGGAAGAAAAAGAAAACAATCAAATCCTCCCTCCTCAAGTCAACTTGTCATTAAGGACACCACTGGAGACACCCTTGCTGAAGAAGTTGTTCCAGATCAACCTGCCAGAAGGCTGAGGAGTATGATCACTAGGGGAACCAAGTCCCTTAGAATCTAAGAAGAGAAGAAGACTTCTGAAGAAGAAGAAAAAGAAGAAGGAGAAGTAAGAGGTCAAGAAAGCTGCAAGTCTCCAATTTTGGACTTCAATGATGATGAGGATGAATCTGACACAGATGAACATCCACTTCACAAGAAAAGGAGACAAGCAACTACTTCACAACCTCCTCTGGCAGCAAGACCTTTAGCAGCCAAAACCCCTTCTGGAAATACCAAGTCTATACAAGAAACATCCGCCAAAGACAAATTTCAGGCGGTGAAGAAAGGGTTAGAGGATCTCCTAACAGAAGGCCACCAAACAGAAAAGCAAGAAGGGATTTCCAGTTTGGCAGAGTAAACAATAAAACACATCAAGAAAGGCCAACTGATGCCCACATTGATTATATGAAGACCAGTAATGAAGAATCTTCATATAGGTGCATTCTGAACAAGAGAGGGTATTGGATTCTGGAACTACAACATCTACTTGTCAATGATAAGTTTCCAACTCCCATCCTCAACCAGATCCTGAAATGGAGAGAAGGCAAGCTTAATTGCTAAAACCCGAGCACCTTCATGCCCAGCTAAACTTTGAAGTAGAAAAGAGGAATGAAGCGTAAAGATGGATCTTTCTTTTGCCTGTCCTTACCCAAAACCTGATGATGTACACAAGGTAAGAAAGCTGGATGGTAGCTACAGCAGGAAGAACAAACTAGGTGTTTCAACCTATGAGTCATTCTATATGACATTGGATGAATACCTAGATGATATACACTATATGGAAGAAATATACAAGTATTTCAACCTGTCTCAGCTGCAAGTAGACCATGCCTGGGTCTGGGGAAAGTACTTCTGGGTCAAACACTTTTTGCGGAAGAATCACAAGCTTGGCAAGAGTTACCATGAAATATGTGACTTATCCGTAAAGATGAGCTCTCTGTCAGAAGGATTCTTTATGACTATGTCCAAGAATGCAGAAAAGTGGATGATCATGTCAACTGATCCAGAAAGGGTGCTGAAGAACTTGAGGTATCTAAACCTAAGTTGCTTTTCTGAAGACTTGAAGACTAGTAACATTAGAATACTCTCTTGGAGCTTGGACTCTCCTTTGTTCTAATTTACTTAGTTTGTTTTATTACTTTTTGTAATCTTGCTGATTGTTTCTAAAATTCTCTATATGTAAAAGTTGCATCTCTTTCTGTAAACTGTACCTATCTGAAGATCATACTCTCAGAATACATTTTAATAGATGACAACTTATCAGCAAAGATCACTTCTTGTGATTTGGTTGATGTTTACTTTCTGCACTTAATTCAACTAAAATTGAATATCATTTGAAATGATTAAGTGGTGGATTGTTTTCTATTCCAGGATTACAATTTAGTAATAGGACTTAAAAGATAGTCATGGATGACTGATCAAAAAGGGGGAAATTTGTTAGGAATATCTGTTAGTATTTTGATCACTTATCACATGTTCTTATCTTAGCCAGAAAGGTGATTAAGTACTCTTGGTTCACTTGAACATTGTAAAAGAGGAAATCACTGAGTATGATTAGTCTAGTAAATCTTGTATTAGGATTATAGGTCTCTGAGTGTAACTTTTATTTCAAGAAGACCATGAAGATCAATCCTAGCAATGGAGCTTTTCTGAAGATTAGAAGACTGAAGATTACACAAGGTTTATGAAGACACAAAGGTTTAGTCTAACTCAGAAAGACCATGTCTTTAATCCTTTCTTAATTATATTAACTTACTTTCGAAATATGATTCTGGACATATGACATCATGAGTATGGAGCATGCAAGCCATCAGAAAGGCTCATGTATCCGTTGAGACTAAATGACAATGAACAGTACTATGCATTAAATGCATCGGCAGAAATGTTGCAAAAAGCAAGTCCTCTCTGAAGAATGAGATAGTGACTTCTGAGTACATAGTTCAAGATATAAATGGATATAATTTGATAGAGAGCACAACGGATACAATTCAAACGCCTCTCAAATTTATCTATATATATCACACTCTTAGATGCTTGAAGAACATACCTTAGAACGCTCTATCTTGCAAACTTACCATCAAGCAAAGTATTCTCTCAAGCACTGTACTATCCTTTCTGAAAGCTTTCTGTTGCTTGAAGAATCACTAGTAGTTCTAAGTTGTCCTGAACCTTAACAAGAGATTGTTATTCGTGAAAGAGTTGAACTATCGGATACCCTTTCTGAAGCTCATTCTCCAGAACGGACATCAATTACTTGGGTCAGTAAAGAGCAGACCGCCATCCACTGAACAAGTGTATTAAGTAGTCTCGTTCTGTTTGGCTCTCTGAAAACATAACTGAAAAGTTATACAAGAAGCCTTTATGACAAAACCTTATAACCAACACCATCAAGGCGTGGAGTAGAGGAAGTACTTGATTTGGGAAATCAGGGAATAACTCCAAGGTTATCTGAGTAGAGGAAGTACTTAGCTCTAGGAGCTGGGGAATAACTCAGGGGGAAAATTTGGTTGGGAACCATTTGTTTAAGAATCTTAGAATAGGATTATTGTAAGGTGAACTCAATTATCTGTTCTAGTGAATTCTAGGTCTCAGAAAGACCGAAGTGGATTAGTTGGAGGATTATGCCACCTCCAGATACCACTATACTTGCTGTGTCATTTACCTTTCTGTATTTACATTTCAGCAAAGCACACACACATATTCTTTGTTTCTACACTAACCTATCTTAAAGTCTTCCGCGCTCTGAATTTAAGTATCAGAAACCCCCAGGTTTCTGAGAAACTGTGTTTATCGACAAAAGTTTTAAAAGACTATTCACCCCCCCCCCCCTCTAGTCTTTTACTTTGCCGTTATCTGGAGCAACAGATGCTATGAAGCGATTCGTTGCGAGTCGGTGGAATTTGACTCCGCAGATTCATGTTGCTGATAGTGGTGTCTTTGTGTTCCGTTTTGAGTCTGAGGATGCTATGTTAGAGGTTTTTGGAGGTGGACCATGGATGGTGAAGGGAATGTACCCTCTCTTGTTAAAGCACTGGAGTCCTGGAGTGTCCTTGGATCTAGGTACGCTGGTTGACTATCCTGCTTGGATTAAATTGCCAAATCTCGATTTGCAGTTTTGGTGTCCTACTATGCTAGGCAAAATTGCAAGTCACATTGGGAAACCTTGTTATGTGGATAAGATGACAGCTAATAGAGAGAGGTTAGCTTATGCTCGAATTTTGGTAGAGCTGAAATCTGGAGATAAATTGTTGGATCGGGTGATATTAAGAGGTGCTGATAATGTGGATATTGTGCAGAAAATAGTTTATGAGTCTAAACCCTTACAATGTTATAAGTGTTTGAGATTTGGGCATAGTGTGAGGTTTTGTAAGTTTGCTCCTCATCAGGCTTGGGTTCCTACTGGTGGAATGGTGGGGAATGTGACCAATACTGGGAGTGCAGCTGGTTTGAATCAGGATGTTAGTATGGATGAGAATGCTAAGTCACAGGGGACTACTCTGGCTATTGGTATTAATGAAAAACAAAATGGATTTGTGACTGGTACTCAGTCTAGTTCTGGTAGTAGGGGGGTTGGGTCTCAAATTGCAGTTGGTGAGGTATCAGTTCCTATTACTGGAGTTGATATTCGCTCTGGGAATAGTAATGTTCCTCTTCAGCATAGGAATAGTTTTGCTGTTCTGAGTAATGGGACTTTGGTTAGAACTTCAGTGGTGCAGGATGATAGTAATGAGGAGACAAGAGTTGAGGATCAAGAAGCTGATGAACATGACGATGATATGATTAATGAAGAAGCTTGGCAGGATGTTGGTAGTAGGGGTAAGAATGTGCCCAGAGGGTCAGGTTCCAAAAAGAAACCTGCTAAGAAGAATACAGGTGGAGGACAGAGAAATTTGAGATCTCTGGGGAGAAGGGGACCTGGACCTCATGGATAATAGTTTGAATCTGTGTTGTTGGAATTTAAGAGGGTTGAATAACCCTCTTAAGCAAGATGCTCTGAAGAGAGTGATGGGAAAGCATAATTGTAGTATTAGTGGTTTTTTAGAAACAAGATTGAAGCAGGATGGTTTGAATACTGTACAGAAAAAATAGAAAATAGGTGGCAGACTGATAGCAATATAGGGTTTAGTAAGAATTGCAGAATCTTATTGGTTTGGGATAGCTCTAACGTAGATGTTTCCATATTACAGAAGCATGAGCAGTTCATTCATTGCTTAGTGCATCTTTCAATGATATTGCTCAAACTAGAAGCTCTCATTTTTCTTCCACTTCAGCCACCCCTTAGTCGCATGAATGATCGAAATGCATCTCCCGGAAACATATTCTCGATTGGTCCGCCCACACATTATATTAAAATTTGGTAAAACGGTGTTACTCCATCATAGAAACACCACATTAGACCACCAAGATTTAGGCCATGCTTGGGGCAAACACAATCTCCACGTAGAAGAATGAACGTTAAGCCTCGTGGAACTTGTGGCCTTCTTTCTGACGGAAGTTAGCCATCCATCTCCAGTCCAAACTGCATATACGCACATCATGTACATACTCGGTGCAGTCTCCAAAGTATGGGTCACACGTATGTACCTACACATACATAATCAAGAATGCCAGGGTAATTTTGCCTCAGATTAAAAATAAAAAGAAAGAATTAAATATATAAAATTTGCAAATAAATACAATTCCTAAAAAGTAAAGTAAAAGTCATTCCCCGACAACGGCGCAAGAATCTTGATAAGGTAAAATTGTTGTTATGAATTAAGCCATCAAAGTTTCTTACTACAATTAAGCAACAATTTTGAATTTCTATTATGCAAATCTACTTAACCAAGACACATGCAAATGCGTAATGTAATGTAAGATGGTCCGAGTGTTGAAGTCTTACCGGAGAAATAATGTTAATTGCTTAAAACAAAATCAAACATAAATGCTAAGAGTTTAAAAAATAGAAAATCTAACAGACCGAATTGCAAATACTTGAATGTAAACAATAACGAAAATACTTAACTAACTAGATAAAGGAAACATGGATATACGGTAGATGGGAAAAAAATGTGGGTGTGAACAGTTGGTTAATAAATATTACTACTATGCTATGTGGATATCAAATTTAGCTCTTTGCATATCATTTCCCCACCCAAAATAGTAGAGATGAAGATTTGTCCAAATTAAATGGTGATGTTTATAACCTCATGATTTGTACCTCGATGAATGGAGTTTGTTTGATCCTCAATAGATATATGCCGATAAACAAGGAGGATCCATTTATTGTAAAATTTTGTTCAAGTGATCGATCGATGAAGCAAAAAATAAGGGAAATTGAGTCTGCAAATGCATATATAGTCCTATCCTATATAAATAGTAAAGAGTTTGTGAAAGAAGTTTATATAATTATCATAAAACATAAAAATAAAGTTAAATAATAAGATCAGATCGATCCATCTAAATTAAACATGTCTAGAACATTGGCAGTATGTGTGATGTTCTGTCTTGTCTTTTCTTCAGCAGTTGCGACTCGTCCAGATGGTCTATCATTCACGAACAGGGTATGTATGTATAAAAAAATAATAAACAAATAAATTATTTATTGTAATGTATGTATGTATGCATGCATGTATGTTTGTTTGTAATGTATGTATGGATGTATGCATGGTCTATGATTGAATTCTTTTTTACATGTTTGTGTTTGGTAGGCTTCGGGTGAGACAACCTACAAGGCCGGTGAGATAACCTACAATGTTGGTGATAGCGTAACAAGTACTTGTCAAGGGAAAGGGAAAGAAGACTGTTTGTACAAGGCATCACTATCAGATGCTCATCTTGATTATATCTACACTCAGGGCACTCCCAACTGATATATTGATCGATCAAAATACACACACACATACTAAACTCTAACCATTACATACATACATACATATATATATAATGTTTGTAGTTTTAATTTTTCCCAATATTATTAGTTACATACGTTGATATATGAATGAAGATTTGTAAGTTTTTCTTTCTTTTTATTTTTTGTTCTTGATAATATATCCCGCGATATACATATCATCTTTGTAGGAAAATTATACTTTGAGACTGAAAGAGAATTATAAAAGTACCAAAAATCAAATTGATATAACCAGATGTGGTCAAACAAATAAATATAAAGGTGAATATATAACTGGTCAATACAATTGGAAAATCTTGAAAGGATTCATTAATTCTTATTTATGACTGCCCATTTTGTTGAGGCTATTAAAAACAATGGTGATTGTGATTATAATGTACCATTCTGATGAGAGTACTTTTGTTGGTGTTGTTGTAATTGCATGAGTTATTTGAACCAAAGTAGTATTGATTTCTCCTAAAGAAAAGAAAGATGATATCTATAATTAAAGGAAGTATATAACCAACACCGTAAATTGCACTATGTAGTCGAAGGAAAATGTAAAGCATGAACATCCATGGAAGGACCTCGCTTCCATGTGTTGGCTCAAGTGTATGCTTGTTCGATCATACTTTCGACTTTCGAGTACTGGATTTTGATGAGGATATAAGCATATACTGGCTGAGGTTTCTTAATGCCTTACTTGCATATCTTGTAAAGAAATACTTCCATACCCTGGGCTAATTAAAGTTTTTTTGTTATATATACGCATTAAAATTTTCAAATGAAAGGAAATTTATGTTGTTTTTTAATATGTATTTTTTTATAAGTGGCTATTATAATTTGATTTGAAGGGATTTTAAATAAAACTTTAAATTAAGAAAAGAATAAGAAAATGCATACGTCGAAGTATATATGAAGAAAAAGAGCACTAAGAGACAAGAAAATAAGAGAAATTCTATAATGCGAATATTTTGTGCACGAATTTACTGTGATTCTGAAATCTGAAGCATACAAGTGCTTCATATGTTTATTTTGCCCATATTGTCTACTTGCCATACCACAAGATGACTTAGACTCTGTTCATTTCAACTGAAATTTACTGAACTAAATTGAACTTTAGTATAAAATATAACTAAACAGAAATGAATGGAACTGAATGAGTTTTCAGTTGAAAAGAACAGAGTCTTACTGTCAGAGAATGAAATGTGGTGCTTTACTGCCTTCATTTTGCTTTACTTAAATAAAACATATATATAAATAATAAATATTGGACCCTCGATGCCAAGCTGTTTTAGTAGTCAGTGTCAGCTAGATTAACACGACGGAACATTGTATGATCTTAGAGCAGATGAAACTACCTCCCACATAAATACATCTCAAATTCTGACGGAACTTGCAGCAGCCAAAATGTTCATCCGTCTATCGGGATTTTCTTTTCTTACTTGAATTTGACTTGTGAGGTAGAACTCTCTTCGATTTAGCTGTGGATTGTTTCTTCTCATGCCTCTGAAGTACACTCCTATTGGATTTTATGGTTGACTAACATACCAGGGACAACTTTACTGCTAACACCCGGAAATGAATTCTCTGGCTCATCCATTATGGAAGCCTGCATGTCGGTATAATCCTTTTCCTGGATACAAGAGTTCTTGTTTTAATACACTTAAGTACCCAAAACTCGGTCTGGCTGACAAGATTATGGGAAACACCGATGCCATCTTAAATAATATTATACCTGGACTTGTTTGGATCCATCATTAAGATCTTCATCGACCGAAATGGGATGAGGTTCCATGACTTTCTGAAAGACACATGAGATGAGAGTGAGCCGCAAGATATCATCGATATGATGGAGATCTGCAGAAAATAGTAACTAGTTGCTTGTTCAACTTACATCGTTTGGACGGTGAGATTCCTCGGATTCAAAGTAATTCTTGAATTTTATCATTACTTAGTCTTATAAAAGTACTATCATATTAGGAAAGTCCAAAAAGTCCCCTGGTTTCTACATAAATTGTCTAGTTTTTAGTTTTGCCCGTTTTATATTTCGCGGGTCAAAATTAACCGGATTTCACAGGTCAAAATGTATTCGGGTCATACCATTTTATAATGGTTATAGTATAAATAGGTTTTCTTCCCCTTTTCTTCTCATTTTTCTTCTCATTTCTCTTCCGTTTCTTCAGTTCCGTCTATTTTCTCTCAAATTTGGTGAAGAACCCTAATCTACTCATTTTCACTCGCGATCGTCAGGTTTGTTTCGTTTCTCTTCGATTTTCAGTGTTTTAAAGTTGTTCTAGTTGTTGTTTATCTGTTTTTGAGCTTTTTAATTTTGATTTCGATTTTTAGTTTCTTCAATGGCCGAATCGAGCTTGAATGTTGATGTTGCCGGTGCCGATGTAGATTCCGGTGGTGGATTCATCGCGCGATCATCAGGTAAAGGTAATGTCTGTTCAAGCTCGATTTTAGTGTTTTTGAGTTCAATTTTGCTTTTGTTGCTTTGATTTTAGTCTGTTCTGCGACTTTGAATTGCGATTTTGCTTCGATTTTTGTGATTTCATCGCGATTTTTTGTTGCTTCGATTTTGAATCGGTCTGTGTTGCTGATTCCAGTATTTTGAATTCGATGTTCGTAGTTTTCAAAGATTGACGGCTAATATGAGGAATATGGAGAATGATCTCAAGCAGATCTCCATGGCTATGATGTAAGTCGTATGTATGAGTTTCTGAAGAAGAATTTTGAACAGTTTCGCTGATATTGCTAGAACGCCGTATTATTTTTCTATTTTTGTATTCTATGCAAGAGAATGTTGAAATCTAGTGATTGTTATCATCTTCTAGTTTAGTAGTAATAAGTAGAATTAGAAGAGCATAATGAACCTGTTTTCCGATTGAGCAATTTGTCAATCTGTGTCTAGCATGCTTTAGCTTTTCATGAGCAGTTCAACTATTTCATCACGTTTATAAGCTTATGTATTCAGTTGTAACCATTATCTGCAGTGCCTCCTTATTGGTAACAAATTAGATAGTATGCTCTTTTGCTCATCTTCAATGAGATCTAATTTTTATTTGAGCAGGTTTTGCTGGTGTTTGTTGCAGGTTTGTTGATGTTGATCTAATTTTTATTTGAGCAGATCCGATCGGTCGTCATTGCGGCGAAGAGCCTCCTTACGTATTGATTCTATTCAGTTCATATGTTTTCTGTTCCAAATCTCTCGCATTTGCAATCAATTGATATGTTGCTAGCAATCGATTGGATCTGGGTCTGGCTTTTGATCTGTGTGTGAGGGCTAGCTTGTCTCTTTGTAATATTTTGTTCTTCATTGACTGAATTGTGTAGTTTAAGCGGTTTATGGATGATGTCATATTTCAATATTCCAATGAAACAATCATCGTTAACTTTCTGGATGCAAGTATAGAAGTAATAGATTGATGAACTTACTGTGTATAAGATCCAATATTTGTTTTTATAGGATATTGTCTAGTTTTTAGTATATATTGTATAGTTTTATTATCAAACATGAACGTGATTGTCTATATTGTCTAGTTTTTACACTATATTGTTTAGTTTATGAAAGGAATTCTCTAGTTTTTACATGATATTAAATTTACATTATATTGTCTAGTTTTTACATTTTATTGTCTAGTTTATGCGAGAAAATTCTCTAGTTTTTACATTATATCTAGGAATTCTCTAGTTTTTACATTTTTACCTTCACCTTCAACTATCAAATTTACTAACTGATCTCAACATATTTGTCTAGTTTTTAGAGTATATCGTCTAGTTTTTAGGAAATATTGTCTAGTTTTAATATCAAACATGAACATAATTGTCTATATTGTCTAATTTTTACACTATATTGTTTAGTTTATGAAAGGAATTATCTAGTTTTTACATGATATTAAATTTATTTTTTTCTTATATCGAGTGGCAATAAGTTTATTCAAGATATTTACTAACTGATCTCAACATATTTGCCTAGTTCTTAGTATATATTGTCTAGTTTTATTATGAAACATGAACATAATTGTCTATATTGTCTAGTTTTTACATTATATTGTTTAGTTTATGAAAGAAATTCTCTAGTTTTTACATGATATTAAATTTACATTATATTGTTTAGTTTTTACATTATATTCTAGTTTATGCGAGAAATTTTCTAGTTTTTATATTATATCTGGGAATTCTCTAGTTTTTACATTTTCACCTTCACCTTCAAATCAAATTTACTAACTGAGCTCAACATATTTGTCTAGTTTTTACGAGATATTGTCTAGTTTTTAGGGTAAATTGTCCAGTTTTATGATCAAACATGAACATAATTGTCTATATTGTCTAGTTTTTACATTATATTGTTTAGTTTAAGAGATGAATTCTCTAGTTTTTACATTATATTGTCTAGTTTATGAGATGAATTTTCTAGTTTTTGTATAAATGTTTAATGTTTTTTTTTTGGTAAAAATTGTGAAGCTTGAAAGTACTTGGTAAACTTGGAACTTTTGACTGTGGTGTTTTTCTAATGAAGCATATGGAGCTGTTCCAAGGAACTTCTTTTCCTTGATATAAGAGACCTTATGCTGATGATGATTTTGAAGAGGGTGAATTGGATGATTTGAAAAAGAATGCTCTAAAAAAACTAAAGCAATCGAAGAAAAATTAGTGTTTTGAACTGATAATGATATTGTCTAGTTTTGTAACTGAATTGTCTAATTTTGTAAATGAATTGTCTAGTTTTATTACTTATTCAGAAATTTACTCAGTGAAACATAATTGTCTATATTGTCTAGTTTTTACATTATATTGCCTAGTTTTTACATTATACTTGACCCGTTTTTAATGAATCCGGATCAAAAGATCCGCAAAAAACCATAAAAAACCCAAGTGGAGAAAAAGGTATAATTGTCTAGTTTTAACATTTGAAGGGGACTTTCGCAAGACGAACTCTTTTATCATTGCATCCTTAAGAAAACCTTTTATTCGGTGCTCTTCCAACCCCATTTCTTCCTGTTCCAAACAAATGAAACATGTTTAAATAAAACTACACAGAATTTGTATATAGGAAAAATGAATGAACTCTTTTTATTATATTTTTGTCCATAATCATTTCTATTCTACAATTTTCACTCATTTCAATTCATAATTACTAGGGGATAAGTAAAAAAAAAAAGAAAAAGTAATCCTGAATGTAAATTTCAAGGAGGGAGAATACATTATGCAAATTTGTAATATTATTTGTTATCTAACATTAATTATACCTGAATTTTTTATCTCTCTTTTGCCTGCAAACTGTGAGATGCCCACGCCTCCAACAGACTAACTCTACATACTGTACATAAATATTGAACATTAGACAAGTGCCACAAACTAACATAATGTTGTAATATCTAGATCAACATGAACCATAAATACACTATCGTAAGTAAAAGCTCGACTCTAGTCACCGCGCGTATCGTAAGTGTCACCAGATAAAACAATTATCTGCATAAATAGGATATAGAATGCCATAATTTTTAGTCTGAAATCTTACCGCGTGATGCTGGACGTGATCATTTGTATAATCTTCCAATTTTAATCGCTCAGTGGTGGTTGACAACATTTCACTAACAGAGGGAGGCTAAACATAGACCGGGAGAGGACGAGAAGGATACACCTCAGGGAAGCTGATCTTTGGATCCAGAATACTGCAAAAATTCACCAGCAAAGAGATCTAACTAAATTTGCCACAACAAACCAGTAGACTAAAATTGTCTTTTTTATATTTCTAGAAACAATTTTAGGAATAGGCTGTGTCAAGAAATTGACAACGATCCACTGACAAACAAAAAAACAAATTATCCATAATAGCTGAATAGGGAAGTTTGACAATGATACCCCATAGCTAGTTTGTATTCCATCTGGCGAAATGAACGATTCAAATATTTCAAGAAGTTCTTTTTGAAGGCTGAACAGTCAGAGAAGAAACACATCATAAATCTAATACAACCTCATAGTTCAAATGTCAAGTATTTTTTATTTTTTCGGATACTAGAATAGTAAAGAAAATTCATAACTTGATCAAGTGAACTCCAAGTTCGACAAAAAGCAGAAACAGACCTTTGTAGAAGACGCTGAAAAAGCCAAACTGATCAGATCCATCAGTTTCAATATCATCATTGTTCAATGCTCTGAGCACCATGCAAGTGTATTCACCAGTAACCGAATTCTGCTTTAAAAAAAGAACACATCAGGTCATAAACAAATTGAGAAGTTACAATCCTAACTGGAACATTCCAGATTACAAGCAACTAAATATAAAGTAAGACAGATACAAACAAACTACAACGTTTGGAACGAAAATCTTAACTGGAACACGTCCAATGTAGAACGGAGCAAATTTATGCCTCCTCCAAAAGTGGAATAGGTCTAGAGTGAGACCAAATGGGACTCCAAGATAATGTAGTTTTTCTGGCTGTCTCTCATGAAGAGGTACAAGCAGCGGAGGAAGGTCATTTCTGGGCTTAATAGTTTCTTCTTGAAGAGAGGCCTGTAACATCAATGTGAATTGTCATGTTTGAGTGTCACAGTAGCATATTTCAACATGACATGATTATTATCAGATCATCTCCAAAAATTTGAGCACGAATTAGGATTGTTATAGAAATCAAACCAAGTACTTAAAACCTTAAGTTCGGTTTGGCATATACTGGATCTCCTCTATTTAGTCCATGGTTATAGACCTTTTTCAAATTCACGGGGTTCTTATATACCCTCGTAGACCCCTTCTTGTTTAATTAAACAATATAACTTAAGCTTAAAAAACAATATGTACTTTAATGATATGATGCTTTCCATGAAGCTTATAACTCATAAATACAGATCTAAGGCCCTGCGTGGTTTAAAAGATTCTTGTGGAAGAGAAAAGAAATTGGAGGAAAATATAGTTCTCATATTTGTTTTAAAGGAAATTCAGTAGGAAAGCAGAAAATTAAGGAAAATATTAAATCTTTTCATCCAACATTTTCCAAAGTAATTTAATTTTCTTCTAATTTCTTTTCTTTTCCCCAAAAATCCACTAAACCATGCAAGGCCTAACAGAAAATGGAGAAGGAATAGGATGAAAGAGAAGAATAAGAACAACAATACAGAATTCCAGATCTTTAACTACAATGCATCAAACAGAAAACAAGTAATGGACCTTCTCTGCAGCCTCAACAATATTTAGTGGGGCTTCCTCAGGTTCCTTTACGCTGTCCAACTCAGAGGCCACAGTCAGTTGACCCTCAAAATACCTACTTGCACAGAAGAGTTATATCTCAATCACTATGAGTCCATCAACATAATTGGTTAACCTATGACTTCATAAGACACTGAATGACACTACTGGTAGTAGAATAAAACCTCGCCAGAAGCTCAACAGCAGCGGAACCATATCCAAGCTGCAAAATTCAGAAAAAGTTTCTTCAGGAAAATTCATGATTAAAATTGCTTTAGCGATTACGATTTTAAACATTACTGTACCCTCATTGCACTTGGATGTGTGGCTATGCGCACAATTCGAGCACCCGAAAGACTAGGAAAAGATGTGTCCCTGAACTGTTCACAGAATTTCCAGGGTAATTGATCTCCGTTGGGCACTTCACCGCCACCTAACCTCTTCAGCACAGATTCACGAGAAATCTGTCCCTCGAAGCAAATCTACAGGTACAAAAAATACAGGAAGATGAAACAAGACTATTCTTCTGAACTATCAAAAGGAAAAAATGGTAAAATTATGTGTTTCATACCTGTATTACACATAAAATATCCAGAAGAATATTGCTCGACTCATCAACAGGACCTGAAAACTTGCAAGTATATATAAACTGTTGGTAAAGATAAAGTATGGAAAATGAAAATTATATTTGACAACATAAATACCAAGAAGAACAAACAAGTGGTGTGCTGGAGCATCTGCTATTAACTGCAAATCATTTGGAGATTTCTTGTAGTGAGAAGCAACATAGAGACCCATCATCCTCTGTACAAAAACCAGTCTCCAATTTAGTGAAAGGAGAATAATGGGAAATGGATAAAGGAAACGCTTTCTTAAAAAGAACAATCGGAGACAACATATTGTTTTCTAATACTAGACATTGAAGCAAAATTAGGCTACCTTCAGAAACAATTCACTGTCCTTGGGATAAGAGAAAAGTGTGTCTCGATTCACATAGTAAAGCTCACACTCACTTGGAAGTGGTAATCTATTAAAATTTGAAACATAAGTCAGCACCAATAGAAAGATAGTATTTTATCTCAAGCCAGAATGTTCAATTACGTACAAAACAATTACGTACTTGCCAATGATAGGAACAGTGTCTGATACAGGCAAAGTAATGAATTGAGCCAGGACTCTACAGGATCACCCGAAGCATATCTGACAGATTCACTGAGAGTAACTTTTTTGAAATGCCAACCTAAAATAGAATGATAAATGGAATTAGAATTTGCCAATAGAAAGGTTAAATGGCGAGTAATGACACATATACAACAGAGAGAGAAACACTAGAAATTACTAGTAAACATACTGGGGGACAATGATGCCTCCAATAAACGAAACTAATAGGACAGAAAATCAGGTGCAGCAGAGATTGTAGACATGGCCACACGCAAACAGATACTAAAAGGTTATCTTCAAGAACTTGGTCTCCATCCACGAAGAAATACCATAACTAATCATTACAACAAATTCCATAAACAAGACTAGTGTTATCAATAGCGCCCGAGTGCCCATAAATCGATATGTGCGCTCTGTAGCAGGGGTAGCAGGGTGCGTACTGAAGCAGGTGCTTCATCAAATTAGGCTCTTTATTCATTTATCTATTAATTATTTATTTTTTATTTTTGTGAATGTGTGCCTTCCGACAGGTAGACCTCTATTTCCCCTTTTGGCAGCCAGACTTTCAAGTCCCTAACTGGGAGAGTTATCGATCCCGGATAGCGGGGCGGGGCGGCCGACCCCCAATAGCGGGATAGCGGAATAGCGGATAGCGGTGCGGGGCTATTTGAAGATTTTTTTTATATGTTTTTTCATTCAAATTATATAATAGTTCAAACTTCAAATATTCATAAATATGCTAATAAATAATCAAAATCCAAGAAAATTGCTAATAATTAAAGTCATGACACATACTACTATCTTTTTTATTTGAGGGAGTAATATATAAGTATATATAACTGATAAATAATAAAAAGTGAGAAGTATTGAAGCAAGCAAGCAAATTTAATGAATGCTAAGCAACAAATAACCAAATTGTTCATGAAAAGTCCTAGATAAAGAAGCTGTAAACATCAAACATCACTAATTATCTTCAAGATGCACTAAACATCACCAAAAAGAGGCGTTGGAGAGGTGTGCAGCAACATGGAGAGGAAGAATAGAAAAGGATGAAAGAAAGGATAAGTGTTTGATGGCTACTAGGAGGAAAGAAAGAAGTTTTTATATTTAAGTGGGGGGCAAAATGCCCCAAAAAATACTCAACTAGGCCAGAATGTATATAGCGCCCGGAGCGCCGACGCGGATAGCGTCTCGTCGCAGCCGCTCCAGGGCGCTATATACATCTGTACCGCTCCAGAGAATCCCGGAGCGGCACAGGAGTTTGGCGTCGCGGAGCGGTGCTATCACGGCCGCTATTAACAACCATTAGAAGCAAGACCTGTTTATTTTCTTTATTATGGATACAGCTTTCCTTTTAGTTTCATACTCGCCTCTGACCAGCTTCCAGTGACTGCAACGGCACTGCAGGAGACTGTAATCCTGGTAGATTTCCTCTTTCCTTTTTTTTTTTTTTTTCATTTTGTTTTCTATTTTCTCATTATTGTTTTAGCGTTTTATGACAGTTTTTGCATGTGCTTCTTTTGAATGATTTTTCCTTCCCCTTTTCATGGAATCCTCTTCTGGGTTGTACAAGGGTACAGGTGATTATGAGTATATAGAATAGATTGGAAATCAGAATAGGAAGGTTGTTGGTTTGTAGCATGTAATGTATTGGATTTTGAGTATATATATGTATTATTACTATAATATAAGAAATTAATCGAAAATATTAATATGCACGGCACGAAAAGTAACTGTATAATGAAGCAAGTACCAATCTCTGTGCTTGTACTCAATGTATGATTTTGATCTTCGAGTTGCTTCAGCAGTTTCAAAGATAATGACCTCCCGGTACCTTCATATCTTCAAGAAGAAATTGAAATATTAAAATCTACTACAATGATGTTTAGAGTTCAATTGTACCTACGAAGGACTTTAAACAATAAAAATTCAGAAAGCAAACAAGAACCCAATTAGCCAGTATGAAGCCCAAACAAACTGAACAAAAGAAATAGTTACAAAAGGAAATTTTATGTACTCACCCATTAACTGTGGATGAGAGGAAGACAAGGTAAGGACCAAGTAAGGACTTGACAGTTGGTAGGGGTATAGTTGCAGCTTCATCAATGACCAGCAGCTCAACTTGAGACAGCTTTTGATGTTCATGTGGTTGTATATACTGCACAAACAATAAGTTAGGCATCAATACAAGGAAATGAATACCCACAAAAGGAGGAACTGCACTTAAGTTCTACTTGCCTGGATGGTTTGTCGATGCTGTTTTTTCATTATTATCTGTACAACAGTTGCTTTCTTAAATTTAGGATTATTGCTTTTCGGCCACATCATAATCCAACGACTTCTGCACGTGATGAATAGAGATGTAAAACTTAATCGTCTCTCTTTTCTTTACATAAACATCGATGTGACAAACTTGAACAGAAAAGTTAAAAAAATTCAATTAAAATAATTCAAAAGAATCGGGATTTATCCCACAACTGTGCTTTCCGTTGGATGAATAAGATACACCAAACAAATCTCAGAGCAAAACTATAATACTTCAGCCACATCTAATCCAAGTCCTCCAACCTATAACTAACAATAAAATAAGATAAAAAGATCCTCCAACTGTAGGATAGTGATTCAAAACTTGCTTCTCTCTTTTCTTTACATAAATATCAATCTGACAGACTCGGAAAAAGAATTAAAAACTTGCCACTGGAAGAATAAAATACAAGCAACATTCATAGCAAAATGCTCTGTTGCAGTCTGCAGACAGAGAGAGAAAGAAAACTCATTTCACCTTTTCTGGATACGATTCAGCAAAGCTTAGGTATCATACCTTGTAGTTGAGCAAGTTGAGTCCTACACATACAAACTCAAATAGAGTTTTCAAATTTTCTGGGCCAGGTGCAGTCACAAAAATATTTGAATACCTGTTATGGTGATCATTCATGGTCAACACATATCGTATGAAGACAAGCACATTCAAAAGGAGAGATATGTACAAACTAAAAGACCATCAATTACCCTGCAGCAACAGCTCCAGCAATTGCCAGACCGAGAGTAGCAGACTTCCCACGGCCACGAGAAGCCAGCAGAGCTATTGTGCTTCCGAGGCTCTTTTCCAAAATTGCATCTAGGAAAGCAAGCAGGCCTCTTGCCTGTATAGAAAAAAACAGTGTTACATAATTAGATCCTCAAAGGGCAATATGGAACAATATGTTATATATGCATAAATAAACAACTACCTGGTCCATTGTACAGCATTTCCTAATTAGAGGACCAAGAAGGAAATCATCATGAACTTGCTCTTTCAAATCCTTTAACTCTCTTTCGGCTTCTGAAAGCCCCTTTGCATCATTTTTCATCAAAAGACACATGAAAATTGTCACGTGAAGATCCAGAGAAATACACAACTAGACTAATGTATAAAAACATTATATCTGTATATATATCTGCGTGTGTGTGGAAATTCTACGTCACTATGCTATGCAAATAACATTTAAAATGACACATCACATCTTGCACTTGGATACTCTTAGGAATATCAGAATAGCTGCAATAGGTTAATTCAAAGGCAATAAATGATACCGCACCTTAGAAGCGGAAAATGGGGTGATTGTTTTCATGTGCGAAGAAATTGGTAGGATGTGTACTTCATCATCCATAACAATGCAAGCCTTGCATGAAGCAAGTGACAGCATAAATTGTTCGTTGAAATGTCCAGATGCAAGATTGTGAGATTCAGTGCGGTACCTCTTCTGAACATCCTGCAGCATATAAGTTTAGCTAGTTACAAGATACAAGTAGATATTTGCATTCGTAAAGCATAATCTCTTCCGCAGAAACTGAAACCATTTTCTATCAAAGGTTTGTCAGTACAATTGAAAGTTTAAATAAAACTTCTATTATTTCAAGTTATCACATACCATCACCATAGTATAGAAGCTAGTGAGTGAGGAAAGAGTTCGAAGGAGAATCATTATCACTCCACCACCTACAACAGTTTCAATGGTCCTTGCTAGGAGATTCGGAGTCAACGCTTCAAAATCCTTCCAAATAGAACTCAAAGGAAGTCAGCATTCCAAAAAAAAAAAAAAAAGAAACAATATGATGCAAGCAATTAAATGCAACAAAAATGTTTTACATCTAACCTGTAATACACACATGTCAAATGTGTTTCGTAGAACTCTTTCAGATTCTCGGGATAAGCAATACGTTATGCCAGTGGTTTCAAGGAAAAGTGTGAAAGAATCACCTGTATCCCGATCCAACACAAACCCTTTTGCAACTTCGATTTGACTTGCTTCCTTCTCTTTTTCGTGTTACTGCAAGACATGTAGTTTCATCGAACATTCAAAACACATTTTGGCAGGAATGTTACTTTCGTAAAGAACTTTTAATCACGAAAATTATCCATTTATATAAACCGTAAAACCAAGAGCGTATTATATAAAAGAGTTATAAGGCATAACACCCTCCAGCAAACGTATGACACTAAGAGATGTCAAAGGTTCAGTATCACTTGGCTTGATACATACTACTATATTACTTTATCACAGAGCAAGTAAGATACAAACTGGAACAGATAGACCAGGTCTGGTTGATGGGTTCCAAAATCATCTATGAACTACTCACACTCATAGACCAGTTATGTCCATAGAAGAATTTTCCTATTAGTATAGTGTGTTAGACAATTTTGATACACACAAGGTTAGACTAACAGCGCTAATAGAGTATCTAACTATCTTCAAATTAAAATTTGATGGTGTTCAGTACTTGAGGTGTAAAAACAAATATTGCAGCTTGAATACTAATAAGTAGCCTCATAACACATCCAATCAATATTATATAAAGCTTTACAATCCCAATATCCATATTTAAAGCTTTACATCCTAAATACTATCCTATAGTTATTACTTAAATATTTAAATAATATTACCAACAACTCAGTTGATTTTATATTCGACTGAAACTGACAGAAGTAATAATTAAAAAAAAAAAAAAAAAGCATAGTTTGTTTGCTTGTTTACCTGCTAATGTCGAGATTGTTATTGTAGCACCACAATACAGAGGGTCTAGACTTGACCATGGCTTTTCCCAGCAAGTAATGCATCTCCTTCACCTGTTAATCAATTACAGATTAATTGATTACGACCTTCCAGTAGAAACTTAACATACCCCCTAGCTAGCTGCTAGTAGATTAAATCATCAAATGTAACTATAAAATTCTAATGATAATGAGAATAATACGCACTCGATAGCATGACTTGTCACCAATGACGACAAACATGGAGCAATGAAGAGCTTCAACGCCATTATTGATGAGAGCCACTATGCGCGGGTCAACTTTGATCATCTGATGATCACCGTCAGTTATTTTCTTCGTCATTCTACTTTCTGGTGGTTTTGCTGGCTCAGGTGTTCTTTGTGTCGCCGGTAGGACCAGATAGACAACTCGCCGACTAAAGGGAACACTCTATTCATAGCGAGGTGACCTAGAACTATCCTGGCCGAGCCACACAGAATCAACCAAATCACCACCTTATTCTTTTGGGCCTCAGTCCATTTCTTGCGTCGCATGTTCTCTAAAGCCCATTGTTAGGCTAAAATTGGGCTAGCAAGAAAGGGGGAAACCTAACAGGCCGGTCAACATTAAATTTGGATCAACTTAAATAAAATTCATTAACCTGAAATTTGCAATTACGTGCCAAAGTTAGGCAACAGTTCTATGTTTGAAAGAATTCATTAAGATCCAAAATGGCAGCGTATTGGTTGTGTATGTAGTTTTTAATATGTGTATTTATATCAAGTGATGGTGTATTTGTTTAATATAATTTTCATACATTTATGTATTTGTTGTGCATTTTGTGATATACGATGTGGGCCAAGTACATAGTGCCAACTTACTTTATTGTACATGCTAAAGTGGTGGCATAGTTTGTACGATTTCAATCACAAACAGGGCTGTAATTATTATTATGAGAAAGTGTTTCCATTCCTCTCTAGCGGCGAGTAGTAGATGGTAAATTCTTGGGTTTCTCACCTAACAAGATACCCGCTGGTAAAATTTAAAGTTAGTTTGCGTGTAAAATTTTAATTAATTCTAACGAAACACATGTGCAGCTGGGTTATACTTGTTTCATCGGCTAAATGAAGATGGAAGTTCATCTGACTACAGGGGAGAAGACAGCAGGAAATGGAAAACAAAATTCACTTTCAAACCGAAAATGGTAATGAGCAATTAACTTTTTTACATTTTATATCAACTTATAATTGTAAACTAAGTTGAAGTGTATATATATTTGCAGTTTAGTGGACATGGGTTCTTTTCCACAACAGGTTTGAGGGTAAGGACGAGTTCGACGGCTGGGTTCGAAATGAATACATTTTGTGACAGTAAGTTTCACTTTTCAGTCGTTTTGAGTATATACTAACTTTAAATTTTACCAGCGGGATCGTTATGTTCTGGTACAAAAGGCTGGGCCACCTCCAGTAGACAAGAATCGTGATAATGAAGAAGTTCATAAACTTCTTGTGTGGTTGACTCTCGTGACCGTGCTTGCACCCTCCATAGTCCAACCCTAGTAAGTGTGGGTGTTCCCAACAATTCATCAATCTTTAAATCTTCAAGAGGTGTTACCACGATGTCGTCAAGGTTTCTGCGTTTGATATAGTGCAGCAGCTTAACATCACCCATCCTGGTAATCCAGTACACATGTTTCTCCCAATCTAAATGCCTCTCCCAATCTGAATTAAGACTCCGAATCTGAATGATCAGGTTTAGGGGGTTTGTATGTCTCATGAACCATGGAAAACAGACCAGAGTCACCAATCTGAAGATAAGAGGAGAAACATAAAAATAATCAAAGAAAAAAAAAACGAAAAGGATTAGGCAGAAATAAAAAAGGAAATATGAACCTTATTCTTTCCGTGCCGTGCAGAGTCCACACAGGCACATTGTCAGTAATTTTTCCAGAGACAAGATAAAATTTCCAACTGCCATACCAACTTAAACATTTAGAAAAGACAAAGAGGAAAAAAACATAATATCGGCAGCATCACTGTCATAGCAGAATCAAGCCCCCAATTTAGATCTAAAAACTACAATGCGATCATGAAGATAGTAATAATCAATAACTAGCAAAACAATTAAAAAAAAAGTAATAGTAATAATAATAAATCGAGTTATACCTTCAGGGGGGTGTTTGGAAGTTCATTCTCTTCACAGGTGGATCGATTTGTTTTGACAGCAACTGGAGCACTTCCTACTTACAAAGAAGCCTAATTTTGGCTGCATTTTCTAAACATATGAGAGAATGAAGAGGCAGCGGCGGATCCATGTCTACAGTGTTATCGAGAAAGAAAAGGTGAGGTGCATATATATACAATAGCACAAAAATGGAGCCATCTACAATTAACACACACACTTTAGATCAAATTCGACATAGAAGGATCCACTAGCAGACAAATCAGATCAAATTCGACATAGAAGGATCCACTGGCACACTAATCAAACATAAATCAAATGGAAATAGCATAAATTGAAAACTACTACTAACGAAATGACCAAGCTAAGGGAATCCAGGCGATACGTGACAAAACAAGTGCATCTCTGAGCTACTTATATAGTAGTTGCATAACAACACAAACACACTAACACAATCCGCTAGTTACTACATGAGTCATGACTTTGCATAACAAGCACACAGTAAACTATTCGACTTAAATCCTTGAACATTCAACAGGTTTGAAAATACTCATAGAAACTCTGGTGTTGGTGGTGATGATGACAAGTGACAACGAACAGTTGTGCATAGGATTATATATCATTAATGATCACAATCACTAAATAAACTAGTAAGTAGAGCCATTCCATACTAAAACCATACCAGAGAAACCTTAAGCATGAATTCAATCAATAAGTTTAACAGAGAACAATGTGAATCATGAAAAGCATAAATTCTGCAAAAATTAATCGAATGGAACTAGCTAACAGATTAACAATAGGATTGTTACCGGAGAAATCGAGCTTGACGGTGGTGAGGACGGCAATAGGGAGCTTCACGGTGGTGAGAGACGGACGGCAAATCGGAGAGACGTCGATTGATTGAAGACGGACTATATATTGGTCGAAGAAGAGAAGAAAATCGGAGACAGAGTGATTGATCGGTGTGAGACTTCTCTAGGGTGGACGACAGCGGTTATGCAAATGGGCAAGGGCGGTTGTCTTAGGGTTTGGGAGGAGATGGTGGGTGGGCTGGGTGTATTTCTAGGGTTGGAGTGAATGAGAAAGAAGAGAGCGTTTTTATTTTGGTTGATGTATAGTGTGTTTTCTTTTTAAAAAAAATATTTCGGATCATCAGATTAATCCGATTTTGTAACGCCCCACTTGCAGTAACCGCTTTAGATAACTAAATAAATAAATTATAAAATTATTATTATTACCGTCTTTTTCTATTATTGTTATTAGGTGTACTTAGTTTTATTCTAACTTAATTGTTATCATTGTTTTATATAATTTTAGGTTGGCATGTTAACAATTTTGATTTAAATCGTTTTATATCTAAACGAAGGCCAATGAAAGAATGATCACTGTAATATGGACCGTATGAATTTATAGTTTTTGCTTATTTGACCTCTTTCACTTTCGGATCGTCTTTATGAAAGTCAAAATAAGCAGGTTGGTGTAAATAATTCCGTTGTTAAAATAATTAAAGTAATATATTACTATTACACTTGCCGCTTAATCGTTCAACTACTTCATTGAGAAGTAATTCACTTGTCTACTCATCATCTTCATACATATCTATCTGCCTGACTTAAATTGCCACTTACGACTCACCGCCTCGTTATTCTTCAGTGCTTAATTACTTCTTTCAGCATTGTTAAGTTTTCAGGTCTTTCCAAAATCATCAAAATATATACACACACACACGAGACACCATCAATCACACACAGACAACCAATTTGCAGAATACAATTCCACCACCTCACCTCAAACACTACTTGTCTCGCACACACCAAACTCGACCAGTTAAAGAATTATCAATGGATCATAGAAATCATCTCTTACGGATTAAAGGACTGGTGCATAGGTGAGAACTTCATATTCCTTATTCGATTTATACGATAACTGGCTTTGAATTTTAGTAATTTGTATATTTTAACTTTATTATAATTATAACCGTGTACGCGTTATTTAGCTCCTATGGTAGTTCAGATACTATTTGTACGTAGTTTAATCGGTGAATTTGTATTTTGGTCAATCCCTATATTTTTAGGGACGACGATCGTGCCCCGTGCCCCTGGTATAGGTTAGAGGCCTCAGGACCGACTAGCTAGGGATAACTTTGGTTCGTGTTTGGATAGGCGAGATGTTGCAAGGATTTTCTAGAGCATCTTCACATATGGTCGGATTGATCGAGCAGTGTATGGTTCATTTGGTAAGGATTCTAGCCTTCTCTTTTATACCGTTAAGCATCCTACGCAGGAAAATGGATATTTATTCTGTCTTGTTCTTGCAAGTATTATTGATTGATAATGTATGATACTACTCTTGATACAATACTTCATCATACATAATTAACCTTGATATCTTGTATCACTTGGTATTGATCCGATCTCATTGTCCCATTATCGTTTATCAGACCAACCATAAATCTTGTTCATTATTTCGATATTTGACCAGCCTTTCTTCATATATTCCTATTAAATAACCATTGGTTTATTCCTGTACTTGTTAACCTCCTCATCCATTTGTTCATTTACCTCATTTGAAATCCATATTACTCTTTGAAACCTCTTATTTTGTATCTCCCATTTCCTTGCCTGTTAACCCCTTGTTTATTTGACAATCAATTCTTGAACCCATTTCTCTCTGTTTCAAGTGTCCTCACTCATATTCAAATCTTCTCATTTTCATCATTTCCTTCTTTTTGTCTGGATTAATTATGTCATCACTTCTATTGTTTCTCTGGATATTTCCATGTCCATGATTTCCTTGTCTAGTTGTTCCCATGATGACTTTCATTTTAAGCAGTCCTGTTTCATATCCTATTGATCAAATTGTCCTCTTTCTTTGGATTCCTTGGATCTTTCATTGACCAATCGTACCCTTACACCTTTATCATATATATATTTCCCAAATTGTCTTTCCTTTCTACTCTGATCATGCTGACATGATATATGTTGTATCCTTGTACATATTCGTACAATTGTAATCTTCTATTCGGTCCATTCATGATGAAATCATGATTCATATATTCCTCTTCTTAACATTGTTGACCAATCGGTCTATTGTTGTTTACATGAAATCATATTGATATACCTGATTCGAGTTCAGGTTCTGTTTATTTGATATTGTTCCATTTCAGAGATGATAACGAGCATCCGTGATTATGAGTTATAGATCTTGATTTGAATTCAATTCGGGCCCAGGACTGTAAGTGGGTGGCTACCGGGCGGGACGGACCGACAGTTAAGGTCATCTCTTGCAGATCCCCAATCCCCAGACTCCGAATACTACCGGTGGTTGGTGTGTTCCGTGATCTGGTATAGCATGAACCTCGGCATGCTTGATCTTGTTTGTTTGCGAGGTCGCACCTCAATGGAGTAATAAGGTAGTCTATATGTTTGGGAGTTATATGGTTGGTATCTGATTCGTACTCGTATCATCATCTGGTTACACCTTGAAATTTTGTTCCATATTGCTTGTCGTTCTATTGCCATTCAACTCTTGTTATTTCTTTGATACCGTGTTACCTTTAAACCTTACTAAGTCATCAAAGACTTACTCCTTTCATTCTTCTTCTGTCCATATTTCCTCAGGTGCATCACTTTAGGAGAGTTTGTTGATCAATGGAGAAGTTAGGATAAATCCGACTTGATCGAGATTGTTGAGGGTAAGATCCCCCAACCACTTAGAGATTATTCGACCTCACAGGTAATGGCCAAGGTAAGAAGCTCCGTACTGCGTAAGAGCCAGTGTGTGAGATCCTGCGACCCTAAGCTCGGTAAGAACCTGCACAAGTGACTTGAGTGGGGGGGGGGGGTTAGGACCCAGTTTGCTAAGTGTCAAACCGGTTGGAGACTTTACTCAAAAGAGACTGAAGATCTGCTCTGTATAATGCTCGGGATTAGTTTCGTAAGATGACTTACCTTTACATGGGGAAGTGTGCCATATTTATAGGAATTTCTAAGAGAGGAAGGACTCCTCTGGATCGTGCCAAGTGTAAGGCCTTGATCGAGCCACCAAGGCTTGTTTAGGCCCATGGCCCAATAATGACACTTAGCCCATACCATTTTGGGCTTTTAGGGGTAGTTTAGTCATTATTAAGAGAGTTTTAGAGGGTGTGACATAGTCTGTCGAGGTTCAAGGTCCGGACGCTTGGTCCGGACCGTATTGGGCTGTTTATGGGGAAGTTCCCTAGGTTTGCCCAACTCTTCCGATTCGGACCTTATGGCTCGGACCTCCCAACTCTCTAGTGCCAGTTTACTTGGTTGCTTGTGAGATTGTCATGTTGGGTCCGAATGATCATCTGTATCGGACCTAGATGGGTCGGACCTGAAGGCCTAGGGTCGGACCCAACATCGTTTAAGTACTCTGTCCCTTTTCTAGGGAGGGTCGGACCCGGGTGGGTCGGACCCCGTATCGCTCAAATCCTTTGTTCCTCTCTTCCAGGGAGGGTCGGACTGAGTGGGTCGGACCGGAGGGGCCTAGGGTCGGATCATTGTGTCTTGGATCTTTTAGACAACTTGGGACACCTTAGGATTCGTCGCCTATGACGGATTGGACATATTTTTGTATCAACATATGTCCCCCTAGTTTACAAGTATCTTAGTAGAAGATAGTTGTGGAACTATTGGTTGAGACTGGAGGATGGGTTGTTCCTTGGTCCAATCCGCCTCTCGTAAGCAGAAAAAAGGTGTAATCCGTGCTTCGTATGGTCCTTAACTTAATCTCTCTCCCCCCTTTTCTTTTTTACTTTTGTTGCTGTCCGAGGGAAAAGGTCCGGAGTGCAACAAAGTTAAGAAAGAAAAGGGTATTTGTAAGCGAGACTAAGTGTAGATTGAGAACGTCAGAGTTGTACCTTGGTAGGTTACGGGTTAATCCGTAGATGAGTGTCCTATCCAAACCAAACTCTTTTGTAAAGAGAAGGTCCGAAGGAAAACGTCCGAGTGGACGAGGGTCCGTATGTTGGCAAGTGATCTTTGCTTGGAAAAGTTTCGAGACGTCCGATGGATAGTCATCCGAGGCCTGAGTGTTGTCATCCGCCCGAAAGTGGGGAAGTTTGTTGTATGCGTCTTTGTTATCGCAATGTAAGTTTTTTGTACCGATTCGTCATTTCACTTGGTATTGTTGTACTACACCGTTGGATGATTTTTGATCTACGATTGAGATTTAATCCCGAAAAATTGTGACGGTTGGAGTTCCAGATATAGCCCTCTATAAATAGGGGCCTAAGTCGCTTTCATTCTTCACTTTTAGAGAGGAGATTTTTGTACTTGAGCACATCCGAAGTAGTTACATCCGATACGAAGCGAGTCAAAAGACGTCCGTAGTGCGTGATTCCGTGCGAAGTCAGCTACCTTCCATCCAACCATCCGAATACAAGTAAGTTTGCTTCTTTCGTTGCGTGATTCAATTTCCCTTGTTTGTTGTCTTTTCCATTAAGCTGCTCGGATGCATGCCCATGATGCGTAGGCTAGTTAGTAATAACCAATGTTTTGGCTATGTTGACTAACACCGAGTGAACATCTTACTGACTCCGAACTAACTTCGTCCGGTAGATTCGCTTTCTTTTCCTCGAATTTTAAAATTTTCTTCTCCTCTTTTAATATACATAAAAGGCCTCTCGGACTACCTTAAAGCTTACGAAATTGCTTTCTCCTTTCCCTAGGATGTCCGAGAGTGATAGTCAGAACCAATCCGAGGCTAAGGGATATGTCTCTGATGCGTTGTCTCTATCCGACAGCTCCGAGGAGATTGACATTGGTGGTGAAGACGAGTCAGTAGAACTGGAGCAATCTCCCCGTCCGAGTCAGGAAGAACCCGAGGTAAGCTCCTTACTCCGGTTAGTTGTTCTGGGTTTAGGGTCTCCGAAGCGTCGGGATTACCTGCAAGTCTCTAATGTGCAGGGTGTTGGTGCGGCTCAAGAGACAAGCTCGCGGACAATAGGAGCTCGCCGTCCGGGCCGTGCTGGGAAGGAGCCCGAACATCCGGTAGAGATTCGATCCCTCATTCGCAACCTAGGTTATAATTTTAGGAGTAACCCTAACCGAGTTCGGTTCGTTCTGGATCCGCAAGAGCCTAACATCGAGGAGGTGCATGATACCTCCGAGGCACCTCCCGAGTTAGGTATGTTCGAAGAAGGTGTTGAGGATCGGGTCCAAGTAGCTGTTCCCCTTCGGACGGTGGTAGAGTTGGGTTCGTCCGAGGATGATAGAGTGGAGGAGGACGATCGGACTGGTAATGTCAATTCCGAGGAGGAAGAAGAAGAAGAAATGCTATCTGCCCATGTTTTTCGGAGGGAGTCCGCTGGGCAAGCGGGTATGAGTCGTCAGATGACCGAAGATGAATTGCCCGAGGGGCTCAAGAGGGGTGAGGACGTATTCCGGGTGAAATTTCCTCGGACAAGGGACGATGTTACTCATCCAGATCCTGAGGGTGAAATGAACGAGGAAGGTACATTGCCCACATGTCCTTCGATTGTGACGGCTGAGGAGGTGGAGGAACTTCGGAGGAAGTATGAGATTCCGGAGTGTGTGGAGATCCTCATTCCGGATGAGTCGCACGCTTTTTACAATCCGCCTCCGGGGTATATGTGCGTGCATGAGATAAGTCTTCACTGTGGGTGGCGGTTGCCCATGTCGTCCGAGTTTTTGGACATATTGAACAACATGGGGTTAAGTCCGCACCAAATCATCCCCAACTCGCTCAGAAACTTGATGTGCTTCGGGGTGATGTGTAAATATAAGGACATCCCGGTCACGTTTGATAACTTCCGGAAGTTATTCAACGTTAGTGTAAGTAATAGATATACTTTGTTTTATACGTTCGTATGTCGCCAAGCGTATACGTTTTTTGTCAATCCACTCTCTTCGTTGGGAATAAATTGGTGGAAGAGATACTTCTTCGTCCGGCCCGCTTTGAAGCAAGGTCAATCCGAGGCGGAAAGGCCAAAGTGGCAATTTGAGAAGAAATTTTTTCGAGGCAGGCTGCCGGACTGGAAACCTCCGGCTCGGAACGTCCCTTTATGGATGCAAGCTCTCCACCGGAATCAAGATCCGGAGAAATACTTCTTCCGAGGGTTGATATGCCAACCTCTTCCTTACCTGGCTGGCTTTTCGGAGCCAAGTTTCTGCGATGGGAAGAAGGACTTAAGTAAGTGTTTCCTCCTTCGGGCACGCGGTTGGTCATCCGAGTCGGTGGTTGCTTGCTGTGTTTGTAGTTATAAATTGTAAATTTTTGTTATCATGCATCTTACTGTCCTTCGGATGTGCAGATTTTTAGTTCGAGTACACCATGTCCACTATGCGAGAGTTGAAGCGGAAGCAGAATGCTTCTCAAAGAAAGGAGATGGAGGACGGTACTCGGACCCAAATCATCAAGACTTCCACCGTGCTGCCAATGGAGGAGCCTCGGAATGCTGCTGCTTTTCGAGCAGAGGAGACTCGGAGGGCCTCCGCGGGCGAGGAGGCCTAGACAATACCTACCCCGGATAAGGGTATGGTAGTTGGTTCGAAAGGGGCCAAGAAACCTCTGAGATCTGTGTCTCGGGATCCCCCTGCCAGTGGCTCGAGCGCTGCGGCCGGGCAAAAACGTTCGTCCGAAGGTCCAATCCCTCCGGCCAAGAAGGGCAAGGGAAAGATGAGTGATGAGCCAGAGCTGGAGTTGGATCTTTGAGGTGGCTCATTTGGCCGCTCGGGCCCACCGGATTATGGAGTTGACGCCAGCGCAAGGTTTGTTCGTTTAAATTTCTGATTGTTGTTTCAACTTTCTTTGGCTCGGAACTATATCTCTAACTTTTTAATGTCGGTTGTTCTTAGCTTGCTGCCGCCGTTCAGGCGTGCTCCGTGGTGGCGGGTCGGAGGGCCACACTAGAGGAGGACCTGGCCAAGGCTGAGGCTGCTCGGGCGGTTGAGACGTCTCGGTTGAACAGTCTGTCCGAGCGGCTGAAAAAGACCATAGCTGCCAAGAAGGAGGCCGAGTCGGAGACGGCCAAAATGAAAAGTGCCATCCTAGCGCTGGAGAAGGACTTGAAAGTTCACCAAGATTGCGTGGATGAGTTCGTTGGTGTCTCCCGGAGCTTCAAAGATATGATGCTGAATGAGCTGCTAAGGGTCCGGACAAATGCCGTCTAGGATTTCTTGGGTTCGGATTCCAGCAAATTCTTGTTCGAATCCAAGTATGACGAGGCTCGGCAGGATTGGTTCGATGCGGCTGTGGGCCAGTTTCGGAGGAAAGGTTGGATTCCGAGTGGCTGTGACTTGGAGGCTGAAGGCGTTTCTGCTTTCAAAGAGGCCGATGACTTGGACTTTGCTCTAGAGGGTGTGTCGGATGAAGACTTGCTCCAATGCGAGTTTGTGGAGCTGGTCTGTGATGAGACAGAAGACGAGAAGTTCGACCACGGTGGTCCGTACCTCCCGCAGTTCGTGCCCCGGTTGCTGATGTCTAGTGTCTTTGTTCCTTTGGAGGATCACTTGGAGCACAACCGAGACTGTTTGACTTTGCCCGGGCCTGTCCAAGGTTTCGATCGGGACTTGGACTTGATGCAACGATGCCCTGCCTTCCTGAAAGTTGCGAGCTCGAGAGATAGGAGTTGCCTGAAGCGAAGAGCAGAGCAAGCACCTCCGGAGGAGGATGTCGGAGGCCCCTCCGGAACTCAGGCTGGTTCATCCGAGCGGCAAAGAGAGTGAAGACGGGGTATGCCCCGGATTTCTGTAAGTGTGAGCCTTCGGGCCTTGAGACAATGTTGTTTCCTTCCTAATCGCTGTTTTGTATAACTTGCTTTATCTAAGTTACACTTGAATCGGTATCTATGTCATTGGTCCGGGCTCGTTGATGGCTCGGAGCAACTTTTATTATTGGCTTGTGTTATTGCTCTTCCGAATGCATGTTTCTTCTTGTGCGTTGAGTTTATAAAATAGTCCGGCAACTCAAAGTTTCATTGACTCGGCTTTTTTGGGTAATGGATCCGAGTCTACGAGGCTCGATTTTCCCCAAAATAATGCAGTATTCAATTGGTAGACCTTTGGCTCGGTCGGACAAGGCGTTTGTCCGGGTCTTAGCTCTAAATGCTAATCGTATAGGTAAGATTGGTGTAATCAAATCTATAACAAGTAGGGCTAGGTCGGACGTTATCATCTTGCTCGATCCGTAGGGACTTGGTGAACTGCTCCGAGCCGTGTTGGCTTGCACAGGGTAAAAGTTGAGTGACCCGCTTCGGATCGTAGTTGGTAAGGAAGTTAGCGAGGCAGCCTCGGGCTGACAGATCCGAACGGGCAATAGTTTGAAATAATTCACTCAATGAGGCCGGAAATGTGAAGGGACTCTTGGTTGGCCCAATAGCGGCCCAAGCCCATCGCGGCGGTTACGGGCCACGTGGCGAGTGATGATTGGTTCTTCACTTCTATATATACCCCTGGATTGTACGGCTTTTCGTCAGATCATTCCATCCCTTTTATAGTAATAGGTGGTTCAGATCCTGGGGTCCGGATGTCTGACGAGTGGGTTTATTCCACCGTTCCTATGCATGATCCGCCTCTAAGGGTTTTTCGGTGCTTCGGAAGTCCCTCTGGGTCGGACCATGCTGGGGACGATGAAATCAAGTCACTCAGATTCACTTTCCTTCGGATCCTCGTGCTAATCTTCTTTCTGCGGGGCTGTAACGTGTATCGTCAGCTTCAGCCCCGGGGAAGCGGATTAGTTCGCTGTTCCCAAGGACTAGAAGACTTGTTGGCATGGAGAGTCGAATTCTCGGGCGGTTTTCTCCTTCCACCATTTACCATTTTCTTGAGGTGCCCGAGGGTGCGAACTAGAAAGTGGTTGTGGTGGAAGATGCGGATCGTTTGAGAGGACCGTGGAGCTTCCTTGCCCGAACCGGATAACTCCGGTTCGGATTCAACTTGTCCCTTTGTGCGGAAGTAGGGACTCATTCTTTGGAGATCCATTGGTTCGTGTTGTTCCTGTTTTGCCTCGGACTCTGGGCTTCGGAGCGGTCATATCTTCGCGTTTCGGATGTTACGTCATCAAGAATTGCTTATGTAATGTAAAGAACGATGTAGAGTTCCCTTAGTTTTGCGTGACTCGGATGTATGTATTCGGAGTGTGCAATCTTGTAATGCGTACTCCTTTGAATAATACAAGGTCTTCTTGCTTTCTTTCTTTGACTCGTTATAATGCTTTATCCGAACTAACTGGTATAAGTTAATTTTGTTTGAGCAATTAGCTTCTCAAATATTTGCTGCATCAATTGGCTCGGACCTTCTCTGACCGGTCCGAGGCAATCCGTTTGTGTGAATGTAGCTTTTACTTCCTTGCAAAAAGTTGTATTGATTTGACGGAAATTCAAGTACAACTGGTGGGCTTCGAGGCCGGATAAGTAAAATGACAAATTGGTGTCAAGCCTAGTGATAAACAAGTTTGGAATAAGGTGGCGGATAGATTGGAAGCTCGGTTGGCAAATTAGGAAAACAATTACTTGACACTTGGTGGTCGATTGGTGCTCCTTAAGGCTGTGCTCACTTCTCTCCCTATTTATCATTTCTCCTTTTTCAAAATACCTACCTACATCCTTAACCGGCTTAAAAAGATTCAATGTCATTTCTTATGGGGAGGTTCTTTGGGTGGGTATAGGAAATTAGCTTGGGTGAAGTGGGAGGTGGTGTGTCGTTCGAAAGAAAAAGGGGGCTTGGAGTGAAAAACCTTGAACTTTTTAATTTAGCCTTATTAGGTAAATGGGGATGGAGGATTTTGAGTGAAAGGAAAGCTTTTTGGGTACAAGTGATCGAGTCAAAGTATGGGAACTTGTTGGAGTCTGTTGAGTCGAGTAGGGGAAGAAAGGTGTATAAGAAATTTTGGTCTTCTTCGTGGAGGGATATTGTCAATTTTGTTGGAAGTAGTGAATGGTTTAATTCTAGTCTTACAAGGTCACTTGGGGATGGTAAGAAAACAAGCTTTTGGGAAGGTCATTGGGTCAGGGAGGGAGTTTGTCTTAAGGCTTTGTTCCCTCGGCTGTATAGTTTAGAAACAGTCAAAGAGTGTCGTGTTGTTGATAGATTAGGAGTTGGAACTGCGGAGAGGGCTGATTTGTGGTCTTGGAGGAGACCGTTGTTTGTGTGGGAGGAAAAATTGTTGGAAGAATTAATGTTAATTCTGAACAGGTACAACTTGAAGTCAGAAACAAGTGATGAATGGAGGTGGACCAATTCAAGGTCGAACAGCTACACAGCAAAGGAGGGTTATGCTCAGATTGTGGCGGCTAATGGAGGCAATCAGATTCAGGAGAAGGAGTGGGCGAAGTTCGTTTGGTTAAAATGGAATCCTCAAAAGCTCAACGTTTTTGTTTGGAGGGTGATGCTCGACAGGTCTGCGATGTTACCAAATTTGAAGAAGCGAGGCATTCTATATGACGGAGCTGATACCTGCTGTCGATTATGTGAGACCAGAGTTGACGAATACCCGATTCATCTTTTTTCCAAATGTGAATTTGCAAATTCAGTATGGATTAAAGTACAAGATTGGCTAGATTTCAGTTTGGTGGGTGCCGAAGATATGGAATCGTTGTCACGAAACTTTGTTAAAGGGATCCCATCGAAAGGAAAGGAAATATGGCTAATGACTTGGCATGGTGTTCTATGGTATGTTTGGAAGGCCCGTAACGATCTGATCTTTAAAGGAGCTGCTACAACTCCAACGGAAGTGTTCGAATGTATCAAAAGAAACATGTGGTTTTGGTTAAGGAGCAGCAACAAATTGCGGCCTCTTGCAGTGTTAGCATATTGGGAACTTTGTCCAGGTGATGCAATAATTTAATTAGGTGTTTTTGAGTTGTAGTACTGTATTAGGTACTTGTGCTAGAACAGGACCATGTCTTAGTGCTCTGGAAGAATGGGAATTGGGATGTTGTATGGACTACTTTTCAAGCATAACTTGTGCTTTCTGTAATGAAATTTTTAATTCTTCAAAAAAAAAAAAGGAAAATGACAAAAAACTTTGATAACTGTCGTAGTTTAATCTCAAAGTGTTAACCTAAGCATAAAACTTTTGCAAATTCTTAGCATTCCAGGTTCTTTTCAAGGCTCGCCCTTGGTCGTCTTCTAGCTCAAAGCTTCCATTGACTCTGGCTCCAGTAACTTTGTAAGGTCCCTCCCATTTGGGTTTGAGTTTCCCAACATTGCTTAGGATATCGGCCCTTCTCAGGACTAAGTCTCCGACTTGTATATCTTTGGGGAAGACACGCTTGTTGTAGGCTCGAGCAGTCATGGCTTGATATCGGAGGATGCTAGCTAGTGCTGTTAGGAATATCTGTTAGTATTTTGATCACTCATCACATGTTCTTATCTTAGCCAGAAAGGTGATTAAGTACTCTTGGTTCACTTGAACATTGTAAAAGAGGAAATCACTGAGTATGATTAGTCTAGTAAATCTTGTATTAGGATTATAGGTCTCTGAGTGTAATTTTTATTTCAAGAAGACCATGAAGATCAATCCTAGCAATGGAGCTTTTCTGAAGATTAGAAGACTGAAGATTGCACAAGATTTATGAAGACACAAAGGTTTAAGTCTAACTCAGAAAGACTATGTCCTTAATCCTTTCTTAAGTATATTAACTTACTTTCAAAATACAATTCTGGACATATGACATCATGAGTATGGAGCATGCAAGCCATCAGAAAGGCTCATGTATCTGTTGAGACTAAAGGACAATGAACAGTACTATGCATTAAATGCATCGCGAAATCTTAAAAAGCAATCCTCTCTGAAAAATGAGATAGTGACTTCTGAGTACATAGTTCAAGATATAAACGGATATAATTTGATAGAGAGCACAACGGATATAATTCAAACGCCTCTCAAATTTATCTATATATATCACACACTTAGATGATTGAAGAACATACCTTAGAACGCTCTATCTTGCAAACTTACCATCAAGCAAAGTATTCTCTCAAGCACTCTACTACCCTTTCTGAAAGCTTTCTGTTGCTTGAAGAATCACTAGTAGTTCTAACTTGTCCTGAACCTTAACAAGAGATTGTTATTCGTGAAAGAGTTGAACTATCAGATACCCTTTCTAAAGCTCATTCTCCAGAACGGACATCAATTACTTGGGTCAAGAAAGCGATCGCCATCCACTGAACAAGTGTATTAAGTAGTCTCGTTCTGTTTGGCTCTCTGTAAACATAACTGAAAAGTTATACGAGAAGCCTTTCTGACAAAACCTTATAACCAACACCATCAAGGCGTGGAGTAGAGGAAGTACTTGATTTGGGAAATCAGGGAATAACTCCAAGGTTATCTGAGTAGAGGAAGTACTTAGCTCTAGGAGCTGGGGAATAACTCAGGGGGAACATTTGGTTGGGAATAGGCGTGTATACGAACCGAACGAGCCGAGCTTTACTCTAAACGAGCCTTGTTCGTGAACATTTCACTTATGTTCGTGTTCGAGATCGACGATCGTTTCAAGATCGAGCTCGGCTCGTGTTCGGTCCACTTCTGATTATGATCGCGAACGTTCGTGAACAGTTCGTTCGTTTATGTTCTGTTCGTTTGCGTTAGACAATTATGATCGTTTATGTTCGAAAAAGCTCTTCATGCTCAAAATTTGCTCGTTTAGCTCGAAAAAGGTCAAATATATATCAATTTTCAAATCTAACATCCACAAGATGCATAAAATACTTCTATTTGTTACATTCGAAACACCAAGTTTCAAATTTCCATTACAAAATATGCGTTCCACAAATTCGAAACCAAAAATGAAGTTCACAACTTCACATATACATTTTCGATGAAAATGTCTTCGCTTGCGTCACGGTATCTAGGAGGCAATCTTGCAATTAATATTCATCCATCTAAAGTCCTGAAAATATGATGAAATCAGACAACAAACAAGTCAGATAAATTCTAGCACTTTGGCCAATAAATACAATTCATTCATAACATTCTAATATGAATTTCAGTAACTTTTGCATTATTACTAAAATCGATCTCACCCATCTCTCTTAATTGAATAAACACATTCAATTATATCATGCACAATTATTGAAGCTAAAATTCAAAAGAAAGACAGTACGTTGCATTGCATAATATAGAATTAGAAAGTTTAAGAAAGTGGTAAAACATGTCTGGAGCTTTTTGGAGAAGTCTTGGAACAACATTAAAGCGACATCGATTTAAGATTAATACCATACAGCCAATAAGATCGGTCTGTCACGAACATAATAGTATCTTTAGCCTTCACCTCAACATTTGCTGTATGTTCCTTTAGTTGTAATTAGGCTGAGTAATAAACTTTTTTCATAAAGTCATCTCTTAGCATTTGTATAAAACAAATTTGTGGAAGAAAACTAGATTAACTGTAAACAAACATGACAAACAGGACAAAGAATTCATAATATACACCATAACACTACCAGATCATAAAGTTAAAGCTTGAAATTTCAATGACAAATATCCAAAAAAATGAAAAAGAAAACCACACAAACACATAAAAAGCTTCAAACTTTGAAATCAATAGCAGCTAAACCTTGTCTAATCCCATATAGAAATTACGAAACCAAGTCCAAGAAACAAGAGCAATATCCATAACACATCAATAATGATCAAACAAACACAATTCATAAACTCAAACAGCACAATTCTAAGTAATATAGCTTGTTAGATTGGTCGCAATGAACTCACATTTATAACTTGAGTCGGGTAACTTATGGATCAGGTAGGTAGTGTAATCACAAATGGATCTTCCATCTTCTGTAAAAGAAAAGGGTAAATATTAGTTTGCGAGTGGTAGTAGCCTAGTAAGAAAGAAAAATAATAAAAAATTAGCTAGTAGGAAAGTTAGGAAGCTTTTAATGGAACTAATACTATAAATTAGATAGTATGAAAGTATAAATATTAGTTTGCGAGTGGTAGTAGCCTAGTAAGAAAGAAAAATAATAAAGAATTAGCTAGTAGGAAAGTTAGGAAGCTTTTAATGGAACTAATACTATAAATTAGATAGTATGAAAGTATAAATATTAGTTTGCGAGTGTTAGTATCCTAGTAAGAAAGAAAAATAATAAAGAATTAGCTAGTAGGAAAGTTAGGAAGCTTTTAATGGAACTAAAATTATAAATTAGATAGTAGAAAAGTATAAATATTAGATTGCGAGTGGTAGTAGGCTAGTAGTAAAGAAAAATAATAAATAATTAACTAGTAGGAAAGTTAGGAAGACTATAAATTAGATGGTAGAAAAGTAAATATTAGTTTGCGAGTGGTAGTAGCCTAGTAGGAAATAAAAATAATAAAGAATTAGCTAGTAGGAAAGTTAGGAAGCTTTTTAATGGAACTAATAAGACTATAAATTAGATAGTAGAAAAGTTTAAATATTAGTTTGCGAGTGGTAGTAGCCTAATAGGAAAGAAAAATAATAAAGAATTAGCTAGTAGGAAAGTTAGGAAGATTTTAATGGAACTAATAAGACTATAAATTAGATAGTAGGAAAGTATAAATATTAGTTTGCGAGTGGTAGTAGCCTAGTAGGAAAGAAAAATAATAAAGAATTAGCTGGTAGGAAAGTTAGGAAGCTTTTTTAATGGAAGTATAATAGAGCAGATAGTACATACATAGAAGAAAATTAATATTTATACGAATCATACATTATCTTTCTTTTTCACTCCATGAAGCTTACGACACTAATCTCCAGTGCACATCAACATTTCTACTGTCTTTGGTGCCAAAGAAGCACGGTAGGTATCAATCACTCTTGTACAAGCACTATAACAAAATGCAATGAATATAAATGCAGAGAAAATACAATTTCTTCATCAGACGACGATACTTCATTGAAGTAAGAGTAATGGTTATTCTTATTCAGTTCATGAGCTTGCAGATTATAGTTTGCGCTCGTAAAAGAAGCTAGCTAATACCAAGCAAAATATACAACATATTTTACGACTTATGATCACAGGAATAGCCACATTTAACTACCAAATTCTTCTGATCATCCAGACTTCCCTAACAATCAATTATCTACAAGAGCAGCTGAAACCGGATTCAATTCAAGTCACTAAGAGCTACAATCACCACTATTCTTGTTCCAACTTCCAAATACAAAATCTTGCTACGACCTTTAATCATTTCTAGCATTAATGCCAACATACATATGATTATGAACACTCGTAAGGTAACTGTAAATTGCCTCCTTTTCACATTGAATTCAACTTCAAATTAGAAACAGAACTGAGAAAGTAGACAAGTCATTCAATAAATAGAATCTATAGTACAAGAATTCAATCCAAAACAACCTAAATAGAATCTATAATTTCATTCCACAATAACTAATAAAAAGAAGACTAACCTGCAGAGAAGAGCAGCAGATCGGAAGAGGAGATGCGGCGGAGTGGAACTGGAGCAGTGGAACAGAGTGCGGGTGCGGAGAGAAGAGAAGACGAAGGAACAGAGTGCGGGTGCGGAGAGAAGACGAAGGAACAGAGTGCGGAGAGAAGACGAAGGAAGAAGTTAACTGGAACTGGAGCAGTGGCGGTGGAGAATGCGGCGGTGGAGAGTGGACTGGAGAGTGGAGACGACGGAGAAGAGTAGAGGAGACGATGGAGAAGTCCAGTGGAGGCTGTGGAGCGGAGTGTTTGTAATTGGATCTGGAATTAGAATTAGGTTTTAGGTATATTTGTTTTGTTTTATACAAATATAATTATAAAAATAATAATTAAATATATATACACCTATGTTCGCGAACACTCGAGCCATAACCAATTAAGCTCGAAACTCGTTCGATAATTACTCGAAATATGTTCGCGAACCGTTCGAGTTCGGTCAACTCGATAACGAACCGAGCGTTGACCGAGCTTTTTCGCGAACGTTCACGAACGGCTCTGTTCATTTACACCCCTAGTTGGGAACCATTTTTTTAAGAATCTTAGAATAGGATTATTGTAAGGTGAACTCAATTATCTGTTCTAGTGAATTCTAGGTCTCAGAAAGACCGAAGTGGATTAGTTGGAGGATTACGCCACCTCCAGATACCACTATAATTGCTGTGTCATTTACCTTTCTGTATTTACATTTCAGCAAAGCACACACACATACTTATTGTTTCTGCACCTACCTATCTTATAGTCTTCCGCGCTCTGAATTTAAGTATCAGAAACCCCCAGGTTTCTGAGAAACTGTGTTTATCGACAAAAGTTTTAAAAGACTATTCACCCCCTCTAGTCTTTTACTTTGCCGTTATCTGGACCAACAAGTGCCTTATTTCGTTTGTCTTCAAGGAGCTCAAGGTCGTAGATCCTAGCTTGCCACTTCATTCTCAGCCGGGTTGTACTGCTGGATCCTCTGGGTTTCCACTGGTACTTCCGAAGGAATGACCGCCTCAGATCCATAGACAAGGGAAAAAGGCGTCTCCTGTGTGGAAGTCCGAGTCGTTGTCCTATGTGCCCAAAGGACCGCGTCGAGGTCATCTGCCCAACTGTCTTGGGAGGTCCTCAACCTTTTCTCCAAATTTTGACAATGGTCTTGTTGGTGGCTTCTACTTGACCATTAGCTTGGGGGTGGCCAACGGAAGTGAAGCGTTGTTCTATTTTGAAAGATTGAAGCCACTCCTTCAATCTTGCCCCAGAGAATTGAGCACCGTTGTCTGACACTAGAATTCTTGGAAGTCCGAAGCGGCAGATGATGTTCTTCCAGATGAATGTCCGTACCCTGCTTTCAGTGATAGTCGAAACTGCCTCTGCCTCAACCCACTTAGTGAAATACTCTACTGCCACGATCAGGAATTTCTTCTGATGGGTTCCGCGTGGGAAGGGACCAACTATGTCTATACCCCATTGATCAAATGGACATGCTATAATTGACGGAATCATAGGGTTGGTCGGGCGATGCGGTATGTTGGCATAATATTGGCAGTCTTCGCAGGCACGAGCGAAGTTGGCGGCATCTGCATCAATGGTAGGCCAATAGTATCCTTGTCTTATGATCTTCTGCGCCAAGGTTCTTCCCCCTGAGTGACTTCCACAACTTCCAGCGTGGATTTCCTCCATCACAGTTTTCGCTTCCTGGGGATCCAGGCATCTCATGTGGGTGCCGGTGAAGGATTTTTTGTAAAGATCCTCTCCCATGATGAAGTTTCTGCTGGCTCGGCATAGGATCTGAAGGTAGAGAGCCATCCTTGAGATAGTAGAATATGTCAGTCATCCAGCTTCTTTCAGTGCTCAAGAGGAAGACTTGTTCATTGGAGTTTTCCAAGGAGGAGTCCGTGCGGGTCATCAAGATGACACTTCTCGTGTCTAGAGCTCCTAAGCCGAGGCGTACTTGGAGAGGGCATCGGCTTTTTCGTTCCATTCCCTGTGGAATTGGTCAAGAGTGAATTCCTCAAAGTGCTCAACCTCTTTTTTGAGAAGCTCCAAGTACTTAATCATGTTAGGTCCTTTAGCGGTAAAAGACCCGGAGAACTGGGATTGCACGAGTTGTGAATCTGTGTAAGCCTTGATTCTTTTCACCTGAAGAGCTCTCGCCATCCTTAGGCCGGTGAGGAGTGCCTCATACTCAGCCTCGTTGTTTGTTACTTTAAAGTTGAGGGTGATGGCGTATTCTAGCTTGGCTCCTTCAGGACTTTCAAGAAAAATTCCTATTCCTCCCAATCGTCCAGTAGAGGATCCATCCACTTGTAACATCCAACAATCCTTGTTTCCCAATTTGTTTTCCACAGTGAGAGTAGGCACCTTTTCATCCTCCTGCTTCTTGTCGGAAGATGCATGTATCGAAGTGTTGGGTGCCTCGTCTAAGAGAAACATGTGCCTCACCCTTAATGAATCATCCATGGGTTCCTGACACTCAGTCCAAAGCTGGAAACTATTCCTATGTGTACTTTAGGCCTGTTCTCGTTTTCTTTTTCTTCCTCCATGGAATCTTTTACTTGGGTGATCATGACATGGATCACATTTTCCTGTGGACTTTTGGTTCCTCCTTCTGTTTCCTCCGGATAATCCACGAGGAAGTCGGCAAGAACTTGTGCCTTATTGGCAGATGGAGCTTGATAGCAGATATCATATTCACTTAACTCAATTGCCCACTTGGACAAGCGTCCTGACTGGTCTGACTTACCTAGGACATGTTTGAGTGGTTCATTGGTGAGGACCACAATCCGATGAGATTTGAAGTAAGGCTTTAGTCGCCGTGCAGTGTAAACCAGTGCGAAGGCGACCTTCTCGATCTTGACATATCTGGCTTCAGAGCCCACAAGGGCCTTGCTCAAGTAGTAGATCGGTAAATGGTTGTTGCCTTGTATTCGCGCCAACACAGAACTCATCGCTTCATCAGTAGTGGCCAGGTAAAGGTAAAGAGGTTCACCCTCTGCTGGTTTAGACAAGAGGGGTGGTGAGAGGAGGTACTTTTTCAAGTTATCCAGGGCCTCTTCGCACTCCTTTGTCCACTCAAACTTGTCTCCTTTCCTTAGAATTTTGAAGAAGGGTAAGTTTTTCTCGGCGGACTTGGAGATAAAACGGCTTAATGCCATCACCCTTCCCAAAAGCTTTTGAACCTCATTGATTGTTCTTGGCTGTGGTAAGTCCAAGATTGCCTTTATTTTCTCCGGGTTCGCGCTGATACCTCTCTCTGTGACCATGTAGCTAAGAAACTTTCCTCCCTTTACTCCGAACGTACACTTTTCAGAGTTCAACTTCATTCCATATTTCCGAAGAATGGAAAAGCAATTGTTAAGATGCTCGATATGCTCCTCTTCAGTCTTGCTTTTTACAAGCATGTCATCCACATAGACTTCCATGGTTCTACCCAATTCTTCTTTGAACATCTTATTTACCAGTCGTTAGTGTGTAGCGCCTGCGTTCTTGAGGACAAATGGCATGACCTTGAAACAGTAAACCCCTTCTGCCGCGAAGAAGGCCGTCTTCTTGATGTCTTCCTGGGCCATCCAGATTTGGTAGAAGCCTTGATATGCGTCCATGAAGCTTAGGAGCGCACACCCTGCAGTGGAATCAACCAGCTGGTCTATGCGAGGTAATGGATACGGATCCTTTGGACAAAACTTGTTGAGTCTAGTGAAGTCATTACACATTCTCCACTTTCCCGGGGCCTTTTCGACGAGGACCACGTTACAGACCCAGTCAGAGTATCTGACTTCTTCGATATGTCATGCTTTCATCAACTTGTCCACCTCTCCTGCTATGATAGCATCTTCAACAGGCCCGAAATCCTTCCTCTTTTGTCGGATATGTTTTACCGTCGGATCCATGTTTAGACGGTGAACTGCAATCCTTGGGTCTATCCCCTTAAGGTCATCTGTGCTCCAGGCAAAAACATCGTGGTTGTCTCGGAGGCATGTGATGAGCTTCATTTCTACTTCTGTGCTCATCTCTATTCCAATTCGGGTTACCTTCTCTGAATTCCCTTCAATCAGCTGGACCTCTTTCAAGGCTTCATGAGGTTCCATCCTGGCAGTCTTTGGGAATTTTTCTTTAAGTGACCCAGCTCCAATTTCTTCCTTTGATGGGGTAAGAGCCACAGGGGGACTCTCGAGCCCTTTGGTGACCGAAAGAACGGGTACTGAAGCTGCCCTGGTCGACATGATATAACATTCCCAAGCCTCTCTTACATTTCCCACTTCTTCACCCACGCCGTTTGGGGTTGGAAACTTTACCCTGTTGTGTAGGGGAGACGCAATTGCCTTGAATTGATTAAGTCCTGGACGGCCCAAGATCACGTTATAGTCAAAGGTGCTATCGACTACCACAAAGAGGATTGTCTCAGACACCCTTGTCGGAAAGGTGCCCAAAGAGACTTGTAGTGGTATACTTCCAATGGGACGTACTACAGATCCTCCAAAACCCACCAAAGAAGTATACACACGCCCATATTGAATTCGTCCCAAGTGCATTTGCTCCACGGTCCTTTTGGAGATGACATTGGAAGAACTTCCTGTGTCGACAAGTACTTTGTTGACCTTGTAAGTGGCGATAACCAGAGAAACAACCAAAGGAACGTCGGGGTCCTTGAGATCTCCTCCACCAGACGTTGGTGGGGGGATTTTGCTATCATCAAAGGTGATGGCATTTGTGCCCTTCAGGGCTGAAGGAGCATAGGCTCTATCGTTGTTTCTCAAGTGTTGCGCGGTCCTTTCCCTTGCATTTCGACTGTCTCCCCCAGTTGGTCCTCCCGCAATGGCATTGATAACTCCGCTATAGGGGAGGTTTTCCATCTCCATATCATCGTGGTACCCTCGGTATCTTTGGGCATGCTGAGGTGGGATCTCCGCTGGAGGTGGCGGTAAGGACCCTGTCGGAGGTTCCGAATCACGCTCCTCCCTTCTTTGTTCATTCTTCTGGTGTCTGGAAGGTTCCTTTTCATATATAGGTTCTTTCAGCTTTCCGCTCCTTATCATCCCCTCTATTTCTGTCTTCAACTGGACACAGTCCTCCGTTGAGTGACCTTTTTGCCTATGGAACCTACAGTAGTCCTTGGAGGCTTTGTTCTTCTTGTTGCTCCTCGTAGGTTTTGGCCATTGAATATCCAAGTTTTTCTCAACGATAGAAGCCAAGATGTCGGATCTTAGTCTGTTGAGGCGAGTATACTCGGCGTATCTCCTTGGAGGAGTCCTCTCTTTGCGGAATTCCCTCTTATCTCTAAGTTCCCTTTTTTGTTCAAACTTTCCCTGACGAGGAGGAGGTTCTTGTCTTACTTGCTCTTTTCCCTTTTTGGCTCCAGCTCTTATCGGAACATTTCGTCGATACTCTTCTCCATACAAAACTCCTTCACAGATATCTTCCAAGTACTTTTTAGTTGTGATTTCTTCATTGGAAAGATTTTTTCTGAGATCATCATTGTAAGTGTTGGAATATAGGTGTCAGACCCGTTCTTTGATGCTATGAGGTTCTACTTGGCGTACTTCGGCATTGAAACGGTCAAGAAAGGTTCTAAGGTCCTCATGCTCTTTCTGGATTATTCCTGCCAGGTGCTCAACTGAACTCTTTCTCCTCTTTGCTCTCTCAAATCTTTTCAGGAAGAGGGAAGCGATATTCGTATAGGACTTGATGGAACCATTAGGCAGTGAGGTCCACCAATCCATTGCTTCCCCAAAGAGTGTAGTGGAAAAGTTGAGAGCTTTCGTGTTGTCATTCAGGCCGTTGGTCTCCAACTTACTTTCGTATCTAGTAAGGTGCCCCACAGGACAAGTATCTCCGTAATAGTGTTCAAGGTTTGGAATAGTGGAGTCAGGGCATTTCCTTTCCTTCCTGATCTCGTCACATAGAGGATTGGGAGCTCTAAGAGTTACCTTCTCATGTGCCTTCACCATCTTGCTTAGAGTGGCGATTTGCGTTTCTAAGGCCTTTTGTTGAAGATAAATCTGCTCAGTTGTTAGCTTCTCACCAATCCTGGGGTTGATGGCCACATCTGGAGGAAGGTCATTGAGAGGAACTATTGAGATGCTTTCTGCCACATGATCTCTTGGTGCATGTTGTTGTGCTCCACGCCGACTAGTTCCAACTTCATCCACTCGTGGCATCACTGGACTTCTCCCTCGCTGTTCGTGAGAAGTAGAGGCCCTTCTGTTGAGAAGATTCCTTAGATCTTCCGATTGAGCTTGTTCCCCCAGCCTTTGTTGGATAGGACGATGCTCATTCCTTGATTGTGCGGGTTCAGCTTGTCTCGGAATTGCCAAAGGAGGAGTGGGTTGAGGAGGCTGGAGGTTGTTTGATCCAAAGCATCCCTGAATAGTGGTGAGTAAGAGGCCAAACTGATTCTCATTCATCCCGAACTCGCTGGGACGAATGATATGCCCATTTGGGAGGGTAAAGTTTCTTCCTGGAGGAGGACCATGTGTTCTTGACGGAGGAACTTGTCCTTCAACCCTAAGCACCTGGGTCCTTATTGGCGGATAAGCGGCTCTTTCCTCATATGAAGAGAGACTGGCGGTATGGCCATCGCTAGGACAATCCATCGTATCTCTTGGAGGAATTCCTGCCACCCTTCCTCTCCTAGTGGGAGGTCTACCTCTTTGCCTTGGAGCAGGCGTGCCACTTGCAGTAGCGTTGGTTCTGGCGGACCTTCTTGTTCTTGCCATTACTAAAGAGAACGGAACTTTTCGTAAAGTTTCCCACAGACGGCGCCAAAATGTTGAGGGTAAGATCCCCCAACTACTTAGAGATTATTCGACCTCACAGGTAATGGCCAAGGTAAGAAGCTCCGCACTGCGTAAGAGCCAGTGTGTGAGATCATGCGACCCTAAGCTCGGTAAGAACTTGCACAAGTGACTTGAGTGGGGGGGGGGGGGTTAGGACCCGGTTTGCTAAGTGTCAAACCGGTTAGAGACTTTACTCAAGAGAGACTGAAGATCTGCTCTGTATAATGCTCGGGATTAGTTTCTTAAGATGACTTACCTTTACATGGGGAAGTGTGCCATATTTATAGGAATTTCTCAGAGAGGAAGGACTCCTCTGGATCGTGCTAAGTGTAAGGCCTTGATCGAGCCACCAAGGCTTGTTTAGGCCCATGGCCCAATAATGACACTTAGCCCATACCATTTTGGGCTTTTAGGGGTAGTTTAGTCATTATTGAGAGAGTTTTAGAGGGTGTGACATAGTCTGTCGAGGTTCAAGGTCCGGAGAGGTTGGTCCGGACGCTTGGTCCGGACCGTATTGGGCTATTTATGGGGAAGTTCCCTAGGTTTGCCCAACTCTTCCGATTCAGACCTTATGGCTCGGACCTCCCAACTCTCTAGTGCCAGTTTACTTGGTTGCTTGTGAGATTGTCATGTTGGGTCCGAATGATCATCCGTATCGGACCTAGATGGGTCGGACCTGAAGGCCTAGGATCGGACCCAGTATCGTTTAAGTACTCTGTCCCTTTTCTAGGGAGGGTCGGACCTGAGGGCCTAGGGTCGGACCCCGTATCGCTCAAATCCTTTGTTCCTCTCTTCTAGGGAGGGTCGGACCGGAGGGGCCCAGGGTCGGACCTATGGGTCGGATCATTGTGTCTTGGATCCTTTAGACAACTTGGGACACCTTAGGATTCGTTCCAAAGGTGCCTATGACGGATTGGACATATTTTCGTATCAACAGAGATTAGTTTATTGATGTAAGTTGGCAAGTTGGATCCACATTGAGGTGTAAAGAATGCTGAAAATATCAGGTATAGTACATGGCTTTTGTTTTTCTTGGGTTTTAGTCCGTTCCTGCGACTTCTGAAAGATAAGAGATGGTCTGGTAGGAAGGGTGCAGGCGGGTGCGCTTAGCCATGGAGCAGGGTGCTTCATGGCGGGGCGTCACAGATTTTGTAACGCCCCGAAAATTTCACGAACTTTTAAAAAAAACAAGGGCGTTAAACCAATAATAGGAAGACAATCTAAAAGCTTCCAAAAGCTGAAATTTGAATAGTTGACTTGCGATAACACTATTTTTACCAGCAGCTAAAATTCTAACATAACACTTTCGAAGAATACTATTTCTAAAAAAAAAACAGCGGATAAAAGTTACAAAACAAATCCCATTTATAACCCACTTTCACTCAAGTTGCTGAACGTCTACCCGACTCGGTCCTCCACTAGACTTCGAAATCTACAAGAAGGTAACTGTTGAGGGGTAAAACCTCGAACACTAACTAAACTATTACAAGTAACCTAATCTAGGATCCGCCTCCTACTTAAAGTCCGAAGCAAGACTAGTCCGAGCTAGAGTACCTGAAAGGACTAAGTGGGGGGGGGGGTTAGAATGGGTTACCCGGATTGCATATGTCAATCCGGTAAGAGACTTTACTCAAGAGGGAGTTGGAAGCTCTCAATGTAATAGTTATGAGGAAGGTTATGAAATCAAGAGTGTTTATCACTTAGGGATCCTCACTTTGATATTGCTTATCACTTGGGAATTGTGACTTAGATTAAGGTCTTGGACCTTGTGCTATACTTATAGTTATCATATCTTATGAGATTGATCACAAGATGATGCCAAGTGTATGCTTCAGATTTGGACACCAGTGCTACCTTTGGCCCATGGCCCATTAGTGGATAGTAATCCCATACTAATTAATGGGCCTGGGAAGGTAGTTTGGACCTTTCCCTCTGAGAGTACTGTTCCGCATGTTGGGTCCATGTAAGTTCCTCGGACAGATCTGTATGCTTGGTTGATCTGGCCTTAGGCAACTCAAGGTGTCCGGACCTAGAGTTCCACGGAAGTATCTCATTGGTTCTGTTATATACGTTTGGTCTTACTGTGATGGCAGCGTCCGAGATTCTCTCGTCCGGTCCGTTTAGCATCATAGGACTGACAGTTTGTGGTACTTGGAAGGACCATGTGACCTTTTGTCAGGTTCGGAAGTCATCCATCTAGCTTGGTCGAACCTAGCTGAAATGGCGTGCTGACTTGTAAATACTAGTTGACCTGAGATGGTTTCCTTTATGTCGGGCCATTCGAAGGTCGGATTAGCAATGAATAGGCTATCTCAGCCTTGATGCGCTTTAGGACACGCTCTATGGCGCCCTTAACGGATTGGACACATGTCCGTATCAATATGTCCCCCTAGTTTCCAAGTATCTTAGTAGAAGATAGTTGGTAACTATGAAGAGAACAGATGTGTTGTGGAGCATGTCCGAATTGTTAACTGAAAAAGGAAAAAATCCTTTTTGTTGGGATCCGTCGTCCGTGTTCTTAGGAATTCAATATATCTCTCTCTCTCTCTCCCCCCCCCCCTTTCCTACAGTCCGAGTTATGTAATATCTCGGACTGTAGATAGAAAAGGTATTTGTATCCGAGATATATAGATCCGAGTACGGTTAGGATCTGACGAAGTCCTCTGTGGAAGAGTGTATCGGAAGTTATCCGTTGGACCGAATATGTGAAATGGTCCTCCTGGGCCGCTGATCCGTAAATCAAAGAGGCCCAATGAGTTGCCTGTCCGGCCCATGGGGGAAGATCCCGGGTAAAGCGATGCGACCGTTGGATTGGAAAGTTTCAACGGTTGAGATTTTAAACCCAATTGATGTGACGCCTCTGATGAGCATTAAATGCGATGCACTGTTAGCTATCCACTTGCGAACCGGCACAACCGTTGGATTGAAAAGATCAACGGCTGGGGCTGGAATCCAAGTGATGTGACTCTTGGCTTTCCCAAATTGCCCCTATAAATAGTCAGCCCATCAGTCGCTTTCACACTTTAGCCACATCGAAACTCAGAGCAACTCTCAAGCAATTCGAGCAATCAGAGATCGACCCGAGCAACTGAAACTCGCAAAATATTGGGATTTCCAGTTGAGATTTGTACCCTCAGAGAGCTAGCAAGGCTTCGTCGTCCGTCTAAGCTTAAGAATTCAACTTTGTCAAGTAAGTACACCTCAACTCTTTCTGAAGTTTCTCGTCTTTACAGTATGCCTGCTGCATGCTTAGTATGTTTTTGCTTTAGTTGAGTATCCATCTGTTAATTCCGTGATTGCAAATGTTGCTAGTGATAGGCTTTAGCAGCGTACTAAGTTGGACTACTCCTCCTTTGTGCTGTAGCGTGCTAATTTCCTTCAGCGGTAGCCTGTTGATTCGTAATGTATGTTCCATATAGCCAAACTTGATAATGCATGCTTATTCGGTAGTGTGTTGGTGTCGATTGGCACAGTCTCTTGTAAGTTAATCCTGTTGCTGTGCTGCATGGGACAGATGATGGTTCCATTGGCACGTCTCTGTGTGCTAGGGTTTAGTGCCCATAACATTATGAGACTAATTCACATAGAAAGTCTGATAGGGTAGAATTTTCCCGGACCTTTTGCCATAATAAGATATATAAATGAACTCTCGAACAATCACAATCGTCGTTTCTGATCCGTTTCCTTCTTCCCTAGGATGTCCGGGAGCGATAGTTAAAACGTTCACGAGGCTCAAGGTTACCATGACGGAGCAAATTTGGAGATCGAGTCCGCGGAGTTAACCACATCCGTAGGAGACTATCTGGTCGTGGATCTCGAGTCTTCCAGAGACTCCGACGCTGGACAGAGAGTCCTTGATACAGCAGAACCTCAGCCGGACAGAACAGTGGGCCAAGGAGATGTTATTAGGACGAGGTCGCTAGTACACTCTCGGACCATGGGTGGTGTTGTGGAGTCCGTGGATCAGAATGAGCCTCAAAATGAACGGGAAGACGACAGTGGTCGTGAGGCAGATGATGTTGAAATGTTCGAGGCCGGGGAAGAGGACCGTGTGGTGCCGGAAACAGGTCCGTCCAACCTTAGCACATCTGGGAGACCTGAAGGTGGTGAAGTGGAGGAGGAAGATGGTGAAGAAGAAGAGGATGAGGATGAGGAGGAAGGAGAGGAAGGCTCTCAAGTCGCTCGCGCGCGGAGATGCACTGGTCGTCGGATTGTGTTACATCCTCTAGCGTCCGCTCAATCCAATCTTCCGTTAGTAGAGGGCCGTGGTGCAAAGGCCGCGAGAATCAAATTCCCTCGTCCTGCGTCCGCCGTTGTGATAGCGGATGAATTTGGAGGGTTATAATGCGGACGGACTTCTCCCCACTTGTCCGTCGAAGGTTGGGCTGAGGACATTCCCGAGTGGAGGCGGAAGTGGGAGATCCCTGAGTCTGTTGAAATCATGGTTCCTAAGCCCGGACATGCATTTTACAATCCGCCCGCCGGGTACATGTGCGTGCATGAAGTAGCTTTCGCTTGTGGATGGAAGGTCCCTATTGCACCAGAGATAAAGCATATCCTGAACCAAATCGGGATTGGTCCGAGTCAGGTTATCCCAAAGTCTTTGGGTAACCTTATTTGTTTCGTCATTTTTTGTAAAAAGAAGGGGCAGCCGGTGAACTTCCAGAACTTTAGGCAGCTTTTCCATGTTACCTTTAGTCCGGGCAATCCCCTATTTTATACTTTTGTAGCTAGAAAACCCTACAACTTCATTTCCGACTCCATTTCTTCCTTGGGGTCGAAGTGGTGGGATAAGTACATTTTTGTGCGGATGGCCCTGAAACCTGGGATGTCCGAGAGGCAGCGAGAGCAATGGGGGCTGCCAACAAAGTTCCTAAGGGAGAGCATCCCGGACTGGCGCCCCCTTCCTAAGAACGTGGCTCCGTGCGTGGCGGAGATCCATAAGAAGAATGACCCACCTACATACCCGTTCCATGGATTGATTTGTCAGCCGCTGCCTTACTTGTGCGGACTGACCGACGCCGTGGAAGTTGGAGGGAAGACGGACTTCAGTAAGGATTTTTAACTTTAGGATTTGTGCTCTTCTGTCTTTGGAGTGCTCTGTCTTGATCATGCATTTCCGCAATTCTGGTAATTCTTCCTTTATATGTCCGTATCTGACGCCTTTATTTTATTGCGCAGCTCACTGGTTTGAGTATATCATGTCGACGCTCCGTGAAAAGAAGAGATTGCAGAGGGAACAACAAGCCCTGGAAGTCGCCGCTGGTCAGAGGACCAAAATCATCAACACTTCCGCGGGTCTTCCGATGGCGGATCCGAAAAATGCGGCAGTGTTTGCTGCAGAGGACGAAAGGCGGAACAAGGCCGGAGAAGATCCACAGGCCTTGGTGGTGCCCGACAAGGGCAACGGCCACACTCGAGTGCCACGCCTAAGCCACCCGCTCACGCTTCGGCACCCATGGAGGTGTTGATGCGGGACGCCATAACCTGGGCGGGCAAGAGGGAGCAACCTGAGGCTTCCTTGCAGCCTAAGAGGCAGAATCGTCCGCCCCGCCTCACAACCAAGCTGCTCTCGATAAGGAGTATGAGCAGGCCCGCGGACTCCCTGAGGTGGAGCGGGTTGGAGGGCTTGACGAGCTATACCAACGGGTAAGTAACTTTCCCATGCTTTCCTTGCCAAGTTCTTGGTATAATAAAAACACAACTTATGTCCCCGCGGACTTCTTGCAGCTAGGATGTTTTGTCAGGGCCATGCAGTGGAAGGCTGGTGAGTGGGCTACTATTGAGGAGGATCTGCACAAGGCCATAGCCACTTCCACGGATGAGGCGGAGAAGGTGAAGCGGTTCGAAATGCAGCTAAAAGAAAAAGAAGTCATGTTCCACAAGCTGAAGACAAGCTGGGAAGAGATCAAGTCGGACTTTGACTGGCAGGAGAATTTTGTGAGTAGGTCGATGAAGGCCTTCCTGGACTCGAAGGATATCCTGCTCGGGGGCCTCCAATATGCCCGCCTTGAGGCTGGTCGTGACTTTATGAAGTCGGATTCCTTCAAGTTTTTCATGGAGGACAAGTCCGATGCCTCTCGTCTAGATGGGTTTTCATTCGCTATCTGCCAGCTGCAGTCCAAGGGACTACTTCCGCAGAACTTTGACTGGAAGGCGGAAGGGTTGATCCCTTCTGCGGATGCTAATGGCGTGGAGGTTCCTGTGGACAATGTCTCGGACGAACGGTTGGACGCGTGCGAGTTTGCGGAGCTAGTCACTGAGGAGGGTGAGATCGAGATCACAAACGGCGGACCCTTTCTCCCGAGGTGTGTCCCGGACGCCCTCCGAAAGGTATGCTTTGTACCTTTTGAGAACTACCAGGCTTTCCTGAAGGACTGGTACTACATGCCTTCTCGGGTCGTTGGTCTCGATGCGGATTTCAACTTGTTCGAGACCGCTGAATCCCTTACCGGGCAAGTCGTCGCCAACACACTTTCCGTCAATCCGCCTCAAACCGATAAAGCGGGTCCGAGCCAAGCTGGCCCCAGTGAGAAGTCCGGGGTATGCCCCGTGAAAATTCTGTACTTGTTGAATTTGCCTGTTGAATTTGTTATCTTTTGATGGCGCAGAATGTCGCCATGTACGATGCTTTTATTCCTTCTCAGTTGTAGTAATTATCCGTGAAGCTATGCTTCCCATACTTTTGAATCATTACTTGCTCTCTTCTTTGCTTCCTTCTTATTCGTTGTTCATAAAATACACATCTTTTAAGAACACGGATCGCTGTTGATGGCGTCTGATGTAGAAATCAAACCGTCATCTTTCCGATCCTCGGACCGTTCGTTCTTTGGGATGCGTAATTCTTCTAGAAGGAGGAAGGTGAAACAGTGAAATAGTCATTATTACTGCGTCTTTTCATCTTCCTAGCCGTCGGATGATTGACAAGTGGTGTGATCGTAAAGATCCATCGCTACTATAAATGAGACTATGGTAACTGCTCCTTTCTTACTGCTGTACTTTTCACCAATCTCTCCTTGTTTAGCACACTCAATTTTCAAAAGAGGCAGATTTCTTCAGGATGTCGGAATCCGGTGGGGAAGAATATCAGCATTGGGTAAACTGTGCTTGCGGGAACATGCATCCGCCGATTTACTCGGGTAAAGGGATCGCGGATGACCCAATCATTCTTGATTTTGAAGGCGATCCCCCTCTATGTCCAGGGATAGCCAGGAGGTTAGCTGAGGAAGAAAGGGAGCGGACGCTGAAGATGATCCGTAGGAGGATCCGAATGCAGCAGCAAGCTCATCAGGCTCAAGTTCGTCAGGCTCAACGCGGTGGCTCGGAGTCCCAAGGCTCAACTTCCGGAATCCGTTGAAGGGACAAGGCGGGGTATGCCTCGTAGAAGTATGTATGGTCCTCGGACCTTTACAGATTGTACTTTTCGTGTTTATATGCTTGGATAATTTTGTTTATAAAATTCAGACTACTTTCATCAGATGAAATCGCCACCTTTTTCTTATTCATACTTCGTCGGATTATATTGACGCACGTATCCTTGTAAGATGACCAACAAATACAAACTCGGACGTGGTTGATGGGCTTGTTTAGGTTTGATTGGATAAGCTCCTCTGACTCAACACTGTTCAACCCAAACGGGTGACTCAAGCCCATTGCTGACGTCAATCTGTCGGCGTGGCGGACGCTGATTGGTTGGAGTGTTCTATAAAAAGACACGACCCATGTACCAAAACCGTATAAACTGATCCGAAATTCTTCTTTATCTATCTCTGCCGTTTTGGCTTGTCTGCCCTCCAGGGCTCCTATCTCTTTTCTAGGGAAGGTGATCTTGGGTGCTCGAAGTAAACTATTAAAGCCGGACCTCTTCTCTTTTCTTCCAATCCTACTTTAGTGGCTCGAATCTTTCTTGAATTGGTAATGGTCTCCTGATTTCAAGAGAGTTGGAGTCTCTAAAGATGGTTAGGCAGAGATCTCAGTCGTTTCAACTTGTATATACCATTGTCTGTTGGTACTTTGTTCTCCCCAGACACTGGATCTACATCACCATGGTACGGTGATACCATGAAAGATTCTGTCATGTCTAACCATTTTTCCATGTACAGGTAGATCAAGTTCCTAGTCTCCACGGAAACTATACTTTCCGATTGATATGGAAAAAGCTTTTCCTGACGAGGGAATAGTCTCGACGGGAGATGACGTATCTTTGGAGACTTTCTCTATAGTTTATGTATTGCATCTGTAGATCCGGATAAAGATCCGAGATTTGTAGACTGCGAAGACAGTGCTATGTATACTTTGTTCTCTCGTATGAATAAAATTCATTGCGTGACTTTTCTTGTCACCGTGAACGCTAAACTTCGAATTTGTGAATTGAAAGGTAAAAGTTGTATTGATTTGCCAGAAATTCAATTACAACTTGTGGGCTCCATGGCCAATGACAAAAGGATTAATCAAAAACAGAACTGACGGAGTTCCACATAATAGATAGTTAGAATCTAAAATAACCAAATGACCTGCCGGAGATTCGCGTAACCATCCCTATGCGTAAAACTTTTGAAGGTTCCTAGCATTCCATGTACGCTTGAGTGGGTGTCCGCGCTCATCTTCCAATTCGTAACTCCCATTCACTCTTGCTCCGACAATCTCGTAAGGTCCTTCCCATTTAGGCTTGAGTTTTCCACCATTGCTCAAAATGTCAGCCCGGCGAAGCACTAGGTCCCCGACCTGCAAGTTATTTGCTCGAACATTCCTGTTGTAGGCTCGGGCAGCAGTTGCTTGATACCTATGGATATTAGCCAGTGCTTCAGTTCTTTTCTATTCCAACATGTCTAGATCGAATATCCGAGCTTCACGATTGGCGGAATCTTCGAACTCTTGGACCCTCATAGTCTCGACAACAATTTCTGTTGGTATAACTGCTTCCGAGCCATATACCAAGGCAAATGGAGTTTCTTTGGTCGCGGTCCGTGCAGTGGTGCGATGAGCCCATAGTACGCCATCTAGGTCGTCCGCCCAGCTTTCTTGAGAAGTTCTCAACCGCTTTTCTAGGATCTTGACTATCGTCTTGTTTGTGGACTCGGCTTGTCCATTAGCTTGCGGATATCCAATAGATGTGAAACGTTGTTCAATCTTGAAGGACGCCAGCCATTCCTTGAGCCTATTGCCTGAAAATTGAGCACCATTATCCGAGACAAGAACTCTGGGTAGGCCAAAGCGGCAAATGATGTTTTTCCAGATGAAGGTCCGCACTCGACTTTCCGTAATGGTTGCCACAGCTTCTGCTTCTACCCATTTGGTGAAGTATTCCACGGCCACGATTAGGAATTTCTTCTGTTGAGTGCCCCTCTAGAACGGTCCGACAATATCGATGCCCCATTGATCAAACGTACATGCTATGATTGACGGAATCATAGGATGTGTCGGACGATGTGGAATGTTCGCATAATATTGACAATCAGGGCATCTCCGAGCGTGATCGGCGGAATCTTTACCAATGCTAGGCCAGTAATAGCCTTGTCGTATGATTTTCTGGGCAAGAGTTCTTCCCCCGGAATGACTTCCGCAGCTTCCACTGTGTATCTCTTCCAGCACAGTCTTTGCTTCTTGCGGGCTCAAACACCTCAAGTGAGTCCCGACAAAAGATCTCTTGTACAAATCTTCTCCAAGTATAAAGTATATGTTCGCTCGGCACTGCACGCTCCTTGATTCCTTCAGATCAGCTGGTAGAGATCTGTCCTTGAGATAGTTAAAGATGTCAGTCATCCAGTTTCTTCCTGTGTCAGTTATCATGACAGCTGAATTGAGACTCATGATGGATGAGTCAGTAACAGTGAGTAGGATTACTCTCCTCGTGTCTAGAGCCGCTGTTGCGGATGCGTATTTTTCCAGAGCGTCCGCTCTTTCATTCTAGGCTCTGTCAAAGTTTTCCAGGGTAAATTCCTCAAAGTGGCTGACTTCCTGCCTGAGTAGTTCAAGATACTTGATCATCGAAGGACCTTTTGTGGCAAAAGTTCCTGAAAATTGGGCTTGAACTAGCTGTGAGTCCGTGTAAGCTTTGAGCTTCCAGACTTGCAGGGATTTAGCCAGACGTAGCCCGACTAACAATGCTTCATACTCAGCCTCATTATTGGTGACTTTGAATTCCAGGGATATCGCGTAGTCGAGTTCCGCCCCATCAGGGCTCTTAAGAAAGATTCCAATCCCTCCCACTCTTCCAGTGGAGGAACCATCCACTTCCAATGTCCAGACATCAGAAGGATATTTTTCGGTTTGGAGATCTTCTGTAAGCTCCTGAGGTTCCAACCTTTGTTCCTCTTTTTCTTTGATTTCCGGTCCGGAGTTGTTAGTACCGGATCTGCTTGCGATATCGTCAAGAAGGAACATCTGGTTGACCCGAGTTTCCTCATATGATGCAGGTAGGGACTGATTGATGAATTGAGCATCCTCGAGGTTTTCTGGGTTGAACTTCGGCGGAACTGGCTTCCGGATAATCTGCTTGGTGATCAGGCATTCAAATGCCTGTTTGTCAGGGACTTTCTCTGAATCCGCCTCATGATATTCTGCTAAGAAGTCGGTGAGGACTTGAGCCTTCTTGGCTGACGGAGCCTGATAGCAAATGTCGTATTCACTCAGCTCGATCGCCCACTTAGAGAGTCGTCCAGATTGATCGGGCTTCCCCAGGACCTGTTTCAAAGGTTCCGTAGTTAGTACCACTATTTTGTGAGACTTGAAGTATGGTTTTAACCGCCTTGCGGTGTAAACCAAAGCATATGCAAATTTCTCAATCTTCACGTATCTTGTCTCCGCCCCAGCAAGGGCTTTGCTAAGATAGTAGATTGGCAAGTGATTATTAGCTTGAATCCGTACTAATACGGAACTCATTGCCTCTTCCATGATTGCTAGGTAGAGGTAGAGTGGTTCTCCTTCGACGGGTTTGGAGAGCAGTGGAGGGGAATGGAGGTACTTCTTCAGTTTCTCGAAAGTCTCAGAACATTCCGCGGTCCACTCAAAGCTCTCTCCTTTCCGGAGGATTTTGAAGAACGGAAGATTGTTCTCCGCAGATCATGAAATAAAACGACTTAAGGACATGAGACGTCCTATGAGTTGTTGTACCTCATTGAGGTTCTTCGGATGCGGCAGATCTAGGATTACCTTGATCTTCTCGGGGTTTGCGCTTACCCCCCTCTCTGTGACCATGTATCCGAGGAACTTTCCTCCTTTCACTCCGAACGTGCACTTTTCTGGATTCAGTTTCATTCCGTACTTCCTAAGGATAGCGAAGCACTTGTTCAAATGATGCACATGTTGCTCTTCAGTTTTGCTCTTGACGAGCATGTCATCCACGTACACTTCCATGGTTTTCCCAATTTCTTCCTTGAACATCTGGTTCACCAGTCGTTGGTAAGTGGCTCCCGCATTTTTCAATCCGAAGGGCATCACCTTGAAGCAGTATACCCCCCCCCCCCTCTGCAGCGAAGAAAGCTGTTTTCGTGATGTCCTCCTTGGCCATCCGAATTTGGTAAAAACCTTGATATGCATCCATAAAACTCAGTAACGCACATCCGAACGTGGAGTCAACCAACTGATCTATTCGTGGTAAAGGGTACGGGTCCTTTGGGCAGAACTTGTTCAACCTAGTGAAGTCATTGCACATCCGCCATTTGCCTGGTGATTTCTCTACCAGAACCACGTTGCAAACCCAATCAGAGTAACGGACTTCTTGGATATGCCCTGCTTTCAGGAGTCGATCAACTTCAGCGGATATGATGGCATCCTTGACCGGACCAAAATCTTTCCTCTTTTGTCGGATGTACTTAATCGAGGGATCCATGTTCAGACGGTGAACAGTAATCCTCAGATCTATTCCTTTCAGGTCGTCAGTGCTCTAGGCAAACACATCACTGTTGTCTCGGAGACAAGCAATGAGCTTCATTTCCACCTCTGCGTTCATCTCTGTTCCGATTCTTGTCTTCTTGTCCGGGCTTCCAACAACAATCTCAATTTCCTTGAGAGTTTCATGAGGCTCGATTCACACAGTTCTAGGAAACTTCTCCTTCTGGCTCCCTACTCCAATCTGCGGATTCTCCTTTTTAGCCGGAAGAACAACCAGCGGGTCAGAGGTCAAAGTGACTGTCAGCACGGGGGCGGACGCTCTTCTTGTGGACATAATGTAACATTCCCAAGCTTCACGGACGTTTCCCACCTTTTCTCCAACTCCGAAGGGAGTTGGAAACTTCATTCTGTTATGGAGAGTGGAGGAAATAGCCCGGAATTGATTGAGTCCCGGACGCCCAAAGATGGCATTATAGTCGAAAGTCCGGTCCACCACTACAAATCGGACCAACTGTGTCACTCTTGCCAGGAAAGTCCCGAGTGAGACGTGCAACATAACACTTCCTAGGGGTCGAACAGTTCCCCCTCCAAACCCTAGTATAGAGGTGTGGACACTCTCATATCAGATTCTCCCCAGCTCCATCTGGTCTAGTGTTCTTTTGGAAATGATATTCTAGGAACTCCCTGTGTCCACCAAAATTTTGTTCACTCGATAAGTCGCGAGGTTAACGAAACCACCAGCGGAACATCTGGATTATCAATGTCCTCGCCTCCTGCCGTAGGAGGAGGAATCTCGCTATCATCGAAGGATATAGCGTTTGTACCCCGAATCGCTAGAGCAGCGTACGCTCTATCGTTGTTCCGAAGATTTTGAGCAGTCCGCTCTCTTGCGTTCCTACTATCACCTCCAGATGGTCCGCCTGCGATGGTGTTGATCACTCTACTGTATGGAGTGTTGGTCCAGATAACGGCAAAGTAAAAGACTAGAGGGGGGGTGAATAGTCTTTTAAAACTTTTGTCGATAAAAACTATTTCTCAGATATCTGAACAGATATCTGATACTTAGAATCAGAGCGCGGAAGACTTAATAAAGATAAGTGCAGAAACAGTTAAAGTGTGTGTGTGTGTGTGTGTTGCTGAAATGTAAATACAGAAAGGTAAATAACACAGCAAGTATAGTGGTATCTGGAGGTGGCGTAATCCTCCAACTAATCCACTTCGGTCTACCAGAGACCTAGAATTCACTAGAACAGATAATTGAGTTCACCTTACAATAATCCTATTCTAAGATTCTTAAACAATTGGTTCCCAACCAAATGTTCCCCCTGAGTTGTTCCCCGGCTTTCACAGCCAAGTACTTCCTGTACTCAGAAACCTTTTGAGTTATTCCCTAGCTTCCCAAGCTAAGTACTTCCTATACTCAATAACCTTGGAGTTATTCCTTAGTTTCCCAAATCAAGTACTTCCTATACTCCGGTAACCTTGGAGTTATTCCCTGATTTTTCAAACTAAGTACTTCCTGTACTCCACGCCAGTTATGGTGTTGGTTTTGGTTTGAGTTGTCAGATGAGCTTCCTTAATAACTTGTTCAGTTATTCAGATAGCTCTGTGAATCAAGTATACTTAATACACTTTTCAATGTATGGTATCTTGTTCTTTTTACTGACCCAAGTCTTAGATAAATGTTCAAGAGAATGAATCTCAAATACTTAATCTTTCGTTTCAACTCTTTCACAGATAGCTGTGCTTGTTTAGGATCAGGACACTTAGAACTTCAGTGTTACTCAAGATCAAAAGCTTTGGTCGCAACAGAAAGCTTTGAGGATAAGTAAGTTGCTTTGAGAGAGTAAGATGTTCAGCGTTTTCAAGATATGCCGTGTGTCTCTTCAAGCAGTCTAAGTGTCGATATTTATAGATGAATTTGAGTGCCGTTTGAATAGTATCCGTTAGGCTCAAATTCAAACTATTGATATCTGTGTATAGTACTGTAGCATGTTTTGTCTTCTTCTTCAGAAGCTGCCACAAAGAGTTCATGACTAATTTAATGAAATAGAAAAGGACAGAAAATTAGACCTAGCAAGTATAACTAAATATAATAAACTAAGTTACCCAAAAAATGGTATGGTAATACAATAGAAGAAAATAGAAAAGGTTGACAGCATACATAAAACGTTCCTTCTAAAAGACAAGATAGTAAGAACTTCTTGCTTTTATTCAGACATCTCTGTTCGTGCATTAAATGCATTGTACTATACTTTTTGTCCTGTAGTGCCAACGGAACTATGCTTTGTATCAGAGACTAGTGTTATCTGATTCTTTGCACGTCCTTATCTTCAATCTTCAGATACCACTATTTATTGAAACAACTTTGTTTGCAATATATATATTTCTTTTTCAGAAATGTGGTTAATGCTCAAGGTATCTGAGAATAGATATCTGTGGACACTTTCCTTGTTTTCAGATAGGCCTCTTATTTCTCAGATATCTCTTGTGACACAGTTTGTTCAAAGCTATTCGTGTCTTCAAGATATCTGGCTAAGGTATCTGAAAAACGGTGCAGTAATCTTGTGCAGTTTCTTCAAGTCTTCAATGTCGTTGAGCTTGTTTTGCTTGGATGTCTTCTTCTTGGTCTTCTCTTCATAAAATAAAATTTACATTTTGAGACCTAACATCCTATACAAGATTAGCTATACTATCATACTTAGTGGGTTTCCTCTTTTACAATGTTCAAGTGAACCAAGAGTACTAATCACCTTTCTGAGACTAAGATAAGTCATCATGTTGCTGATCAAAATCTAAACAGATATTTCTAACAAAATATCTAACAAATTTCCTAACAAATTTCCCAACAAATTTCCCAACAAATTTCCCCCTTTTTGATCAGTCAACGATGACTATCTAACCTATTACAAATCTGGATGAGTGAACAATCCAACACTTAATTTTTTCTTAAGATCTTCAATTTATTTAATTAAGCGCAGAAAGTAAACACCAACCAAATCACAAGGTGTGATCTTTGCTGACAAGTTATCTTTTATAGAATATTATCTGAGAGTAAGTTCTTCAGATAAGTTACAAAGAGAGATTACAGATAACTTCAATACATAGAACAAGTTTGGCTCAGTCAGCAAAAATACAAAAACTACATAGTAAATTAGGACAACAGGAGTAACCAAGATCCAAGTAAACATCCTAATAAACTAGTCTTCAAGTCTTCAATTTCTTCAAGTCTTCAACAGTATTTCTGTGGATCAATCTGCAAATTTCCTATCTCCAAACCTTTTGATGTCATCAGAATAATCATAGAGAAGTGTTCTGACGAGCATCTCAAAGATGTCTCCGCAAATCCACAGACCTCTTTATAGGTTTTGGTAGGGTTTTTCTTGACAAAATGTTTGACCCATAGGTACTTTCCCCACTTCCAGGCATGCTCTATTCTGATATCTGAAAGCTTGAAGTATTCGTAGATAATCCTCAGATATCTGATGTCACCCTTGTATTGATCTTCAGTTAGATAGAATGATTCATAGGGTTCTACAGCGAGTCTTGCTCTTGTGCCTGTTCCTGTGATATTCAGAATTCTGTGCACATCATCTGGCTTTCCATATGGACATTCATCAGAGAGGTCCTTTCTCATGGCTTCAGCCTTCGACAACTTCAAAATCCAACCAAGCTTTAATGTGATTGGTGTTGATCAAGGTTGGCTTATCTTTTCTCCATGCCATAAGTTGTTTATGGATTGGTTCTGGAAATCTTGAATTTACCAATAGATGCTTAAGTTCCAGAATCCAATAGCCATTTTTCTGATTGATGCACACAGAGAGAGGAATCATTGTCATACTTCACATACTCTATTTTGGCTTCTTCCGCCGAGTGGAAGTTGACTTTGTCTTTGCTCATTTCCTCGATGCTCCTTCTCATCTTGAATTCTCTTTGGGGTTGTTGCTTGAAGAACCACCGGATAGACTTGGTATTTCAGGAGGGTGTTTTAGTCGCTAGGGCTTTGCGACTATGGGCTCGATTAGGCTTTCAATTTTGCTTTTTCTGTGAAGAGGAGCTTCATCTTCATCAGTTTCCTCATCATCATCAAGATTAGATCTTGTGAGAGTTTTACAGCCTTCTTCATTGCCCAGGGACTTGATTTGACCTTCTTCTTCTTCTTCTTCTTCAGAAGATTCATCAATCCCTTTAACTTGTCTTCTCCTTGGAGCCTTGGTACTCCTTGGAGGTTTCTGTGCCATGGCCCTTGTTATCATTTTAGTTCCTTCAGTAGGTTTCTGGGAAGCAGCTTGGCTTGAGGAGGGTTCATTGATTCTGAGTGGTGGCTGGGAAGTTTTCATGTTTCTTCTTCCTTTCTGAGCCGCACCAGCTCCAGATTTCTTCTTGATTTATTCTCCTTCTTCCCATTCCCCCTGACTTTGAGGTCCAGATTTGTACATTCTTTCCCCCTTAGTCATTGTTGGTATCGACTCTCATAAAGGAATCTGAGAGAGAGTTAAAGTGCCCTTGTAAATAATTATAGGCAGTGACCAACTTCTGAAGTTCGGCTTTGAGCTCCTGATTTTGCTTGATAAGTCCATTGTCCTTATCAGTGAGCTCTGCCAATGGGCCTAGGATGGCATCTGCTTTTCCAGCAGTGTAACTTGCCTCTTGGAAAGCTTTTTCAGCTAAAGACGCATCATCGTCCCTTATCATTCCCAGATCTTTCTGAGCAATGACTATGCTAGTTGTTCTCTGAGTGATGAGCTCAGTGAACTTTTTCATTTCAGAGGGGACGGAGGCAATTACTTCCTTGTTCTGTGAAGACATCTCCTTGTTTAGAGTAGCCAGTACTTGGCACCTGTTCATGTATTCATTGGAGTGGACATTTGGCAGTTTGCTGAATATTGTAGGAGCAATCAGCTTCCTTTTCAAGTGAGAAACCGCTAAATGTTCATTGCGGTGCTCTGCCAAAGTCTTGTCTTCTTCATCATCTGAGTAATCACCAAAGGATCTTCATCCTCTTGGACATTTTCATCGATTGTATCGAGTCCAAAGAACCATCTCGTAGATTGGTTTCTTTCCTTTACGGGAGGAGGATGGTATTTCTTTTGAGGATGATGCAACTTAGCATCATGCTTGACTTCGTATACTTCTTCAAGATCGAGTTCTTTGGTGATATCATGCACGACATCCCGTAGCTCTTTAACCTCGAGTAAGCAAACATTTCTTGTAAATATTGATCTTGTAGTTGATCAAGCTTGTCTCGATTTAGCTATTTGATCTTCCATTGAAGATGGAGTTGTTCTTCTTCCAACAGCTTGTCCGAGTTGAGCGATCTGGTATGAGTGTTTAATATTTTCCGATTGGTTTCTTGAAGCTCAACTACTTGTTCAAGAGTAATGCGGGTGTTGGTTAGAAGATGGATGAGTAGATTTACGAGGAGATGGAGCGGAGATTTCGTGAAGTCTTCTCGATGCTTTTCAGCAATGAGGCATCATTTCTTAGCGAAATTCCTCCGTCCCCAGTGCAGGGCATCATCATCATCCTTTTTGTCTGTGTCATCCTTTTGGTGATGGTCAGTGGGAGGTTCATCGAAGTCATTTTCGTTTATCTCTTCCTCCTCATCATCTTCAGATACAAGATTGATCACTTCAGGAATAGTGATCTTCTGCCCATTAACCGCTTCTTGTTCAGAAGGTATAAATTGCAGAGTTTGGGGCAGGACTGGCTTAAATGCCATTTGTAATCTTGTCTGACCATCTGCCTGTTCAAAGGCTTGTATCAAACTGTGCGCCACTTCTCTGGAGAAATCCTTATGCAATAGAGTCGCAACTGTGTACTGTTCGGTAGGGAACATTGCATGGATGTATGTCTCCAAGTCAAGAGCTCGTGCTCGTCTATTTGGTTGATCTGTGATTCTCAATATTTCAGAGAGATCAAAGCACCTTAACCTTTGCCATTTCTTGAAGCATTTAATGTGCTTTGGAAAGGTGTGAGCTTTGAAGAAGGGAAGTAAGTCCCTTGTCTCAACATTGGGAGCCTGCTCGGCACTTGTTTGAGCCTGAAAGAAAGAGTTTTGAGTGAGCTTCAAAACTTTTACAGATATCTGAGGAGAGGTGTAGTTTAGTTTCTGAGTTACCTGAGTAAATACTTCAGGCTCAGAGACTTGTTCTACTGAGACAATTGGTGTCTCAGATATCTCGTTGTGAGGCGGAGACTTGGAAGTCTGGTCCTCATCAACCTTTCTTTCTTGAACCTGAGAATAAAAAATAATACAATACTTAGGAAATTGTTTGAAAGAATTTGTGCATAAATATGCTTTTAATGAATTCTGATTTGTGCTACTTACTTCCTCAAAAGGAAGCTCAGAGTCATTTTTCTCAGAAACTTTTTCAGTTTTTGGTGTTCTTTCGAGTGATGTTGCCTTGGGGGCTTCATCAATTTCCATTGATGCAGGGGATGTCGCAACTTTGTCCCCGTGCATTTCTACTTCTGATTGATCCTGTGAGTAGAAAGTATTGAATATTTTTAGAAGAGATATAAGATAACCCAAGATGAAGAATACTTATCACTTGATTTGTCATATACCTTCATGCTAGAAGGCTCAGTGATGTGTTCTTCAGAAACCTTGTTGGTCTCTGGGTTTGTCTCTGGCATTACTGCCTTATCTTCTTCCATCTCAGTTGGAGCCTGTTAGAAACATTTATTTTAATGATGAAGCACATAAACTTATAACTGAAGAAGTGTTATCTTAAGAATCCATTATTACCTATGACACATGCTCAGATGTCTTAAGAGGTGAGGTTGAGGAAACCTCCTTCTCAGTTTCTGAGGTAAGCTTTTCAGCTTCCTCTTGTTTTTGTGTTTCTAACTCAGCCTGTAACAAAGAAATTTTATGAGAAACAAGATGTATAAGCATAAAAAATTTCACAAGATAAGAGTTAAACCGGTCAGCTACCTGAGTAATTTCAGGCTGATTGGTCTCTGGAACTTGTGACCTTTCTATACTTTGGTCTTCTTGTCCCAGTGTAGTTTCTTTGCTTGAAGTTTCTGGTACTTCACACCTTTCCTGAGTATGCAACTCAGTTGCCTCCCCTGGTTGATCATTCTGAGGAAATGTTTCAGTTTGATCCCTCTCATTGAGTTGGGGAACCTGCTCTTTTGCAGGATTTTCTTCAGCATACAGTATTGCTGGTAATTCGAAATGGAGTTCATTTACCATTTCATCAACCACTTGTGGCTGTTGTGGTTGTTGTGATTGTGGTTGTTGTGGTTGTCTGTAAGCAGATGATTGATCAGTAGAATGTTCTTCCAGATTTTTAGTTGTGGCGTTTCCATAGGCATCTGCCAGCACTAAAATACCACTCATCAGGGCTTTTTGAAGTTGTGCATAAGAAACATTCCCTGATGATGTGTTTGCACCAACAACCTTTGCTATAGGTTCAGCAACCTGTGGTGTAGGTTCTTCTTCAGATACCTTATCACCGCCATTCTTTATTGAACCTTAGCCCTCTTTGTTCTTTCTAGGACTTGAGAGATGACTAGTTCATCATCTTCATCGTCAGAGCTCTCATCAGCATTAGGAACTGATTGGTCCATTATTCCTGCGGTTTCTGCAGATAGGGCTTGGTGTTTTTCACCACTTTTGGCAGCATTTATGAGTTCATCGCCAAGGCTTCAGAATAGTCTTCACATTTCTGGAAGCACTTTCTCTTGCTGAGTCTACTTGTTCAGTAGTTGATAACTCTTGTGCAGCATTGATGTCTTCATCTGTCTTTATCAGTTCATCGGCAATGCCTGCAGATATCTGAGAATTGACAACCTCTTTAGGTGTGTCTTCTGATCTGCCAGCAGACTTCTTTCTTGAAGTTCTGGGCTTCTTGGTCGCAACCTTTTCTTCAGATACCTTTTCAGACTTTCGCTTCTTAGAACCTTTCTGAGACCCAGTAACCTTTTTCATCAAGTTTGTATACTCATATTTCTAGAGTAGGTTACTGTTGGCTATTTCAGCCGTCTCTCTGAGCTCAATGCCAAGCTTCTCCAGCAAGTAGCATATCTTCAGACCATATCCTATTGTGGCCTTTGGCTCATCTAGTTCTTTTGCAATCTTAGGCTCGAAGCCTTGAATTTTCTTCACAAACTTCATGAAGGCGTACTTTCCCCAATTAAAGGGGTTTTCCAGCCTTTTGTCTTGTTGATTCAGCAAGAACATCATGATCCATCGTTCTTGGCTTATCCGTCAAGACCTCCTTGTAGACCATCTAAGCATCGTGAAGAATGCAAGCCAAGACATCCCAGTGGACCATCGATGTCCGTTCGGATGTCGCAAGCTTGAACTCGGTGGGTGTATCTCGATTTTCAAGATCACACACGCCATCAGACAGATTCTTTAACACCTTCAAGGAGTTCATCATCCTTGGTGTTTATTTCAAAATCCTTTCCAAGATTTTGAAATTCAAACAACTTACGTAAAGTTGTTAAGTCCGTAGGATTTCCTTTCCTTGATCGAGGTTTTGATGACACTATTTCAAAGGTTTTAAATACAGAAATAATCACGAGTTGTTGTAGAATTCCAACACATCGAGTGATGAAATTCCACTAGGTCGAGCGATAGAAAGCCCTTGATTTGTGCCTTTTCAAGCATGTCAAGAATTAGCTTCATCGATGATTCTCTATTCCACCGTGAGGTATTCCTCAACCATGGCACCACCCCAAATCATTCGTGATTCAAGTCCAATGGTCGATTAAAGTCTCCTACCAAATCGGTTGTTCACAATAACCAACTCTGGTGCTTGCTTTTCAAATGCATTGGAGGATTGAGATTTCATGTGGTTGAACTTTTAGGGGCCATCTCTTTATATAGGGTAGGGATTTGAAATTGGTGTTTGAAAGAGATTTGATTCAGTAATTCTTTGCAGAAAAACTTAATCTTGATTTGCAGAGATTGTAGAAGTTTTGCAGAGGATCAAGAGAAGGATTTGCTATTTTTGTGCAAGATGAGTTTTCGGATTAGGCAAAAGTGATTTCCTATGCCAAAACCCTATATATATAGCAGTTGAATCCCAACAGACAAATACATACAAATTGATTTTGTGTAAGTATACGTGTTTTGCAGTAGTGTGATCAAAAGCTAGTTCGGCATTAAATGCTTAGTGGGCCATGTCCAATTTCAGTCCACTATTTACTCTGAATTAATTTCCACCGTACAGATCAATCGCTTAATTTCATCAAGGGTCACCATTGTTTCTTCAGCAATGATCACAATCAACAAGTGTAATTGTGCCCATTTAATGAATTTTGGCGACTTGCTATCTGAATCACAATTCTGTATGACCAAGAACACTGTTTGCATCTGAATCTATCTTATACTTAGGATTTTTCCAAGTTTTTCATCAAGATAGAAATAATGCGAGTTTCAAGAGAGTAGTTGACTGCAGATAGTTATACTATTCTCTTTTGTGTTCCCTGTTTATAGAATGATTCAGATATCTGAGTTCCTGTCTCATAGATCTTAAGCTATCTTTTTGCTTTTTAGCCTTTTTTTTTTTTTGACTTCTGGATACCCGTTCCAAATTTTTCTTTTCTCTTCTCTGGATACCCGTTCCAGATACCTCTTCTCTGGATGCCCGTTCCAGATACCTCTTCTCTGCATGTCCGTTCCAGATACCTGAACTCTTTCAGTTCATTGGTAGTTACATTAGTCCAAGACTATGTCTTAAGGCTAAGAATCTACTTTCTTGTAGTGGCTTAGTGAAGATATCTGCAAGTTGGTCTTCAGTGCCAATCTTGAGTATCTCTATATTGCCCTTTTCAACATGGTCTCTGATGAAGTGATGTCTAACATTAATGTGCTTTGTTCTGGCATGAAATTTAGGATTCTGTGTAATCGCAATAGCACTTGTGTTGTCACAGAAAATGGGAGTTTTCTTCTCATCGAGTCCATAGTCTTTAAGTTGTTGTTGTATCCACGGAATTTGTGTTGTACAACAACCAGCAGCAATATATTCAGCCTCTATGGTAGAAGTTGCAATTGAGTTTTGCTTCTTGCTAAACCATGAGATAAGTCTAGTACCCAGAAACTGACAAGTTCCTGAGGTGCTTTTCCTATCAAGCAGTGATCCAGCATAATCAGCGTCTGAGTACCCAGCTAAACTCAATCCGCTTTCCTTAGGATACCACAATCCTACATCTATTGTACCCTTTACATACCTTAATATTTTCATAGCAATGTTGTAGTGTGTTTGCATTGGATTTGTCTGAAATCTAGCACATACTCCAACGGCGTATTGAATATCAGGTCTACTTGCAGTGAGGTAAAGTAGTGAACCTATCAATTTCCTATACTTATGTTCTTCAACACTCTTATCTGATTCAGTATAGGTCATTTTGGTTCCAATGCTCATAGGTATCTTAGCATTCTTTTCAGAAGGCTTGAGATTAAATTTTGTGAGCATATCTTTTGCATACTTTGTTTGACTAATGAATATTCCATCATTGAGTTGCTTGACTTGCAATCCTAGAAAATAATTCATTTCTCCCATCATGCTCATCTCAAACTTGCTTTTCATGAGATTTGCAAAGTCATTACAAAGTTGCTTGTCCTTAGATCCAAATATGATGTCATCAACATATACTTGAACTAAGAGTAGTTTCCCGTCATGATTTAAGGTAAATAAAGTTTTATCAACTTCACCTTTCTTGAAACCACTTTCCAGAAGGTACTTGGCCAAAGTGTCATACCACGCTCTTGGAGCCTGTTTCAGTCCATACAGAGCTTTCTGTAGTTTATAGACCATTCTACTTTCTGAGGAAACTTCAAAACCAGGTGGTTGCTCAACATAAACTTCTTCTGCAAGTTCACCGTTCAAGAATGCACTTTTGACATCCATCTGATAAACTTTGAAATCTTTATGAGCTGCAAAGGCTAGAAAGAGTCTTATTGCATCCAATCTGGCAACTGGTGCATATGACTCATCAAAATCTAAGCCTTCATGCAGGTAAATCCCTTGGCAACCAATCTTGCTTTGTTTCTGGTTATTTCACCAGATTCATTCATCCTGTTTCTGAAAACCCATTTAGTTCCAATCACAGATATTCCTTCTACAAATGGAACTAGTTTCCAGACTTTGTTCTCTCAAATTGATTCAACTCTTCTTGCATTGCAGAGATCCAGTCTTGGTCTCCTAATGCTTCTTCTATATTTTTAGGTTCAATATTCGAGATGAAACATCCAAAGAGAGAATTAGCATTTTCAGCTATTGCTCTCCTAGTCCTAACACCTTGATTAATTGGTCCAATTACATCCTTTGCAGGATGATCTTTGATCCATCTCATCATAGGTTTAGTGCTAGTATGATCAATATCCAAGTGATTTGAATGTGAATCACTAAGATTATGATTTGATACTTTTTCAGTATCTGATATATCTGACACATGGGAAATGTCATGGATATCTGACACTTTTTCAGTGTTAGAGATATCTGGAACTTGCATTTCAGCAGTCTCTTTTTCAGATACCTCTTCATGATGAAGGTTCTCAAGAACTGCTCCATTTCGAAAACTCATAGGAAATTCCCATCATGTCCGTGAGTCATCTTGTTGTTACTAGGCATTTCAAGCTTTTCACGCCGAGTCATCCTCACTTTCCATAATGATGTTTCTCCTTTCTGAGGATTCTTCTTTAGAATCCCTCAGTAATAGTTCTTTGAACCTTTCTGAGAGTTCATCATTAGGAGGTGTTTTCTTATTTCCTTCATAGAATACAACATGAATTGATTCTTCAATTTTCTTTGTTCTTTTGTTGTAAACTCTGTAGGCTTTGCTATTTGTGGAATAACCAAGAAATACACCTTCATCTGCCTTTGGTTGAAATGTTCTCAGATAATCTTTCCCATTGTTTAGAACAAAACATTTACAACCAAATACTCTCAGATGTTTGATATTAGGGGGTCTACCAACCAAGATTTCATAGGGGGTCTTGTCATGGTGTTTGTTTATCAAACATCTGTTCTGAGTGTAGCAAGCTGTGTTTACAGCTTCAACCCAATAAATTTCACTTATTTCAGTGTCAGCTAGCATTGTCCTTGCAGCTTCTTTAAGGGTTCTGTTTTTCCTTTCCGCAACACCATTTTGTTGAGGTGTTCTTACAGAGGAAAGTTGGTGTTGTATACCTTTGCAGGTACAAAACTCCTTTATGTACTGGTTGACAAACTCAGTACCATGGTCTGTTCTGATTGCAGATACCTTGTCATTTTTCATGACTTCAAGCTTTTTCAGCAAGTTTGGTATCTCCACCCTGGCATCAGATTTGTGTTTCAGAAAGACAACCCAAGTGAATCTTGAGAAGTCATCTACAACAACCAGACCATACTTCTTTCCTGCATAGTTAGTTACAGATGATTCAAAAAGATCCATGTGTAACAGTTGCAGTGGTCTTACACTAGAGTATGATTTTGGACATGAAAGAGATCTTAGATTGTTTCCCCATCTGACAGGCAGAACATATACTATCCTTTTTGAAAGATGTTCTGGGAAGGCCAACCACTAACTCTTTCTTGGCAAGTCTGTTCAGAGTTTTGAAGTTCAAGTGACTCATTCTTTTGTGCCATAACCAGTGCTCTTCTGTGTGACCAGATTGACTCACCATGAGACATTCTTCTGTTGTGGCAGATGCCCAATCGGCAACATAAAGGTCGCTTCACGACCAACTAAGATCTGCTTTGACTCATTGTCAATTAGTTTGCGATTTAGCTTTGAATTTTATAGTAAAACCCTTGCAAACCGCTCATGCTAAATAGATTATATTTCAAATCCTTAACATGTAATACGCTGATTGTTAAAGTCCCCAATTTGACGTTGCAAATCCCAGAGAGGATTTAATTCTCCTCCAAAGAACTGATATCCGGTCCCGTGTTGCAAGCTTTGTAATCAACAGATTTGCTTTGTCTCCGTCATGTGCTTTCCGCATCCACTATCAAATAGCCATTGTGCTTTAGTCCAGAAGCATTCTCGCACAACAGAAATGTGAGATTAGTTCTCATATCTTTGATGGAACCGCTGTAATTAAAGGATCTTCCAGTAGGAATCCATTTTTGAATGAATTTCTTTGAAATATTCTTTTGTCTGACAGGAACATAAGGAGGAATTCTATTTGAATGAATGTTATCATTAGTAAGAATTATTTTCTTCCTTGGTGTGTTCCTAGGTGCTCCATATGATGCTTTCAGATACCTGTCAGGTTTCTGAGTTTGCTTTTCAGCAAACTTAACTTTCCTTGCCAGATTTCTTCTAGCCCTGGCATTCAGATTTTCAGTGGCTTGATTTAACTTCCACTTCTGATAATTGCTTTGAGCAATTCTAGCTTTCAGCCATCGTTCTTGCTCCTGCTTGTACTCATGAGCAAGTTGTTTTTCGATGCCTTTGTAGCCAATACCGTTTCGAGCACTTGAAGCTATCTGAGATCTTTTCTCAGCAGCTTTGCTAGTCTCTGGTTGGTCCAATTTCTTTTCAGAAAAAGTGACATGGGAGAATTTGCCAGCTCCTGTAATTCTACCTTTTTGAGAGACATAGCACTGTGGATGTTTACACTTTTCAGTGTTGTGTTTCTTTTCAGAGACGTGCCCAACAGTTTTGTTTTTGACTTGTTTTTCCCACAAAGTTTTAGTCGCAACTGCCTTTCCTTTGTCAATAATCTTTGTCTTCTCACCGATACTATAGATTGCATGGGAACCGTCTTGCTGAGTACTTACAAATGTTCTTTCTCCTTACTCTTATTCAGAGTGATAGAACAATCTGTTTGTGTATTCAGCCCAAGTCCTTTCTTTTCTGAAGGATCTCTTAAGTAAGATTGTACTTCAGTAAGAGTGTCACTAGCTTTGGCATAAGATTGAAAAGATAATTCTTTCTTCTTGAGTTCCTTGTTCTCAGAAAGAAGATCTTCATATTTCATTTGTAATTCAGCCATTGCTTCTTTATGTGACTTTTCAGTCTCAGATATCTGAGCTTTGAGAGATGCATTTTCAGCATCCTTTCTCTCAGATACTTTAACTAATTGAGAATTTTCCTTTGCAAGAGAATTCTTTTCTTCAAGGTTTTCGGCTCTAGCTCGGATCATTAGAAATTCTCTTTCATAGATGTCAAGTTCTTTCCTGAGATTTTCTAGATTTTTTATTTCCTCTTCATCACTTTCATAAGTATAACAAGAAGTATGTGTTACCTCATCAGCCATAAGACAGTTTTCTATGTTGGAGATGTCTGGACCACAATTCAAAGAACTCCACACATTTCATTCTTCTTGAGGCCGAAGTCGATTATATCATGAGTAACTCCACATAATTCTGGTGATGGTAAGGTTGAGTCATCTGAATTGTCATCTTCAGAATCTGTCTCAATGTCTAGAGCATCCAGTTGAATTTGGATTTTCTTTCTTTCTTCAGTTAACAAGGCTTTCTGGCTTCTTCTGAAGATTCTCCTATCTTTCTTGTCACTTGTCCTTAGTTTGTGAGGGCAGGACAATCCTTCTTGAAGTGGCCAGGTTTCTGACAATAGAAACAGATATCGTTTCCAATTTCTGCTTCCTCAGTACATGATGCTTTCTGAGCTGGCTTGTTCAGCGAGCTTTGCATATTTTTGTACTGGTGATAGTTTGAGCCTAGATGCTTTTTCAGCTTCTCTTTGGCTTTCCTTCTTTCAATTTCTCGACTGATATATTTGCTCATTTGCTTTGCAGCAAGAGCATCCTCAGTTTCTTCCTTGCTTTTCTTCTTTTCAGAAGTTCCTTGAGTGACTAGAGCAACGTTCTGCAACTTTTCAGTTGTTTGTTCTCTTTGAGTTGTCTCATAATCAACAGTAGCAAGATGAGAGAAAAGTTCCACTGGAGTGATATTTGGCATTCCTTGGTTAAAATAAAAGAATTTGGTATGCTCCCAGTTGTGGTTAAGACTTCTGACAATAGTCTTAATCTTTTCTGACTGGGAGTATCTGTTGCTTTCCCCAGGAGCTGCCATGCACTCATGAGAGTGGTAAATCTGAAATCAAGTTCTTCCAGAGTTTCAGTGGGTCCTTGTTTGAAATTTTGAAATTTCAACTTGAGAACTTCGAACTTGTTTTCTTTGGTTTTCTCAGTTCCGGCACAGATTTCTTCAATCAGTTGCCAGGCAACTTTCGCCGTTTTAGCACCCCACAGTTTACACTGTATGTGCTCAGGTGTCGATCTGATGATGATATTACGAGCTTGACCATCCAGACGATTTCTCTTGGCATCTTCCGATGTCCAGAGTTCTCTAGGCTTTGGTTCGTAAATGACTTGACTAGTAGATCTCCCACTTGTTGACGCATCGGTTTGTGAAGATCCTTCGCTTTGATCTCTATCTCTACCATTAGAAACCTCCATGACTTGTTTGAGTTGTTGAATGACTATTGGGCCATTCTTTATCACTTCGATCATTTCGTCACTTATGGCTTCAAGGTGGAGCATCACGTTATTTTTCCATTTCTCGTAATTCTCTGGTTTGAGAATGGGTGAATCACTCAGAGACATACCTGCACACTTAACACACAAATTAAATAGTCCTCGAAAATGGACAAAGTTCCTTCACCTATCTGGGGATCTAGGTTCAAGTGTAAGGCTTGTGAACCTCCGCCTGATACCACTTGTTGGTCCAGATAACGGCAAAGTAAAAAGACTAGAGGGGGTGGATAGTCTTTAAAACTTTTGTCGATAAAAACTATTTCTCGGATATCCGATACTTAGAATCAGAAAGGAAGACTTAATAAAGATAAGTGCGTAAAGCAGTTAAAGTGTGTGTATGTGTTCTTTGAAATGTAAATACGTAAAGGTAAATAACACGTTAGTATAGTGGTATCTGGAGGTGGCATAATCCTCCAACTAATCCACTTCGTCTACCAGAGACCTATAATTCACTAGAAAATGATATTGAAGTTCACCTTACAATATATCCTATTCTAAAATTCTTAAACAATGGTTCCCAACCAAATGTTCCCCTGAGTTGTTCCCCACTTTCCAAGCACTTCCTTACTCGAAACCTTTTGAGTTATTCCTAGCTTCCCAAGCTAAGTACTTCCTATACTCAATAACCTTGAGTTATTCCTTAGTTTCCCAAATCAAGTACTTCCTATACTCCAGAACCTTGGAGTTATTCCCTGATTTTTCAAACTAAGTACTTCCTGTACTCCACGCCAGTTATGGTGTTGGTTTTGGTTTGAGTTGTCAGATGAGCTTCCTTAATAACTTGTTCAGTTATTCAGATATATAGCTCTGTGAATCAAGTATACTTAATACACTTTTCAATGTATGGTATCTTGTTCTTTTTACTGACCCAAGTCTTAGATAAATGTTCAAGAGAATGAATCTCAGATACTTGATCTTTCGTTTCAACTCTTTCACAGATAGCTGTGCTTGTTTAGGATCAGGACACTTAGAACTTCAGTGTTACTCAAGATCAAAAGCTTTGGTCGCAACAGAAAGCTTTGAGGATAAGTAAGTTGCTTTGAGAGAGTAAGATGTTCAGCGTTTTCAAGATATGTCGTCTATCTCTTCAAGCAGTCTAAGTGTTGATATTTATAGATGAATTTGAGTACCGTTTGAATAGTATCCGTAGCTCAAATTCAAACTATTGATATATGTATATAATCAGTAGCATGTTTTGTCTTCTTCTTGAGTCGCCGCTGCTTTTATTCGCACATCTCTGTCGTGCATTAAATGCATTGTACTATACTTTTGTCTCAGAGTGCCAACGGAACTATGCTTTGTATCAGAGACTAGTGTTATCTGATTCTTTGCACGTCCTTATCTTCAATCTTCAGATACCACTATTTATTGAAACAACTTTGTTTGCAATATATATATATTTCTTTTTCAGAAATGTGGTTAATGCTCAAGGTATCTGAGAATAGATATTTGTGGACACTTTCCTTGTTTTCAGATAGGCCTCTTATTTCTCAGATATCTCTTGTGACACAGTTTGTTTAAAACTATTCGTGTCTTCAAGATATCTGGTTAAGGTATCTGAAAAACAGTTTCAGTAATCTTGTGCAGTTTCTTCAAGTCTTCAATGTCGTTGAGCTTGTTCTGCTTGGATGTCTTCTTCTTGGTCTTCTCTTCATAAAATAAAAAATTACATTTTGAGACCTAACATCCTATACAAGATTAGCTAGACTATCATACTTAGTGAGTTTCCTCTTTTACAATGTTCAAGTGAACCAAGAGTACTAATCACCTTTCTGAGACTAAGATAAGTCATCATGTTGCTGATCAAAATCTAAACAGATATTTCTAACAAAATATCTAACAAATTTCCTAACAAATTTCCCAAGAAATTTCCCAACAAATTTCCCAACAGAATCCCTTGTCTGCAAACTGGCTCATGCTAAATAGATTATATTTCAAACCTTTAACATGTAATACGTCAGTGATTGTTAATGATCCTAATTTGACGTTGCCAAATCCCGTAGAGGGATTTAATTCTCCTCCAGCAAATCTGATGTTTGGTCCAGTGTTGCAAGCTTTGTAGTTGACCAGATTTGCTTTGTCTCATGTCATGTGCTTTCCGCATCCACTATCAAATAGCCATTGAGCCTTAGTCCAAGAGGTATTCAGCACAAAACTGGAAACAGGAGTTAGGTTCTTGCCTCAGAGATAGAACTACTTAGACTAAACATTCTTCCAGTAGGAATCCACATTTTAGTGAATTTCTTGGAAGTTTGTTTTTGTCTAACTTGATCAGAAGGAGATGCAATAAAATCAGTAATTTTGATCTCAATCTTCCTTCTTGGGGTGTTTCTAGGTGTTCCTTTTGGTGCTTTCTGGACCATAGGTTTCTGGGGTTGCTTTTCAGCAAACTTAGCCTTTCTGGCCAGGTTCCTTCTAGCTCTGGCATTCAGTTTTTCAGTGGCTTGAGATTTCTTCCACTTCTGTCTATTGCTACATGCAATATCAGCCTTGCGCCATTGTTCTTGTCCTTCCTTATATTGTTGCAGAAGGACCTTTCCAATAGCACGATAGCCAATGCCATTTCGAACACCTTTGGCTTTCTGAATGCGCTCTTCAGAAGCCTTACTAGTTTCTGCACCATCTTTATTTTCATAAATGGTACAGTAGAGAATTTGCCTATTCCAGCAATTCTTCCCTTCCTAGTAATGCAGCAATGTGGATGGTTGCATATCTGAGGGTTGTGTTTCTTTTCAGAAACCTTATCCACATGTTTCTTGTGAACTTGTTATTCTTTCAAAGGCTGGGTTGCAACTCCTTTTCCTTTGTCAACTACCCTAGCTTTCTGACCAATGCTATAGGTGGTTGAAGAATCATTCTGTTGACTTTTTACAAAAATCAACCTTTCATCACTCTTCTTCAGAGGAGATGAATTACTTCATTGTTCATCAAGTCCAAGTCCACCTTTCTCAAAGGGATCTCTCAGATAGGATTGAACCTCAGTGAGAGTGTCACTAGCCTTTGCATAAGATTGGAGGGATAGCTCTTTCTTTCTGAGTTCTTCATTCTCAGAAAGCAGCTTCATCATTTTATTATTAAGTTCATCCAAGGCTAGTTTGTGAGAATTTTCATTCTCAGATATCTGAGCTTTCAGAAAGGCTATTTCAGCGTTCTTGTTCTCGGATACTCTGGTTAGCACAGAAACCTCTTTTTCAAGAGTTTCTTTGCTTTCCTCTAGAATTCTGGTTTTGGATTTTGCTTCCAGAAATTCTTTCTCATAACGATCCAATTCACTCTTGACCAACTCCAGATCCTCAATTCCATCATCACTCTCATAGTACAGAAATTGTGAATTGTTAGTTACCTCATTAGCCATAAGACATATTTCAATGTTGGAGATGTCTGGACCAGCAATCTCAGCAATTCCACACATTTCATTCTTCTTAAGGCCAAAGTCGATTACATCGTGGGTGATTCCACACAATTCTGGTGATGGTAGGTTTGAGTCATCTGAATCTCCATCTTCAGAATCTGTCTCAATGTATAGAGCATCAAGTTGAATTTGAATCTTCTTCCTTTCTTCACAAGAAGGCCCTTTGATTTCTCTTGAAATTTCTTACATCCTTCTTGTCACTGTCTTGAGCTTGTTTAAAGGTGACAATCTCTCTTGAAGTGACCAGCTTTTGACAATAGAAGCGGATATCATTTCCTATTTCTGACTTCAAGATTAACACCTTTCCGAATGGGGTGTTCGAGAGTTGTTCATTTGTATGTTCTCAGACTTGATGATAGTTTGGGCCAAGATGCTTTTTCAGCTTTTCTTTAGCTTTTCTTCTCTCAATCTCTTGACTCACAAATTTCTTCATATGTCTTACTGCAAGAGCATTTTCTTCAGATGCATCTTTGGTATCCTTCTTTTCATAAGTACCTTGAGAAACTAGAGCAACACTTTGCAACTTTTCAAATTGCTTGTTCTCTCCGAGTTGTCTCATAGTCTCAAGAGCAAGATGAGAGAAGAGCTCTACTGGAATAATATTTGGCATCCCTTGGTTGAAATAAAAGAACTTAGTGTGCTCCCAGTTGTGATTGAGACTTCTGACAATAGTCTTAATCTTTTCTGGCTGGGAGTATATGTTGCTTTCACCAAGTGCAGCCATATCACTCATAAGTGTAGTAAACCTGAAATCAAGTTCTTCCAGAGTTTCAGTGGGACCTTGTTTGAAGTTTTGGAACTTCAATTTAAGAACTTCGAACTTGTTTGCCTTGGTTTTCAATTCGCACATTTTCTTCAATCAATTGCAGCAACTTTGCTTTTAGCACCCCACGCTTTAATCAGATGTGCTCAGGTGTCGATCTGATGATGATATTACGAGCTTGACCATCCAATCTGTGTCTCTTGGCATCTTCAGATGTCCAGAGCTCTCTTGGCTTGTCTTCATACATAATGCTTCCACGGGCAACATGACCACTATCACTAGCAGCCGTATCCTCGCTTCCACTTCCTTGTCTGAGGCTTTTCTTCCATCAGACACCTCAGTAACTTGTTTGAGTTGTCTAATTTTGATAGGCCCTTCATTGATGACATAAATCATCTCGTCACTAATGGCCTCCAGATGGAGCATCATGTTGTTCTTCCATTTCTCGTAGTTTTCTGGCTTCGGAATGGGTGCATCACTCAGAGACATATCTGCACACTTAACACACAAATTATATAGTCCTCAGAAAGGGACAAAGTTCCTTCACCTATCTAGGGATCTAGGTTCAGTGCAGAAGGCTTGTGAACCTCCCGCTCTGATACCACTTGTTGGTCCAGATTACGGCAAAGTAAAAGACTAGAGGGGGGGGGGGTGAATAGCCTTTTAAAACTTTTGTCGATAAACACAGCTTCGTAAACACGGGGTTTCGATACTTAAATTCAGAGCGGAAGACTTTAAGATAGGTAAGTGCGTAAATAATTAGTAAGTGTGTGCTTTCTGAAATGTAAATACGTAAAGGTAAATGACATGCAAGTATAGTGGTATCCGGAGGTGGCGTAATCCTCCAACTAATCCACTTTGGTCTTTTCCGAGACCTAGAATTCACTAGAACAGATAATTGAGTTCACCTTACAATAATCCTATTCTAAGATTCCTAAACAAATGGTTCCCAACCAAATGTTCCCCCTGAGTTATTCCCCAGCTCCTAGAGCTAAGTACTTCCTCTACTCAGATAACCTTGGAGTTATTCCCTGATTTCCCAAATCAAGTACTTCCTCTACTCCACGCCTTGATGGTGTTGGTTATAAGGTTTCTCAGAGAGGCTTCTCGTATAACTTTTCAGTTATGTTTTCAGAGAGCCTAATAGAACAAGACTACTTAATACACTTGTTTAGTGGATGGCGATGCCTCTTCTTGACCCAAGTAATTGATGTCCGTTCTGGAGAATGAGCTTCAGAAAGGGTATCTGATAGTTCAACTCTTTCACGAATAACAATCTCTTGTTAAGGTTCAGGACAACTTAGAACTACTAGTGATTCTTTGAGCAACAGAAAGCTTTCAGAAAGGATAGTAGAGTGCTTGAGAGAATACTTTGCTTGATGGTAAGTTTGCAAGATAGAGCGTTCTAAGGTGTATTTTTCAAGCATCTAAGTGTGTGATATATATAGATAAATTTGAGAGGCGTTTGAATTGTATCCGTTGTGCTCTCTAACAAATTATATCCGTTTATATCTTGAACTATGTACTCAGAAGTCACTATCTCATGTTTCAGAGAGGACTTGCTTTTTGCAGCATTTCTGCCGATGCATTTAATGCATAGTACTGTTCATTGTCCTTTAGTCTCAACGGATACATGAGGCTTTCTGGAAGCTCACATGTCTCCCTTCTTTGATTAATATGTTCAAGACTTAGCATATGTGCAAATGTTACACTTATAACATGGTCCAGAGACACTTTAAATCAAATGAGACTTAACCTTGATATCTTCATAAATCTTGTGCAATCTTCAGTCTTCTAATCTTCAGAAAAGCTCCATTGCTAGATTGATCTTCATGGTCTTCTGGAAATAAAAATTACACTCATAGACCTATAATCCTAATACAAGATTTACTAGACTAATCAGACTCAGTGATTTCCTCTTTTACAATGTTCAAGTGAACCAAGAGTACTTAATCACCTTTCTGACTAAGATAAGAACATGTGATGAGTGATCAAAATACTAACAGATATTCCTAACAATATCACCACTCCTCAAAGCTTCTTCTACCAGCTTGAGTGTGGACTTAGGTGCTATCTCAGCAACCTCTATACTAAGTGCTTCTCCAGCAACCTTAGTAATGGGTGCTTGTTCAGCAACCTGTGGTGTAAGTTCTTCTTCAGATACCTCTACTCTTTCAGCAGCCTTTGAACTTGTTGCTTTTTCAGCAACCTTAACCCTTTTTGATTTCTGTAGGACTTGATAGATGACCAAATCATCATCATCATCAGAGCTCTCATCAGCATTAGGAACTGATTGGTCCATAATCCCTGCGGTTTCTGCAGATAGGGCTTGATACTTGCCACTACTCTCATTTTTACCAATGGGTTCATCAGCAAGGCTTTCCTTGGTAGCATTGATGAGTTCATCAGCAGTTGTATCTTTTCCAGCATTGATGAGTTCATCTTTATTGATGAGTTCATCAGCAGTGGCGGCAGATATCTGAGAGTCGACATCCACAATGGGTATGCCTTCTGATTTGCCAGCAGTCTTCTTTCGTGAAGTTCTCGGCTTTTTGGTTGCAACTGATCCCTCGGATACCTCATCAGAATTTCGTTTCTTAGAACCTTTCTGAGATGCAGAAACCTTTTTCATCATGTTTGTGTACTCATATTTGTAGAGCAGGTTACTGTTGGCTATGTCAGCCTTCTCTCTGAGCTCAATGTCAAGCTTCTCCTGCAAGAAGCATATCTTTAGTCCAAAGCTCACTGTGGCTTTTGGCTCAGCAAGGCCTTTGACAATCTTTGACTCAAAGCTTTGTAGCTTCTTCACAAACTTTATATAGGCGTACTTTCCCCAGTTAATAGGTTTTCCGACCTAGTTATTTCTTCCTTCATCAGGAACATCATCATCCACCGTTCCAAGCTTATTTGGTCAGCTCCACCTTGTAGATCATCAAAGCATCTGTGAAGGAGGCAAGCCAAGACATCCCAATGAATGCATAGATGTCTGGTTCTTATATCAGCAAGTTTGAACTCAGGAGGAGTATCTGGCTTGTCCATGTTGCAAACATCACTGTACAGGGTCTTAACACCTTCAAGGAGAGTTTCATCCTTGGTGTTAATCTTGAAATTAATTCCTTGATTTCGGAGACCAAAGATATCACAGAATCTTTGGCAGTTAAGGAAAATTTCTTTTCGTTGAACTTTGGTTTTAATGGACATTTCTTCAATGCCATTAGTACTGCTGGTTATAACACGAGAGTTATTATAAAACTCAAGTACATCCAGTGAAGAGCATCCACTGGGAAGAGCGGAGAGAAAACCCTTGATTTGTGCCTTTTCAAGCATACCAAGGATAGTCTTCCTATCTGCTTATTCTAGGATTATAGCAGAAAGGTGCTGCTCAATCATAGCACCACCCCAAATCATTCTGTTGTTTGAAGTCCAATTATCAGAATTAAAATTGCCTAAGAGACGATTGTTTGCTATCACTAGCACTGGTGCTTGTTTTTCAGCAGCAGTAGAAGTAGTAGCACTGGTATCCTTAGCAGCAGCACGTTTTGGAGCCATCTCTTTAAATAGAAGGTTTTTGAAAACAAGAAAAGAGATTATCAGGGGAGATTAGTTGTTCTTTTCAGAAAAACTAAGAGAGATGCAGCAGATTTGCAGAGAGATTTGCAGAAAGACTTAGAGAGAAATTTATGTTTTTGTGCAAGATAAAATGTTGGATTAGGCGGAAGTGAATTCTTTTGCCAATATCCTATATATATATAGCATTGTACTCTCAGTAGACATATACATACAAATTGATTTTGTACATATGTATATGTGCAAATGCAGGTAGGCGTGGGTAAAAATTGGATTTGAATCTTTTTCCATTCTTCAATGAGCAAAGCTCTCTGACTTCTCTTGAAGTTTCTTCTCTCCTTCCTGTCACCTGTCTTTAGTTTGTTGAACATAGGACAATCTCTTTTGAAGTGTCCAAGTTTCTGACAGTAGAAGCATATATCATTTCCAATTTCTGCAACATCGGTGCCACAGTTCTTTGGCGAGGCTTGTTTAGCTATCGTTTTGTATATTTTTGTACTGATGGTAGTTTGATCCTAGATGCTTTTTCAGCTTCTCTTTGGATTTTCTCCTTTCAATCTCTTGACTCACAGATCTTTTCATGTGTTTTACAGCAAGAGCATTTTCTTCAGTCACTTCCTTGGTTTCCTTCTTTTCAGAAGTACCTTGAGTTAAGAGAGCAACATTATTCGACTTTTCAGTAGATGTATGTCCTCTCAGAGTTGTCTCATAGTTGACAATTGCCAAGTGTGAGAAGAGTTCCCCTGGAGTGATGTTAGACATTCCTTTTGTTCCCAGTTTTGGTTTAGACTTCTCACAATAGTCTTAACCTTTTCAAAATTAGTGTATCTATCACTTTCTCCAAGTGCAGCCATTTCACTCATTAGTGTTGTGAACCTAAAGTCAAGTTCTTCAAGTGTCTATGTAGGACCTTGTTTGAAGTTTTGGAATTTGAGCTTCAAAACTTCGAACTTGTTTTATTTAGTTTTCTCAGTGCCGGCACAGATTTCTTCAATCAATTGCCAGGCAACTTTAGCTGTTCTTGCACTCCACGGTTTACACTGTATGTGCTCTGGAGTAGAAAGTATGATGATGTTACGAGCTTGTCCATCCAGCCTATGTCTCTTGGCATCTTCTGATGTCCAGAGCTCACTGGGCTTATCTTCATATTCTATTCGACCGGTGACTCTCCCAGTTTCTGGTGTGGAGGAGCCACTACTTTCATCACCCTTGTCGGCTGGTGCTTTATCTCTTCTATCTGAAACTCCTATGACTTGTTTGAGCTGTAGAATGACTATAGGGCCCTTTTTTATAACATGTATCATTTTGTCACTTATGGCTTCCAGATGCAACAACATGTTGTTCTTCCATTTTTCGTAGTTTTCTGGCTTGAGGACAGGAGCATCACTCAGAGACATTCTGCAGCAAACACACTAAACGAACAAATCAAGTGTAGGTGTTAAATAGTTAGTGGGCACTTATCTGGGATCTATGTTCAGCGCAGAAGGCTTGGGAACCTCCTGCTCTGATACCACTTGTTGGTCCAGATAACGGCAAAGTAAAAGACTAGGGGGTGAATAGTCTTTTAAAACTTTTGTCGATAAACACAGTTTCTCAGATATCTGTGAAGATATCTTTAATTTCAGAGAGCGGGAGACTTTCTGTGATAAGTGCACATGCTCAGTAGAGTAAAATTGTGTAAATACTTAACAAGATGAATAAAGCAAGGTAAATGCAGTAACTAAATAACACAGCAAATTATAGTGGTCTCTGAAGGTGGTGTAATCCTTCAACTAATCCACTAAGATAGATAAATGAGGTACCCTTACAAACATCCTATCTCTCGATTCCTGCAACACTTGGTTCCCAACCAAATGTTTCCCCCTGAGTTGTTCCCAGCTATCTGAGCCAAGTACTTCCTCTACTCAGAAACCTTTTTGAGTTATTCCTTAGTTTCCAAAACTAAGTACTTCATGTGCTTAAGTTGTTCCTTAGTTTCCTAAACTAAGTACTTCCTGTACTCCACCCCAGTTGGTGTGCGGTTAAGATAGTTTGTCAGGTGAGCTTCTTTTTAACTTACACAGTTATTTCAGAAAGCTCTATAGAATCAAGATTACTTAATACACTTCACAATGTATGGTAACTTATTCTTTACTGACCCAAGTCTTTGTTAAATGTTCTAGAGAATGAATCTCAGATACTTGATCTTTTGATTCAACTCCTTTACATATAGCAATGCTTGTTAAGGATCAGGACACTTAAAACTTAGAGTTCTAGAGCTTTAGTCGCAACAGAAAGCTAGAAGGTAAGTAGTAAGAAAGCTTGTATGCTTGAGAGATCACTTGAAGATATTCAGTAAGTTGTAGTTTCAATGTGAGTTCAAGTTGTAAGTAAGTTCTTGGTGTCTTTTCAAGCATTCTAAGTGGTGATATTTATAGTTGAATTTGAAGTCGTTTGAATAGTATCGGTTATGCTCAATTTAAATTCAAACTATTGATATCTGTATATAGTACTGCAGAGTTCTTTGTCTTCTTCTTCAGAGACTTCTGCTTTTGTGCAGACATTTATGTCCGAGCAATAAATGCATTGTACTATATTTTTCATGTTGTCTCAACGGATACGTGAAGCTTTCTGAGACTTGACACGTTCCTTACTCAATACACTTGTGTTCTCAGATATCCTTTGAGTAACTTGTTTAATCAAAACACTTGTTAACTCAAGATTTCTGGACATAGGTATCTGAGGAGACTCTTCTACTTAGTCTTGAGCAAACTTCAGTCTTCTGGAAATGAGTTCCTTTGCTTGGATGCTTCCTTCTTGGTCTTCCTTAACTAAATAAAAATTACATTCAGAGACCTAACATCCTATACAAGTTTTGCTAGACTAACATACTTGGTGATTTTCCTCTTTTACAGTGTTCAAGTGAACCAAGAGTACTAAGCAACTTTCTGAGCTAAGATAAGTCATTAGGTTGTTGATCAAAATCTAAACAGATATTCCTAACATTGAATTGCATAAATACTAACTAGCATGCATTGAATCCATCACCACCCCATAATTTGGTGTTTAGCTACTCATGATATGCATAAACATAATCAATATCATATACGAACACATAATCAATAACCAAATACCAAGAATCAAGAGTTGATACAGATTTTACCAAATTGTGTCACAAACCCTTGGTAAATACTGAAGAATCTTGAATTCAATCGGTAGAAAGAGTATGAATATGCTTCCAAACAAATATCAATCGTCGATTACAAGAAAGAACGGTTCAATTACCTCCGGTAATAGGTAGGTAATTGCCTTGGAAAGGTTATAGGTTGAGAGCAAAGATGTAAAGAAGATAATGAATACAATTGTCTTTGTTCAAAACTAATAGAAAACTGAAAGAAACAAATTACGACAAAAAATGGGCGAACTGGACATTAATGGCGTACGCCAGGCACCTACGAGGCACCTGGCGTGCGCCAGGTACTCGGGTTGGCTCCGATCCGCACTTTGACTCCAACTTTGGTATTTTTGGCCTTCCCGCTCCACTGCTGGCATCCGTTCGAGGCATTGGAACTTCGTATCCTGTAAATGCATATAAAATGCATCCTTTTGCCTCCAATTAACGCGGTTTAGCCAAATACCTACAAAACACACAAAGAACAAAATAAGTAAAAATACTCTAAGAAAACTAATAAAAACTATACTTAAGGACGACAATAAGACGGTAAAAAAGATCAAATGAGACTGTGTAAAACCGACTCATCAGTAACGTTTGTGTCAGAGTCATTATCTCTGTCTAGATAGATAAGAGGTCGGATTGGGGTTATAAGGTGACTGCGCCCAATGAACAACCGATTGTATTGTTTAGATTGCTTCGTTATATGATATGATTGTTAATTTTGGATTTACGATATGAATTTCCTATTGTTATGTTATTGTTACTATCACACACGAACATCACTGACATTTTTGTCTCACACTCTTTTGTTTTCCTTCCTTGTAGATTTCGAAGATTAGTTGGAGGATCAAGTTGGGTAGACATTCAACAACTAGACTGGGAGTGAGAAACTTGGGATTTTACAACTTTTAGAGTGCTAGATTTTGTCATAACGTTATCTTAAAAAATAATGTTCTTCGCAAGTTTACTGTTAGAATTCGAGTTTGTTTTGAGTTGCTAGACTTCTCTTCGTCATTAATTTAACACCTTTGTTTTTTTTTTAAATTAATGTAATTTTTGGGGCGTTACAGGAAAAGTATGTGTAGTGCATTGGATTTGGTAAAGGTGTTCGTTGGAGAATAGGGTATGGGAATAATGTAGATATTTGGAAGGATAATTGGCTCCCTCGAACCAACAGTCCTAGACCTTTAACTCATAATCTGCTATGCTTGGACGATACTGTTATAGCTACTTTGATCAATGCCGAACTGATTGGGATGTTAATATTGTACAAAGTCTTTTTGGATGGGGATAGTAGACTGATCTTACAGATTCCCTCACCTAGTCATTCAACTATTGATACTCGTGTTTGGAATTTGAAAAGCACATATTTTATTCTGTAAAGACTGCGTACTATTTGGCCAAGGAGCTGAAAGCTCAAGATTTGCAGAATAAGACATGGTAGTTCCCAGTGTGATACTAATCGGAGTTGGACTTGGAAACTACAAATTCGCAACAAGATCAAAGGCATTCAAAGTAATATTGTAAAATCCTGAAAAAAATTTTGAAACGTCAATTTTAATTTAATTTGGAGACGAGGAATTATTTAAAAGTGAGTTGAAATACGAGAAATTAATTGGGCTCGAGAGGAATTACGATTTTTGAATGGAAGTGATGGCCCAATTATTATAAAGTCCAAGTTGGGCCAGGATGAGCCCATCAAGCAAACCTAAGTTAAAGCCCTAGATTTGTTCCTCTTCTTCTTCCACACACCTGCTTTTTTCTTTCGCCACTGCCAGATTTGCCCCAGCTCCGACTCTCACCGGTCGACCACCATACCCGCCTGCCCACCTTTCTTCTTTCTGTTTGGACCGAAATCGAGTAGTGTTACGAAAACCGGAACCGATTGAAGCTTGGGTGTTTGAATCGTGAAACTGGATCGGTGAACATGGAGATGGAATTCCTAATTTGATCAGACCTGAGTTATGGATGTTATGGACTGAGTTAGGACCGAGATCGACCTGGGTTTTGGCGTGGGTTATGGATCGCGATACTGGAGCAAGAAATATGAGATCGATTCGCAATGTATTGGGACGATTTGTGATGATTTTGGACTGATCTTGATCGATTGGAGTAGAGGAGGTGATGGGTAATCGATTATTTTAGCCTTAGCATGGAATCAGAGTCGATTGAATCGATTTGGTAGAAATTCGTAAGTTGCAGGGACTAGTTTGAGTTTTCTGAGAAGTTGGAACCTTTCCTTTTGAGAATTTGATGTTACCAGGACCTCACATGTAATAGACCAACTTTCGGTTTATTTCAGTTTTGCCCCATCCACCCGAAATGCCTATTTTGCCCCTGACTCGCACCTAATCTACAGAATTTGCCATCGTCCAGTTATACATAGTCATCTGCCATTTTTAGTTTCAATCGGTTCTCTAGCCCAGTTGATTGGGAACATTGTTGTGAATGTAAAGGTCACAGGTTCGATCCCTTCTGTGCCCAATATTATTTTTAAGCCTCTTTCGCACCCAGAAAATTACCGTATTACCCCTGACGTTGCAGAATCACATATATGCCCTCCCACCATTTATTCCTATTTTTCCTAGCTCCAGAAATTATCGTTTTGCCCTTGTTACCCTATTTCCTCAATATCGATCTATAAAACCGTAGTAAAGACGATATGGAGTTTGTAAGTGGTGCTTTGGAGAATTTAAGGTTCAAGGTGACTTTGGAGGATTCGACATGCAAGATAATGGATGGTTTTTCGGATTATTTAAACTGGACATGGATTCGTTTCTCCTTTGAGGTAAGGGGTTTTTTTGACACTTTTACTTCTATTTTATTGTTATAGTATTATATGTATCGTTTTATGGTTTGACAAACAACTTATGGTTATTATATTAATTTATGGGACTTGATATAATAGTCTATTTGAAAAGGATCAGTATGTGTACCCATAAATGTTTTATCGTGATTGTGATTTGTGAAAAGTGTTTTCGTTCAAAAGCCTGGATTGAAAATATGTTTTATGCTCATCGATATGCCTATGAATTGTTTGGGCCATTTCGAGGGAATGTCGTGCTTTTGGAGATCTCCCATTGTTATGTTATCCCTTTGGTAGGGCATTGTTATTGTTATGTAAAAGCCGATCTGTGTGCCACCACGGTTCGTGTGGCCGTAGTGTATTGTCTGATTGAGCTAAATATGAATTGACATTGTTTTGTAAAGTGTTCCATGCAAATTATTTTGGATATATAAAGGGATAATTACATAGGGATACCCACCTAGAACGACGTTTCTCATATTCGTACTACTTAGTTGAACAATTACAATCTAGTCCAAATCCGTTGACCAGCTTAATTTGGTTGTTTCATTTGAAACAACCAAACATGGCCTTATGGAATTTTAAATTAAAAAAAAAAATCATCTTCTTCTTCCTTCATCTTCTCCAACAGTCCAACCTACTTCTTCCATCTTCTTCTTCCTCCATCTTCTCCAACATGCTTCTTCCTCCATCTTCTCTTCTTCTTCTCCGGTAAATTTCTTCCTCTTTCTTATTTTTTTCTCCTTCTTCCAACTTGGGCTCTGATTCAAGCGACTCGATTTGAAAGTGCGGCTCGATTTGGGTATCTGGGACTCGATTTCGATTTTAATCTCCGATTTTAATCGGAGTTATTACATCTTCGATTTTAATCTCCGATTTCGATTAACTATTACGAACTTTCGATTGTGTTTTCGGATTGAAGTTGGGGATAATTTACAAATTGAAATAGAAGTTTGAGGGCTTATTTGAGCTTCTTCAAAATCTTATGGTGACAAATATAAAAAATTAGATATTCAGGACTTAAATTACAATTTGCCAAAATGGGTTATTGTTTGGTAACTTGCAAAATTCAATAATCTGAGAGGAGCAAAATTGACTTTCCAGGTTTTAGTTCGCCAAAAGTCAAATTCGTGGGCTAAAATGTAATTGTTTTACATCTAATTGTACTAAATCATAATAGTTCGACTAAGTGATACTAATTCTGTAATTACGACATCTAAATGGGGGTCTGGATGTAATTTCCCCATATATAAACGTATATATATATATATATATATATATATATATATATATATATATATATATATATATATATATATATATATATATATATACTTACACCCCTTTCAGATATTTAGTAAGTGAAGTAACACTGGATGGTACAGTAGAGTGGAAGCCGGTAGACGGATTGTGGATCTTGTGAAGACTTTTAGTAGTTGTAGCGTACTTTAAGTTTTGTATTGAATATGATGATTTTTACTGCTGAGGTTGTTATGTATTGAGGACTTGTAAGTACTTTTGTATTTGGGATTTTAGACGCTCTGTTGTTTACCACTCTGAGCTTATTTCATGTATTTGAGGATTAAAGTAGGCTTCGTCTTGGCGTGAGCCCATCTCACAATAGACGGCCAATCGCGCCAAAGTGATTTGGTTTTGGGGCATGACAAATATGACTTTGGTTTTGCCTGGATCCAATCCAGGTGTAACTTGATACTATTATTCATCAAGAGCAAGTCTTCTAAGAGACGGTTTGATGTGGAGACTAAAAGAGACGGACAAACATTGCAATTATATATAAAAACATTAGAGGTTTGATTGATAACATCGGTGGTATACATATACGTAAGAAATGATATTGTTTATTCATAAAACATTATTGATATTGTTTAAAACATTATACGTATACTTAAGAATATCAATCCGTCTCTTATTAATACACGTCTATTCTAAGACTTTGTGAATCATCAATATAGATGTTTCTTTCCTAAAAAAAGAAAATAATAAGTTGACTAGTGGGTTTAATTACAAAATTGATAATAAGAATCTATGATGACTCTATTAAAATAGTAAGAGCACTTCCAAGGGCTTTAAACTATCCAACGATTAGTCCATGATTATGGTTAGACTACTAATTAGGCTATGTTCTCTGTAGTATAAAATATAACTAATTAGAACTGAATGGAACTGAACTGAACTGAATGAGTTTTCAGTTGAAGAGAACATAGCCTGTACCCACAAGAATCCCATGTCACACAATAAAGTTTTGTGTCATATGTGCCCTATTTTTAAACTTTTACCATTGTGAGTATGATATTAGCAATGACTCTTCTACGGTTAGACAATGCGAAACAATCAATTGATTATATACCATTGGATATTTGATTTAATGGTCCATATCAAATTGCCAAAGTCAGCAAGATGATCGCCTAGTGATCAACTTTCGCCCTATGAATAGTGAAAATTTAAAAAATACAAATAATAGTCAAAATATCCAAATTTACCCTCTAAAGTTAAAAAGGAAATTAAAAAAATGATTATTTTAGAATTACCTATATTTTTAATTTTTACATTTAATTAAAATAAGCGTTTTAATATGTGATTGTGTGACTGTTGCCACCGTAGAAAAGCCCTATTAGCAAGGCTTCGATTTTTAAATACGAAGATACTACTATTATAATTTTGTCAAAAGGTCCGTCCAACTATAATCGCTGGTGAACAAAAATAAGAAGTAGTAGTCGTTTGTTGGGTGATAAGTGGGTAGTATAATGCCAAAGTGACACCTGGTATGTAGTGAATAAGTAGTGCAATATTCGATTCCAGCAAATGGTATGAAATGAAATCACACGGACCGCGTAAATCATGCCATTAAATGTAGTTTAGATTAGATTGGATTCGCATTTTTTATTATTGTAATAAAAATTACTCCCTCCTTTTCAAAAAAATCTTTTCATTTTATTATTCTGCGGTCAACTGTCTTCGACTTTAACCGCAAATTACTCTTAAATTATAATAGTAAATAATTTAATAAAACTATATAATGAAGTTAAGTCGAAGTCAGTTGACCGGTCGAAATTAAAATGGAAAGATTTATTTGAACGGAATGGAGGTGGCAGTAACAGTGAGTGAGTCGTGACAAATTCTTAAGCTGGACTATCTTTCCATTTTCTTGGTTCCTATAACGACTGGACTACTTTTAAAACAAATAGAAAAAATCTCTTTTTTTCTCCATTCTTTGCAATTGCAATCGACATTTCCTCAATTCAGAAAAAAAATAAAAAGAAAAAAAATGAGTGGTGGTGAAGGGGAAGAAGGTGAGACGTTGGAGTTCACTCCGACGTGGGTTGTCGCCGCCGTTTGCACCGTCATCGTCGCCATTTCCCTCGCCGCCGAACGCCTTCTTCACTATGCCGGAAAGGTCCTTCCTTTTTTCTTTTTTCTTTTTTTTTTAATTTTAAATTTTATTTTATGTTGTTTCACTCACACTCATAGAGTAGTATAGTAGAGTGGTTTTACTCTGATCATCAAAACACAATGAGGGGAATTCTTGTTTCACTCAATTTTGCATCTTTTTTTTTTTTTTTTTTAATTATGCTTATTTATTTATATATTTATTTATTTATTTATCAATCGTTTGTATAAAGATAACTTTTGTTGTGTTACTGTTATGTCTTGGGATTCTTGTTTTTCCTTTGTTTTGTTTTATTTTGTTTCTAGAAAAGCCTGTTTGCTGTTTCATCCCTTTTTTTCTGAATCAAAAGGTTGTTTTGTTTTGCAGTATTTGAAGAGGAAGAATCAAAAGCCTCTTTTTGAAGCTCTACAAAAAGTTAAAGAAGGTATACTATTAGTCTATTACTATTACTACCTTACAACTCTATTTGCTCTTCACCCATCTCTGTGCATAATTACTCTGCGTATAATGTATAGCATTTCAACTCTTGCTCATATATGTTTGTTCAATATTTGCGGTGACCAGAGTTGATGCTCTTAGGGTTTATTTCCCTTTTGTTGACTGTATTCCAAGCCCGAATTACAAAGATTTGTGTGCACCCCAATGCTATGATACATCTTCTTCCCTGCCAACTTGATTCCCATTCCGCTGGAGAAGAATCCAACTCTGCTCCTGATGTTAGTGCTCATCATAGGCGCTTATTTGCCGAAGGTGCTTCTGGTGCTGGTTACTGTGCTGCAAAGGTGAGTGACTTCAAGCCTTCCACTTTGATGTTTACGAGATATTTTTTACCTCAACCTGGTTTATTTAAAGAAAAAAGCAACTTGGAAATTAATTATACTTGAGCACATCTAGATGAGACGTCTTCAAGTGATGTCAGGCTGAACTAGTTTATTTGTACAAATATTGTTAAATTTTTTTTGTCTTTCATGTTTGTATGCTTTTCTGGAGCATTCATTTCTTGTAATTTGTATCTATTATCATCATATTTCATCACCCAAAAACTACTGTGACATCTTGTGCTACATCAATATCATGATGTAAAAGTCACTATATTGGAATAGGTTTTAAGTCCTTTTGGTTTGATTGGAATTTTTGAAATTATATTAAATTTTATTCCTCCAGTGGTGGTTTTATAGCTTTTATGGAAAAAGTTCTTTCCTTCAGAAAACAATGTTTCCTCTGCCATTTTTGCACATGACTTTGAGATGGTGACTGGAACACTCAGTGGATGAATTACCATTTCATAGTTGACCCACATTACCACCTTAGGTTGGCTCAATCCAAGCTGATTTAGTAAGCATAGGGAATCACATGATGCACTTTGTTTCGAGCTTCACTATATCCATAAACCTTAACAATAAATCAGTCAACTACAGTTTAAAAATATGGGGAGTCTACAACACTATGTCCTAATCTATTTATTCTTTGTCTGCAGGATAAGGTTCCATTGTTATCACTCGAGGCATTGCATCATCTCCACATTTTTATCTTTGTTCTAGCGATTGTCCATGTGACATTTTCTGTTCTCACAGTTGTATTTGGAGGTGCAAAGGTAAATAAATTCTCACTTTTTGTAATATGGGCATGCATCTTGGTTTTATAATTTTCTGTCTAATTATAATTTTCTCTTAGATTCGGCAATGGAAGCACTGGGAGGACTCTATTGCAAAAGATAATTTTGACACGGAAAAGGGTACCAATTAACTAGACGTACTTTATATGCCCTCCTGGTTATTGATTGACTATAGGCCTGAAATTGTAAAATTCATCTATTATTTTACATGGATGATGAGATTTTTTTTCTAATTCAAGCTAGAGGTAATCCTGTTTTATGACACAAGATTCTTAATATATATCTTTGTTATCAAAATTTGAGGACCTTGTATTATTGTACTATGTCATTATCTTAACCAAACCTCATTTTAATCTTGTATTGTAAAATGCAGTGTTGAAACCTAAATTCACCCATGTTCAGCAACATGATTTCATCAAGAAGCGGTTTCTGGGATTGGGGAAGCACTCTGTCATTTTGAGCTGGCTGGTAAGTTTGATATTTGTCTTACGGAGAGCTTGATTTGGTCTTAGTTATAATACTGTGCTTGACTAAGTTATGGGATGCTATCATTCATTAATTTCTATTACGCTAATCAGTAGTCATCAATTGTATACTTGCAAATTTTTTCCAAATTGTTAACTTGCATTCTTGCCTGACTTTTGCAAGGTAAATGCGAGGAAGACAATACTTCTGCACTTTATAGTATATCCGTAGTGCCCCGGTTAAATTGCTGATATAACTTTTCTTTTCATCTTCAGCATTCGTTTGGGAAGCAATTCTATGGATCTGTCACCAAATCGGATTACGTAGCACTCCGACTAGGTTTCATAAATGTAATTTCCTAATTTTCTAATTGTTGGTCCAGAATTCACACACACACACACACACACACTATATATGTGTCTGTGTGTGCTCCACAACTATCAGCTGGGTATGGCTGACATGTAACTTGTACTTGTGGCAGACTCATTGCAGAGGAAACCCGAAGTTTAACTTTCATAAGTACATGATTCGTGCTCTGGAAGATGACTTCAAGAAAGTTGTTGGCATAAGGTAATAATTTATCTTTGAAAGAGACTTCCCAAGCTAAAATGAATTTTGAGTTCATGTTCGTATCGTTCTTCTGGTAGTTAGTTTTAAACTTGTAGGCGTTAATGTTGCTTTTGTTTCTTGCAGTTGGTATCTATGGGCATTCGTCATCATCTTCTTGTTGTTGAATATTAATGGTATGCCACTCAGCACGTACCTGTTTTGGACGATTATAATATATGTAATGTTTATTTATTTGATCTTGAACTCTACATGTGAAATTCTATGAAGTATCAGGGTATCAATATGAATTATGTCATTTTCGTCTGATGTGGACTATTTTTTTTTTTAAGTCTGCATAATAAAGAAAGGAGTCTTTATGTCGCGTTACCGATGATACAGACTACCTTCTTTTTATTTGAGTATTAGATTTGTGAATCTTTCACAATTTTTTGAAAAGACTGTCTGGGCAGAATAGCAAAACTTGTCTGGTCTATAATTTGGTAGCTGTCCCAACTTATGTGTGTAATTGGATAGATATTTATCTGTATTCTGTACTTGCTCAGTGTGCTGAACTAGTATCTTACACACTGGAACTGCATCAACAATGTGATAATCAAAAGTAAATTCGTACTTTTAGTGTCAAATGTTGATCCATGTCAATCTAGTCTCCCCAGCTTTCGCAATTCTGTCATTTTTTAAGATTAGTCGATTATTTGTTAATACAATGAAGTCTTTTTCCACTTGCAGGTTGGCATACATACTTTTGGATAGCATTTGTTCCTTTTATTGTAAGTTTCCATGCTTAATCTGTACTACATATGGTGTGACCAGATGCAATTTAGATCCATTTTAGTTTTTTTCCCCTTGAATTATCGAACATGCCTTTCATGTAGTTGGCACATAAGATGCTGTTCTGCAGCTGCAATAAAATCTTTATCAACTGAATTTGTAGACTCTGTTAGTCATAGATAGAGTCATGTTGGGTTGCTGGCCAGTATCAGTCCTCTACATGTTTCTATCATATAACAGTTAACAAATCTGCATCAAGTCTATTATTAGCTTCCATATCTTTGCATATATAATTTTCAACAAGGTCTCCATTGGTCTTCAATATTCATGGTACATGTGCAGTTCCTACTAAAACTATTTTTTTGTTATGCCAATAATTTGCATAAGATTTACAAGTTTCCTTTGATAATTGAACATGCAAATATCTGCAACTGTATTTGACCAAACGTCGCCCTTTAATGGACTCGTCCAATAGTCTTGTTGTATAAGAGTAGTATTTGGAGAAGGCTAATGCGTGTTATTGACCCTTTGTGATTCTTTTTTGGCTCATGTAGCCTACCCAAGTGATTCTTGCTTTTTTGTTGCACTGGAATGTCATGTAACGCAATACAGTGATACATTTTATTTGAAAGATAATGCCAAACTGATTTAATTTAGTAACAATTAATTGATACTATTTATGTGACAATTCAACTTGCAGCTTCTTATTGCTGTTGGCACGAAACTAGAGCATGTAATCAGCCAGTTGGCCCATGAAGTTGCTGAGAAACACATTGCCATTGAGGGTGACCTGTTGGTGAGGCCTTCCGATGAGCACTTTTGGTTCAGCCGGCCCAAAGTTGTTCTTTACTTGATTCATTTTATTCTCTTCCAAAATGCTTTTGAAATAGCATTTTTCTTTTGGATATGGGTATGAAATTTTTTCCTTGAACCTCAACCTTTAAACCAAACGCAATTTGCAGCAGTTTAAACTAAAATGATCTGTTTTTCACGTACAGGTTCAATATGGCTTTCACTCGTGTATAATGGGTAAAATCCGTTATATTGTTCCAAGACTCATCATAGGGTACTTCTCATTTCACCTTTTTCTATTCCACTCTTGTTCTCTTTGTGCCTACCTGTTGATAGTTTGCTTGGGTATTTAGTGTTTTTATCCAGGTAGTATGCAGCTACAGCACGCTGCCACTCTATGCTCTTGTCACGCAGGTAAAATCTGCTGATCTTTTTGAGATGATTACATAGAAGTTACATGTCTGATTTATGTACAAACATTGAAACAAATTCTTGAGATAATTACATTGAAGTAATTTCTATGGTACCATAAAGGCCTCTCCTGTAACTCCCTAACAAATTTCTACACCTCGTTAGGTTTTCTAGCACCATCACTTTAATCTCTTAAAAGAGATGTGAGTTGATGAAAATACGATATGAATTATATGCATGAAAAAAAAAAAAAAAAAAAAAACTGACAGTGGGTGATGCAACTAACACACAAGGGGTGTTTGTGCCTTCTCCCTAGTTTATTTTCTTTCAATGAAACATGGTTTCACATGTGTTGGTTTCTTTTGTCCTGGAAATGTAGATGGGAACACATTTCAAGAAATCGATATTTGATGAGCACATTCAAGTTGGGCTTGTTGGGTGGGCACAGAAGGTGAAGAAGAAGCAGGGGTTAAAGGCTGCGTTTGGTGGGTCGACTCAAGGAGGTTCAACTACTACTACTGCTACTGCTACTACAAATGAAGGATCATCTACTTTACGTGGGATTCAAATGGGAGGGATTAGTGCTCCTCCTCCGGCCCAACAACCTTCCAACGGTTCTTGAAGCCAAGATTATAATACCTAATGCAGATTTTTAGAATTCTAAAGAAAGGATGTTTTTGAGCTAGTAAATGTTGACATCGAGCTTGTTAAAGTACCGGTCATATATATTCGAAGCTATGGTGCTTCTCCTAGAGGCCTGTTCTTAGCCTGGCCATCGCTTTTTATTTCATGTTTAGTAATTTTTTTACCAATTTGTAGAGAACTTGTTACAAGTGATTTACATTTATCAGATGTAAATCATGTAATTGTCCTCTTAGGCTTACTGATGGTGCAGCTAATTTCTTTCCTTCGCAATTTATACTTTTAGAAATCTCTTACCTTGATCAGTCAGATTCTGAGATTACAACATACTACAACTCAAGTTCTCCATGTTCTTCCCTAGCTTTTGTTACAGAAGATAAATATGAAATGACAAATTTTGGAAACATATGTATGCAGCTCCATGGAAAAGATGTACACATGAAGATTGAATTCATTCATAATATAAATATATATAACTGAGCAGTACTGTATATACAATTGAATTATTTTTCAACTTTAAAACATCTACAAAAACAATTCTTACAATTTTACATAATTCAGAATCAAAATATATGTGCTTGTGCTGCAATAGACTCCATCCCAGAATGTGTGTTTTTCCTGGTAAAGAACTGAACTCAGATCACCATTTACCTAAGCAGCTTTTGTGTGCAATGCGACTAAAGACGCGTAAACGCCACCCTCTACATTGATGAGAGAGTCATGATTTCCTTTCTCAAAAATCACTCCATTCTTGACAACAGCAATAAGATCAGCTCCCTTGATTGTTGACAACCTATGAGCTACAACTACAGTTGTTCTGTTCGCCATTACCCTATCAAGTGCATCTTGGACTACTCTCTCTGACTCCGCGTCCAATGCACTTGTAGCCTCGTCTAGTAGAAGTATCTTTGGACTTTTCACGATGGCCCTTGCTATGGCGATTCGTTGCTTCTGCCCTCCTGACAGTTGAACTCCTCGCTCTCCCACCATTGTATCATATCCCTGGATTCAATATTCCTCAACTTGTCAGCCTTTTATGAAAAAACAAAGTACTGACACTGGTATGAATGTAATGTCGATTACCTGTTGCAGTCCACTGATAAATTTGTGGGCGTTTGCTAGCTCGGCTGCAGCTATAATTTCTGCCTCGGTTGCATTTCCATCCTTTCCGTAACCAATATTGGCACGAATCGTTTCATTAAATAAGATTGGTTCTTGACCAACAAGTCCCATCTGCAGCCTTAGCCATTTAAGCTGGAATTTCTGGATATCAGTTCCATCTATCGTGATCACGCCTGAATCAGGATCATAAAATCTTTCTAGCAAAGAAATCACAGTCGACTTTCCACTTCCACTCTCTCCAACCAGAGCAACAGTCTGGAGATTTCAAGAAACATGTTATGTTACTATATATACTAAAGAGCAGTAAAACTGACATAGAAACTGAAGTTCAGGTTTGCTTGTACCTTTCCCTTAGGAATCCTCAATGACAAGTCACGGAAAATTTTAACATCAGGCCTAGTAGGATACTTGAAGCTGATATGTTTTAGTTCGATTTCTCCTTTCAGATTCTCCAGTGTTTTTCCAGATTCATCACTTGGGTCAATGTTCGATGGCCTATCAAGGTAAGCAAATATAGAAGCAGCCGCAGACTTAGCCTTACTGGAATCTGGTGCGAATGTGCTTGACTGGGATATTGCTACAGCAGCCATAGTTAAAGCAAAGAAAACCTGCAGATCATGATTCCAGATTAGTGTTGAATTCTCTACTACCTAAAACAACACCTTGAGCATAGGGGTCATATAGAGTATTTACGCGAAAAACATCTCCAAATGTTGTTTTGCCAGCCTCAACAAGGCGAGCTCCAGCATAAAAAGCTGTAGCATAAGCGAAAAAGACCAAGGCTGTAGAGAGGCCAAAACCGATACCGCTGATCAAACCTTGTCTAATTCCCATTTTTAGAGGTCCTTCACATTTCTTCGTGTATGATTCCATTATCTTTTCTTCCGCGCAATAAGAAGCCACCGTTCTGATAGTTCCAACAGCATCATTAGCCACTTGACTTGCTTCTTCATACATTGCCTGCTCAGACAAAGATCAAAGGATGATGAAATGATAAGTTACATTTACAAAGTTCAACAATTCAAACATTCTAAGTATACATCATACATACCTTTGCATCTGCACTGAACCCAGTCATAAATTTTAGCTGCACAAATCCATTTAACGCGATGAGAGGTACCATAGCAAGGACAATAAACGCCAACTGCCAGCTTGCAGTGAAAGCTATAACAAGTCCCACTACTGCTGCAGAAAGATCTTGAACCAACTGAGCAAGTGCATCACCTACTAAAGCACGAATCGTGGCAGCATCAGCAGAGAGCCTAGAACCAATTACTCCGCTGGAGTTTTCAGGCTCATCAAACCAACCAACTTCCATGTTAACAACTTTCTCAAAGCACATCATCCTAATTCTCCTGATCAGGCGACAACCAGCCACGCCAAAGGAGTATGTCCTTATGGGATATGCAATTAATGAAACAAATCCAAGAACCACAAACATAAGCGCCCAAAATCTTGAATCTTCGCGTAACTTAGGTGGTGGCTCATAGAAAGTCTTGATGACAAGAGACAGTAATATACCGAAAAATGGAGTTATTGCCCCATTTACAACAGCGGCCAAAACACCTAAAGCTAAAACTGGCAACTCAGGCTTGTTGAGCGCTATAAGCCGACTGATTGGAACTTTTGGATGCTTATCCAGTTCATCATTTGCAGCTGCATGTTCCAGATCTTCGTAATCTGTTCTAACACTAAGTCCTCTTGTCAGGTCAAATGTAACCGACACTGAATGGCGACTAGTACTTCTTAGCCTTGAAGATCTCTGACTCATTAAGTGAAGAAGCGATGCTGAGGATCTCCCACTGGCCTGCCGACCATACTCAGTGCTGTAACTCCTGCTGTACGTCGCATCAACATCTTCTTCTGTATCTTTGTGTGCTTCTTGCATCCGAATGAGCTGCGAATATGCACCTTCAGGATTCTCTAACAGCTCAGAATGTGTACCTGGTTTAAGTAACAAGAAACGGTAAAATTAGTTAATAAAAGGTTTAGAAATGTTGAAGAACATTAATTTTTCACCAGGGAACAAATTGTAAGAAGGATGCGAACCTTTTTCGACCATTTTTCCCTTGTGAATGACTGCAATCATGTTGGCATTTCGAACAGTCGTTAAACGATGTGCAACTATCACCGTTGTTCTGTTTCCCATAATCCTGTCGAGAGCCTCTTGTACGACTCTCTCTGATTCTGCGTCCAGTGCACTTGTTGCCTCATCTAAAAGTAAAATCTTTGGGTCTTTCAGAATCGCCCTAGCTATGGCTATTCTTTGCTTTTGTCCACCAGAAAGCTGAGTCCCATGTTCACCAACCATGGTATCTAGGCCCTACACAACAACTCCAACATTCAATTGCTACTAACAATGAATCGAACAGTTGAAACTCGATATAGGAAACTAACATGAGCTGATACCATATGTGTACAAGTATATATGCTAGTCAATTGAATGTACACAAAATTATCATAAATGACATGTTACCTGTGGCAGTTTGTCAAGGAATTTAGCTGCATTGGCTAGTTCAGCAGCTGCTCTAATCTCTTGATCAGTCGCACCGTGCTTTCCAAAAGCGATGTTTTCCTTGATGCTACCCAGAAAAAGTACAGGTTCTTGACTGACTAGACCAATTTTGGACCTAATCCAACGCAGTTGAAATTCCTTGATATTAATTCCATCAATGAGAACTTGACCAGCATGTGGATCGTAAAATCTCTCTATCAAACTAATCACAGTCGACTTGCCACTCCCACTCTGTCCAACCAATGCAGCTGTTGTGCCCTGTGGGATTTGAAGGGAGAATCCGCTAAATATCTGCTCGGTAGGCCTGGCAGGATAACTAAAATAAACATCTATCAGCTGTATATCCCCACGAATATCACTCAATGTCTTTCCTTTCTCGTCAAATGGATCTATCTCAGGTTTTCTCTCTATCGTCTCAAACATCTTGTATGCGGCAGCTCGACCTGCTGCAAATGCCGACATGGAAGGCGATATCTGTCCTAGAGACCTGACACACAAAATTGCGTTAAACTAACATCAAACACTGCATTTGAGTTCTCAAAACGAGCGCTACTTTATTAGGTACCAGTCAACTTTATCAGTTTGTTTTGCAAACATACAGAAATTGTTAGATGAGGATATATGTAGGTAATAATTATATACTCACAGGGAGCCAGTTAACACAGCGACAATCACAGTAAAAATATCACCGCCCGAATGACCTTGCAACACCATTTTTCCACCATACCATACCGCCAAAGCATAACTGCAGAACATGACAAGCATAACAGATCCAAGACCAAGTCCAGTGGCCAAGCCTTCGTTGACCGCTGATCTGTAAGCCTTGTCAAGGGACTTATTGTAGTTTGAGACAGCTCGTTTCTCCCCTGTAAAAGAAGCAACAGTTCGTATAGCTCCAATTGTTTGCTCAACAACTGTGGCAGCGCTAGCATATGCATTTTGTCCTCGTGTGGCCATTCTGGAAACGACGGTAGACATGATTCCACCGGATATCATGAGGGGAGGGATAGATGATAGCATCACCAATGTGAGGAGCCAGCCCTTGGTAAACGCAACTGCATATCCTCCAACAAACGTAGCGATTGCCTGTACAAATTTGCCTACCTACAGAAGCCAACTCAAGAAATAAGCAAATTTGAATCGATCCATCGAGCATCATACCAGTTTAAGTTCCACAGATGAAGACACAAAACAAACATATAGTTATGATATATGGATATGTATATACCTTCTCTCCCATGGCATCTTGAATAAGAACAGTATCACCGGACATTCGTCCAATAACTTCTCCGGTGTTAACTTCCTTGTCGAAGAAAGCAATATCTTGACGCAAAATAGTCCTCAAGTAGAGCCCTCTTATTCGGGCTGCTTGTCTATCTCCAGTAATCATCCAACATGAAACCTCTGCATAATTATATATGTAAGTAATTACACATTCAAAATCTTGCTACTCAACAAACAAACATTCTTCATTTTATAAATATTGATTGATTGAAAATTTGAAATTATATAGTGTATGTACTTACGAAGCATTGCTCCGACACCGCAGCCTACAGCCACATACACAAGCTTCAATGCGACCCTTGAAACAACAGGAAGGACAGGTCCAGACTGATTGGAACCAAAAGCATCAGCTAACTGGCCAAAGAGAAAGGCCATAAGAGACGGGTTGAGACCATTTCCGATAGCACCAACGGATCCAAGGAACATGAGCAACTTATCCCAACCATCAGAGAAGCCGAAAAGCTTGTACAACGGAACCGTCTTGTTGGAGGAGGAGGAGGAGGATTTAGTATCATTACTATTGTCACCTGAGGTATCAGAGTGATGATCAATTTGAGGTTCCTGGTAAGCAAAAGCCTCAGCTTCTTCTGCCATATTTGAAAAGTAGCTAGCTAGTTTGATGAAATTTATATAATTATCCTTCCATAATAGTATTATTTGTGACAAGACAAGAATCAAGAGAGGCTTAATAATCTCGAGTGAGAGAAAGAAAGATGATTAATTACAAGAAGTGGAAATGAAGTAAGTAATGTATCGATTCATATATATATATATTTTCACACACACAGCACAACTCAACACAAGCACGTCGACTTGAATTGCGCTTTCAAGTTAGTTGAGTTCTTGGAAGCATATACTCTTCTTTTTTAAAAAAAAATAATTACACCTTTGAATTGGCTACCTCAACTAGCTAGATCAAACTCACGTTATATTCATACTTCAATCATTCCAACCATCATTATACATTACATATATACTATCTATCTACCTACCAATTATGTATATACACATACGACAGTTTCTATATTCATCTACTATGTAATCTGTATGACGTACGTGCCAATAAATATCTTACTATAATTTTACCTAACCATTTACCCAACCTCTTCAAATTATAATACGTACGCCTATATACGTAGTCGAAATATTTTCATTTTACAAAACACTTTATATAATATCACCTCCTTTTACGGGCCGAAGGCAGACCCTTTGGACCTGCACCATTGCTCATAAAGTGCTTTTCGAATGGTATGTTGGCCATTGTACTAACACATGTTCTTTCTCACGCACTTTGTCTTCACTCTTACGTGAACCAGAAGACTTTCCAACTGGTCACCCATTCTAAAATTGTTCCAGAGCAAGTACGATTAAGTCTGAAGTTTTTATGTATGGATTCATGATAAAAAAAAGGTACACCCCTTATTGAAATGTGTAGATTTCTCAATCGCTTTAAGCTCTATAAATCTCATTTGAAACTTTGGGGCGTTACAATTTATATAACTAAAATCAATGTATTTTCTTTCAATTCAGAATTAACCAAATAACTAAAAATAACCCCATTTCATGCAATCAAAGAGGAACTTTTACGAGATACCATTTCTTGGAGAGACGGACATTACATAGTTATAAATATCACACATTCAACTATAAATTTTGAATACACAATGTTTGAAATTAAATATGATGTTTACTGTTAAATATGTGATGTTAATTCAGTCTATTAATTCGAGAGACGGTCCCTAGCTCGGAAAAAGTTTGTATTATATTTTCTTTAATTTAGAACGAGTGAATCATGACTAAAAAAAACTCATAACATCCCACCACTAGCAATGAAATATAAATTCCTCGATCGAATTAAACTTTTGTGTGTTCACTATTACGAATCGAATTGAATCAAAGTTTTGACGATAAGTAAAACCTGTCGATATGATATTATATCAAATTATTCAATATAATATGTGATCGATCATGCGTCCAAGCAAGCCTACAAGAAAATGCCTTCTTTTTTTCTTCATGGTTTATGAAATAAAAAATTCCAAACATAATTTGTGAATCACAAAGATTAATGAATGAAGAACGTAGCTTTCAGAAAATTGGTGGAGAAACAAAATACGGAATGATAATTAGGAAAAGTAACTCCACCTAATTTCACCTTTTTCCTATCAAACATGCATTCCATTTCAAATGGTAGACTTTCGATATCATCCTAACAAAATTAAGTAATATAAAAACCAGCCTTCTTTTTCTCGGCCTGGTAGAAAAGTGGAAAGAGAAAGCGACATTTTTCTTTTTAGAATTCCTTTGATTTAGATTAATTCCACGTTTATGTATATATGTAGCGCCATATTTTTAAAAGACGAATTAATAAAAATAAAAAATATACTAGTTCATGAGCTTGAAAATTCGACGAACTTGAATTATAGAATTTTAAAACGTTACAAGACGCCTTGCGCGTCAAATAACTTCACATGAAAATTTTGAACTTGTAAAATATGCAGTGTTACAAAGTCTTTGAAATCATAAAATTTAAATATATTAAAGATCTTCCGATCATCGATCGCTTCCAAAGACACTCGCCATTTCGATTAGCTTCAAGACCTAAAATTGATAATTTTAGCAAGGTCGATCGTGACCACTGACCGAAAGAAATTCCATGCTGCGTGTCAAGCTTCAAGTCTATCTTCGTCTTTTAAATCTTTTAATCTTCTTGTCTGAACTGTTAACTTGACTTGACTTTTAACACTTGAACTTGAACTTGAACTTCTTTAAACAAACATTCTTAAACTTTACTCTTACACATAACTTGAAAATTAACTTGATGCGTCGTAAAGATCCTCGGTCGATGGTGAATACTTATGGATAAGCAGGATTCTTTGGTTCATGGATGATAATGGCTTAACATGAATAGCGACAATTTGCTGGATTATTGATTATTGTGACCACTTAATTTGGTTGGTCACGATTTGCTAGGGAGACCTTATTAGTCCATTCTTGACATGACTTGAAATCTTTCTTGACTTAAAATCTTATTAACGTGAATGCATGCTCTTAGCTTCAACTTATAAATGTATGGACTAATGTGTATGCACAGCATCATACATACATAGTAGTAGCATCTTAAACATGATTAAATCATAACATATTTGAGCACACAATAATATGGAATTAAGATTCGTTCAGAAGTAACAAGAAACATAAGGATGTTATCTTAGCAATACTGTTCCATGATCAAATCTATGCACAGTAGTATCAAGAATCATAAGAACGACATGAATTAGCATCCATAAATCAATTAAGTGGATTCTTTCAAAGAAATAATTTCTGAGAAAATTAGACCATGAGAATTTGATTCCATCCCCTCCCGTATCAGGCCGTATGTACATCCAATATCCTTATCACTTGACCTTTTATGACTTCGAAGAAATTAAGGACCAAAATGGATAGATGATGACATGCATTCTTACAAACGCGTTTTATCCTAAAATTTTCTTTGTTCAACTTTATATCCTTTCAATCTCCATCTTATTATAGTGTGACCAATAATTTTTAACTACTAGTAGTAACTTTTAACTCATTTTATATTATATATATATTACCGGCCATCTCTTCGAGCACACATAGTACTTAGTTGTCGCGTGTCAATATTAGTAAAAGTTTACTCATAGTATTTATTTGAATTTACATTGCTAAGCCAAATGTTGGAAAAATTATATCTGATGGGAGATTGTTTTCAAAATGTAAATCATAATCCATTAAGAAACAAACTGTAATTGGAGAAATTAATTTACCACTATTTGGACCTTGCTTCCTGCTCTCATTTTGGTTTCTTTTGTATCCTGTTGTGTTTCAGTTTGCAAACAAGTAGTGGCATAGTGGCTTGACTTATGCACTACTAATGTTTCGAAATAAACACAGCCATTCCATAAACTAATGTGGCCATGAGTAACTAGGACAATATAATTCACCGAATTAATGCAACTAATTTTAAACCAATGTAATAATTTAATTCCATAACCTAATGTAATTCATTTTAACGTGTGAACAATCCGCCCGTGTAAAATAACCAATTGGCCCACGGCGGTTTTGGAGAAAACTTCACCCGCTGTGGTTAGTGATTTGGCTAACCCGCCATAAGCGGATCGGTTATAATTTTGGTAAATAACCGTCCGTAACCGCCCGCGTACACTACTAAGCAGAATAGCAGAAGAACTGCAATTCAATCTCTGTGATTTCAATCTCTGAGTCAATCTTGTAAGGTGTTGGATAAGATGATTGACACCCCCTTAAGAGGAACATGGATGTTAATCATGTTCATCTTGGAAACACAATTCTGGAAAGCTGGTAAAGGGAGAGATTTTGTATATATATCAGCAGCTTGGTGAAGATTGGAAATGTGAAGAAACTTGATAACTCTAGTTGCTATCTTCTCTCTTATCAAATGGCAATCAATCTCTATATATGATTAGTATGTTGATGTTGAATGGGATTGTGCGCCAAGTAATAAGTTAGACAGATTATCTGTAAACAACAAGATAGGATTAGAATGAGGAATATGAAGATCCTCAAGGAGATATAACAACTATTGTACTTCACACGTAGCATTAGTTGGTGCCCTATATTCAACCTCTATGGAAGATCTGCTAACAACGTGTTGCTTCTTACTCTTCCAGCTGATTAAATAATCTCCAAATAAAAACAATATCATGTAACACTTTTTCTAGAGTCTATACAACCAGTCCAATCAGAGTTTGCCCACGGGTGAGGGGGTGTTAGATGAATTAATATAAGTGGATTAGTTTCACACTTCTTTATAAGTTCAAGCTTATGTGCATGATTTGAATACGTAAGTTTCTCCCTTTTATTTATTATATTTTAATATTTTCTTTTTTTTTTCAACGCAAATTCATTTATTATATAAAAATGCTTAACATACTCTACTTGTTACTTAAATGCTAGCATAGTATATATACATATACTGTTATTAGTTGGAGTCATACTTTCAGTGGTGAATCTGCATAGTCCAATCCAGTTGGTCTGATGTTATTTTTTTTTTTATTTAAGATTATGTATTGTTTCAACTTTATCATTATTACCTAACTAACAACAAGTCACAAAATTGTTACAAAAAAAAAATACACAGTTATGGTGCGATTCTGATTTGTCGGCTTCTTTTCGGTTTTTGGTGTGTTTTCCTTCGTTTTTTATGGCGAAGACGAGAAGTTTATCTGTGAGATTACCTAGAGAGCTTGGGAACACGTCGATTGGGCTTCCAGATGTGGTGGATGAGGAAGGTAGGGTTGTTGCTGAAGGGGATTTGGGCGATTTTGAGAAGGAGTATGCTGATTTTGAGGAGGATAGGGAAGTATTATTGGTGAATGTGGAGGATATTCCAATGAGCAGGAATGTCAATCGGAATGATGTTTCTGATCGGGATATTGGTCGATTTCCGGCTCGCAAGACTCGTCGGTGGAACGCATTGTTTTCTGGTAATCGAAGGGCAGAAAATGGTGTTGATGTGGATTATACGATGCCTTCCAAGTAGTCATTGGTTTCCTCTGGACTGTTCCATTCACCTTCACTCTCAGTAGATCCGCATCTCCAGATTTTGTCTTCCGACCCAAAGTGCTCCTTGGGGATCGATGGAAGAGTATTTTCAATTGATTCTTCTCCTGTCTCCCAGTATGTCTTGAATAAATTCACCGTTGCTAGCAAATCTTCAAAAGGGACTATCAATTCTTCTTCAGAGTCCATCCACCAGTCTTCTATGGAGAAATTGATCCTTGCTGCCTTTGCTTCCTCCAAAGTCTCGCTCAGAATCCCCATTACTATCCAGTGATTCGATATATTCATCGAAATCTCCCTTCTTGCCACGTTGATAATGGGGTCGGTGGTGGCCATAAACGGTCTTCCCAGAAGCATGGTATCATTGCCCGAGTCTTCGCAGTCCACAATCAGGTAATCCACAAGGATATCGAGCCCCTCCAGCTGAGTAATCACATTATGTATCTTACCACAAGCAGTTGTAGTAGCGCCATCGGCAACCAATGCCGGTTCTTGCTTCCACCATTCCTGTTAAGCCAAGTTTCTTGTAGACGGCGAGTGGCATCATATTAATGTTGGCCCCTAGATCCAGGGTTCATGTGGCTATCTTTCCCTTGATGACAACATTTATGTTGAAAGCTCCAGGGTCGAGTTTCTTTGGTAAAACTGGTTTGACCCTTTCTTCTTCGACAGGAGAGTCTATTTCACACCTGCATGATGTAGGAGAAGGTTTGAGGCAATTACCTTGCGTCCCTTCGGGGTTCCTTCGTTCAGATTCAGTACGGTTTCCCCTCCTGATTCCTGTAACCTTGGCAGCTTCAACAATCATCATAGCTTTCTCGGTGTGACCCGGCAGCTTGTCTTTGTTCTGTTGCAGTTCCCCTACTTCCTTGGCGATTTGATCAATCTTCAGTTCCATTACTCTCAAGGTGTTATCGGTTCTCCAGAAGTTATCCTCAGCATTGGCGATAAAGGAATTGGTCCTTGCAGTAAATTCACCCTGCTGCTTCACAAATTTCCCAATGTCTCCCATCTCCTTCATTATAGTATCTATCTTATCTTCCATGGAGGATGGTTTGAGCAGGTTTTGTGACAGCTTTGGTGGTGGTGTGGGAACAGGCGCTATAGTGGGTGGTCTAGGTGGTAATTCGGGTGGGTTCAAGCTAGGTCCAGTGCGGTATGATAAGAGAGGGTGTTGAGGGATAAAGCTGTTTACCGGTTGGTTTCTCGGTCTCCATTTCCTTGATTCTTGCAGGTAGTGTGCCTCTTCCAGTTGTGTTGGTTCCTCCGGTTCTTCATTCACAACATCCTTCTTTCCATCCTTATCTCTATAGCTTCAATCCTCCTGCTGATCTGTTTCCAAGGAGTTTCCTCGATTCCTCTGACCTCCTTAGTAACCACTCTTCTTCCTCGTCCTTTCTGCATAGAGTTCTCACTAAGGTTCTCGCACACTTCCCAAATCCTTCTTGGGGGTGCATCTTGCAAGTTTCCTTGACATGCTCCATCGATGAGTGCTTGGCTGATAGAGTCAGTTCCCTTGTAAAAGTTGTTGACCTTGTCAAACAGCGCATAAGAGTGCATTGGGCATCTGTCAAGTAGATCCTTGTATCTTTCCCACGCTTCGTGAAAGGTTTCTCCGTCAAATTGGTTAAAGTTTTGGATCTGGCTCTTCAGGTCGGATGTCTTCTTCAATGGAAAGTATCTGAGCATGAACTTGTTGAAGACCTCATCCCATGTAGTCAAACTTTCTGGCTGTAGATAAGCCAGTTCTTCGCCTTGTCCTTAAGGCAGCTAGGGAAGACCCTTCTTCTAAGTTGACATTCTGTGAGCCCATTCAGTGGTATACCTCCAACTATTGCGTAGAATTCCCTCATAAAGTGCATCGGGTCTTCAGTTGGGTTCCCGTAGAAGTTTGGTAGATGGTTCAGATGAGTTCCTTTCAGATCATACTCTCTCGCAATCCTTTCCAGATAGATGCTTAAGGCATGCAGTGTAAGCCTTGGCATAACATAGTCGCACATGGGTCTATCGTCTTCGTCTACCAGTTCCACCCTTGCGTAGTTATCCCTTCTTCGGTTCTCATCTAACCTCAATCTTTCCTCGGCTATCCTTAGCCTTTCCTGTTCCAGCTCTTCTACCTCAGCTTGGATATCCAGTCGAATCTTAAGTAGTTGCTCAAGTTCAGAAGTTGCGACATTCACTTACCACTTTATTGAGAAAAGTAAAGGTCCTTTTTATCTATCTTCTTCGACGTTTTTAGATACTCATAGGACTTGGATTCCTCTTAACTGCGATGGCTCTTATTCTTCTGTTTCAACTTAACCGGCAGATCAAACTATATGTATGCTCTCCCCTATATACTAATACTTCGGACTGAAAAGTGTGACATTTACTATACAGATTATTTTTGTTCCAAGTAAAACCTAGGAACTCCTGTTTGCCTAAATTTATTATATTAGGGAAGTCGTTAACCGAATTCTAACGGATAGCATGATTTTGATATTGTGAGTGTTTTTTCCTTCTTTGCAGTTCGAAATAAATGTTATAGAAAAAAGGTACTTGCAAATAAAGCCCCCCTGTTTCATCATATACATAGAGAAGACTTATCTTTTGTATTGGAAGGAACTATGAGTTAATTTTTGGTTTACTTTGTCGTTCATGTTTCCTTCTCCACTCATGTCGCTAGATGATTCCATGATGGTAGTAGGCAATTTCCGCCTTTCAAGCTTATCTATGTCGTCTTTAAACGGTACTACTGGTGTTCCTGCGCTTCTCCTGCCTTGCATAAAGACTAACAGACAAACTTTTGCAGATATGGATAGATAATACTAAAAAGATAAATAACAGAAATCTAAAATTACGTATTTTTGTATTTTTTTTTAATAAGAAGATAAACTAATACTGAAAAGAAAATATTTTTGGGTTTTTGCTGCAGAAATATTCCACGGATTTTACGATTTTTTTGGGTTTATGCTATACGTATTTAAAAGACAGTGCGTAAATTAAAAAGCGAAAGAAAGATTTCAACTTATCTAGGTCGATCGAAACTTGCTTGAGAGGTCAAGTATCCCCGGCAGCGGCGCCAAATTTTGATGTGCACTCAGAGATTTCGTTTTTCGTTGTAGAACCTGTAATCCCTAAATACAATCAAGATTAAATTTATAAGACGGAAGTCTTCTAATGCACAGTTTATAGCGGAAAGTTGACTCAGGATGTCGTTCTCCACGGACACTTAGCATAGGAACAAGCAAATAACGTTTGTAATTGAACGCAGAAAAGAAAACAGTTTGATCTCAGACAGAATAATTAAATCGCAGTAAATCCTAAATTTCTTTGTTGTAAATCAATGATGGAAAGGCGTAAAGATTCCCCAACCTCCCTCTGCTATGCTACTCCCAACTACTTAGAATCAAACAACGTACTAGCCGTCTACAGGCAGCAAAGAAACATGCCAAAAGGATTAAGTCGTAGTTAATTCAGACACCTTCACTTACCAACAATGTGTTGTGTCTCTCAAGACACTATCTTGTCACGTTTTCAGACAAATCACACAGGATAATGTATAATCCGTTACCAAGTCGTAGTTAGTAAGGATTTCCCACATAAAGAGTCGGACAAATAAAGAACAAGCACGAATTACGTTTTAAAACTAATTCATTAATATATCACGGTATATAAAGAAGTAGCAAAAGCAGAGTTACGGCGGTTCGCCTTTACAAAAGAAAATTAGCTACTCATAGTAATCTAAGAACAGAAATCAAAAAACTAGAGAAGAAAGGAAGAAGTCGTTGGTGTCTTCATGTTGCTTCTTCTAGGGTTTCCTCCTTTTGGGTGCATAACGGCCAGCGTTTTTGGAGTTTCACTTCCCCGAGGACTGGTTCTCTCTCAGGAGAGATGCTTTGTGAGCGGTGTAGAATTATGAGACCCCTAAGGTCTTATTTATAGAGTGGAAATCGAGCTCTGGCCGCCATTCTTCAACAAGGAAGGTTTAGGGAAGGCGGGCCTTAGCCTGACAGGCCAGGAAACAGACCCAGAAGAAAACAGATGCTTGACTGCGGTCCACAGGGGACCGCAGAGTGCGATTCCTCCAGCTTCGAATCTGTTTCCTTTATTCTTCAATTTTGGGCTTCGTAACTTCGTTTTCTCGAAAAGTGGTCTTCTACAAAGTTGTTGCATCTTCAATTATGTTCGCATTTGTTGGTCGCATGACATGTTTTGACTCCTCAAACTCTGTGCAACGGTCAATCCGGTATATTCGCTTCTTCGACTCGATTTGGCACAATTATGTCGTTTTAGTGCCTGAAATCGTGCAATTTCTCAATAACACGATCATGACTTACAGAAAACACGCAAAGTTGGTAATTGACCATAAAACGATACAAATATTGCATCTAAGGCAAAAAAAAACAAGGGTCTAAAAGCATGTTATATCGCACATTTCATTGTCACATCAACCGCCATGGAACAAAACCTACTTGTTCCTCCCCTACCAAATAGCCCACCACCAAACTCAACCTATTGGTAATGACTTTTGAGATTATCTTATAAAGAACACTACAGCAAGCTATTGGTCGATAATCCTGAATAGTGTTAGCAGTACTACTCTTGGGGATCAAAGTAATAAGAGTAGTGTTTACACTTCTCAAGAGTCGACCAGTTCTGAAGAAGTCCTGAATTGCCGCCACAATATCTCGTCCAATCACCACCCAAGAACTTTTAAAGAATTTTGCAGAAAAACCATATGCTTCAGGAGACTTCTCGTCCCCTATAGATATGAGAGCTTTATGAATTTCATCAGCTGAAACTGTAGAAATCAAAGAAACCCTTTGGGCATGCGTAAGAACTGAATAGTGATGAATCACAGAGATAGCCACTGCCAGAGAAGTTGAGGCAGCAGTTCCGAGTAGCCCCTTATAGAAAGTAACAAATTCATTTTTATATCCACCTCATCTGTCAGTTTATTTCCAGACTGATCATACAGAACAGAAATCCCAGTAGTACCTCTAGATTTTAGGCTAGCGTGGAAGAATTTGTTGTTACCATCACCGCACTTAAGCCAGTATATCCTAGATTTTTGCTTCATAATCTGCTCCTCAATTTGACTCCGCTTAACATATTCGTTTTGCATAGTCGCAACAGCCTGAAAAAGTTTAACATTCAAAGGATCTCCACACAAGGCAGTTTGTAATTTATCCAGTTCAGACCTGGCCGCTACAGCTTTCAAAGTAGCTTGATTGTAATATTGATGCACCGCACGCAAACATTCCCGAACTTGCTTCAGCTTCATCCACACTTGGTACATTTTGAACCCCAGAATCTCTATATTCCATCCTTTAGTCACTGCCTCCAAATAACCGGGAAAATCCACTACATAGTTTAAAAATTTAAACCTTCTGTTGGGAACTCTCTTTGTAGCTGCACAAGACAAGAGCAACGTGGAATGATCCAAACAACCTGGGTTTTTTACCTCAACACCCACATACCCATAATTTTGCAACCAAACCACATTACCAAAACAACGATCAATTTCGGTATAAATCAGATTACCATGTTGTTTGTTACACCAAGTAAACTGCCATCCTGAATAGCGCAATTCCTGCAGCTGAGCATCTAGCAATGCTTTCCTAAAATCCTCACATTCATGGTCAGTCACAGGCAAACCTCCAATTCCATCAGAAGAATTCAATACATTATTAAAATCCCCTAAGACAATCCAGGATCCCAATATAGTGCTAGACAGACGTCGTAACTCATCCCATAAAGGCTTTCGATCATCCAAGTGGTTCAGTCCATAAACAAAAGTAACCTCTAGTTTCAAAGTACCAACCAAGTTCTCCATCACACCATGAACTGTTTGAGAAGTACAGCTCAAAGGGTGGAAACTTACTTGCGTAGAATCCCACACAACCCAAATACGACCATTCTCAGCATAAGAATAGTTATCAGTAAACTTCCAAATATTACCAAAACCAAACTGAATTCTACTAGCCTTTGGCTGCTTCACCCGAGTCTCAATAATCCCAGCCAAAGCTACTTTATTACTCCTAAGAAATTCAATAACCTCTTGTTGCTTAGGAGACTTATTAAGTCCCCTAACGTTCCAACCTACAACAATCATTAATGAAGTACAGTTGGGCCAAGATCCGCTGGCAAGTTTCCAAACGAACCAAAACAGACATTTTCCTCGACAGGAGCAACATCAGGAATCAAAGGAGAGAATTAATTTTGAACGACAGTAGTACCAGCCTGCACATTCTGAGGGTTAACTGGAATAGCTTGAGTGGAATGAGGCCTCATCCCAACTACCACCCATTCATTATTAGGTGCACGATTCCTTCTAACAGGCTCCCTTCTCCCAGGTGCAGGATTCTGAACTTCTTTACATTTATGACCAAGACATTGACACTTTTGACAGAAAATTGGAACCCACTCATAGATAACTTCCTGCTCAAACACAGTACCCCCCGGAGTTTTTAACCGAGCTACTTTCAGCAAAGGTTGACTGATATCCACCTCAACTAGTATCCTCGCAAAATTCACACAACTTTGCTTCAATGTACATTCATCTGTATGCAGCGGTTTCCCCCATTAAACTCGCAATACGACTCAGGCCTTTCTTACCCCAGAACTGAAGAGGAAGACATGGTAGTTGTATCCAAATAGGTAAACATTTCAACTGCTCCGGCTTAAACTCAAACTCAACTGTCCACGGTTTCAACACCACCGAATGGTTTTTAATCATATAAGGGCCACTAGAAAGCACAAGCTCACAATCAACAGCCGAGTTAAACCTGGCAAGAAAGAAACATTCTCCACCTGATGAAGAGAAGGAACTGCCATCTTACTCCAAGCTTTTGCTACAAACTACTCTAAATATCCAATCGTATGCTCTGCCCCTATTACATACATAATCAGAGTATGTTGCCATTTTTTAGACTCCTCTTCAAGATCCTCATCAGAAAAAGAGGCACAAACACCTTCCTCACCTACAGTGGGAACCTCATAATCAAGCAACAAGCCATTAGATGCCAATCGATTACCCTGCAAAACATTCACATAAGTAGCATCTCTGTTATTAGGCTGAGAAACATCCTGCAGGACCGGAGGAGGCACCCCAGTACTGTGATGCTCATGATCACTAGACCAAACAGTCGTCTCGCCGCAGGCTGTCGAAGCTCCAAATCGTCGTTACCCTCCAAAATTGGCTCATCCTCATCCCCACAACTGTTGCAGAAGTCGGAGGAGATGTCACCAAGGTTGTGAGAGCCGGTGTTACCGCTGTCCCACCCAAAGGCGCCGCCGCCGCCTCACCCGCAATCTCAGATCCACCCAAACAATTGACTCCTTCATTAATCCCATCAACACATCGAACCTGAGTATTAGACAAGACCGGAATCCTCCCCGCCGTCGATTGAGAGTTGGCCGGAGTGCGATTGCTCTGTTCGGCCGCCGGTGCTTCGTGCCATCTCCAAAACTGGCGTGTGAGGCGCGTTCTAAAACACCTCTAGGTTTAGCATTTTTCGAATTAATCTGTTCAATATAATTAAAGAAGATGGAAAAGTAATATTGATTATCGTTGTTTTTGTTTTTTTAATGATGAATTAATTTTGTTGAGGTAGAATTAGGGCTTTAAATTTAATTACATAAGACAAATTGAGATTTTTTAATGATTAATTGATTCTGTTGGGGTTGATTCGGGGTTTGGAATTTAATTGGAGAAGAAAATTTGAGTTTTTTTGAATGATGAATTGATTTTGTTGGAGTTGCATTAGGGTTTAGAATTAAAATGAATTAAACATATTAGTTTTTTGTAATTAAAGTCTAATTTAAATATATATTACAATGTTTGCTTTAGTTTTTGTTGTTTTTGATGTTGAAACGGTCTTTCTATATCCATGGGCAATGAGTTTCGATGTATTGGGTGTATTTGTTTTTATAGAAGCTTTGATTTTCGTGCTTATCTTAATTGAATCGGACCAATTTAACTTAAATTAAGAACTCAATTGCACAACTCCAATAGTTGTCCAATTATATATATACTGTAATACAATGTACTCCATCGGTCCTGTAAAATTTCATACATATTTCATCTTTATCCGTCTCATCAAATTTCATAAATTACTAAAATAAGCAGCTACCCCATACCCAACAAATAGTAATAAACAATTTCAACTTTACACTCAAATTAACACCGAAAGTATAGTTTTTCCCACATTTTCTATATTATATCACCACTAACTTTTCACATAAAATTACATGTCAACCATAATGTATGAGGTTATCCGGGACAGAGAGAATAGTAAATATTATGGTACATACTTTTTTACATATTACAAAAAACCCTTGAAGTAATATAAATATAGAACTAGACCCATTTTTCTTCTTTTTTTGTAAAACCTCTCAAACCTCACATCTTCAAAAATAAATAAATGTATGCACACTACGATACCATGCATAACACACAAAAAAAACTATGTCGTATATATATTGGGCAGATTATATACACTACAAGAATTCTGTTGAAACGGGACGGATTGGGGCGATGGATTTTATCCGTCACCCCATAGCGACGAATCGCTAGGTTTGGCGATGGATTTTATCCGTCGTTTATTAGCGACAGATAACTATTATCCGTCGCCCATACTTTGACTTTTTTTTTAAAAAAAAATTAAATATTAACGACGGATAAATTATCCGTCGTTAATATTTATATTTAAAAAAAAAGAGAACCGGAGCGACGGATAGATAGTTCGCTCCGGGGCGACGGATCGCCCTTTGGGCCGACGGATATGTATCCGTCGGCCCAGAAGGGTTTTAACGTCGTACTGATCCCAGCAGAATGTCATTTACGTTTCTGCTTCTTCCTTTCTCCTCCGTTTTTTCTTCATTTCGTCTTTGTCAAATTCGGCCAATTGTTGACGATTCTTCTCAATCTTGGTGTCAATTCGAAGATCGTTGGACGAGGAGCTCGTTTCTTCCATCAATTTCAAATTTCATCCGCTATTTTCTTCGGAATCAACGGTATTTTGGCTAAACCCTAACTTTTGGAAATTTGAGATTTTTTTGATTTTTGACTACTTATTCTCAATTGTATGTTTATATGAAGCATGTAGTAGCTTGTTTAGTTAATTTGATCAATTATATATAATTTGATATGTATATGTAATTTGATTAATTTGATTTGTATATGTAATTTGATAGTTAGTTTAGTTAATTTGATATGTATGTATGTATGTAGTAGTTTTGGTTGATTTGATAAATTCGTATATGTACTAAATTACGAGGATGTAGTTAAGTGTTTTGAGCGACGGATAATTTGTTGATTATATTAACGTGTAATTTATAACTCGTAGTAGTAAAACACTTAATAAATTTTGTAACATATCGAACACTTAATAATTAATCATGAAATTATAAGGAACGTATAATAATTAACAATTAATCTCTACAATCTTCTTATCCGAATTGGAATCGATCTAATAAATTAAATACGATCTAATCAATTGGAACGTGTCAGGTTAAAAAAGTATCCAATGAATTCCGACCGTTCATGGATGTACAATCGTACGGCGGTAAATGGCAGAGTTTCTAGGAGTTTTGTAGAAGGGGTTAAAGGTTTCATCGCCTTTGCCATGGGACGTCCGGCTTGTGCAAATGGGGGGTTGATAAAGTGTCCTTGCACATAGAAAACCTGCAGAAACAAGCAATTTATGACTCCTACAGCAGTATTCGAGCACTTGCGACGTTATGGATTCATGCATGAGTATCATGTATGGATTCATCACGGTGAGGAAGCACCGTCCATGGCATACCTCCAATGGAGGGAGAGGCGGGGTTTGGGTCCGCCTATTGAGTACGTTTCTACTTGTCAGAACATGTGCATGGTGTATTGGGAGGAGGATGTAGATCTGTTGGAATGCAAGTTCTGTGGTAGGGAGCGTCACAAGTGGTGAGGAGGGGGCTGCAAGAGAATGATGAGTTTTATCCGTTTTGTCTTTAGGCTTGTATAACTAGTAATCATTAGTTGATATATGAAACCAAACATTATGGTAAAATTGAAGCTAATGTAACTTATATTATGTAATGCCGTAACAATTGATTGAAGCTAATATAACTTATATTATGTAGCAATTGATTGAATTATTGTAAAATTGATTTATTATCGTAAATGATAGACCTCGATCTAATGAATTCAAATGTGTCAGGTTATTATCTAATTATGTATTGTCGTACTCTAAATGGCAGAGTTCAATCGAGTTTTCTGAAAGGGGTTGAAGGTTTCATTGCATTTGCAATCTCAAATCCGGCTTGTGTAAAGGATGGGTTGATAAAGTGCCCTTGTGCAATGAAAAAGTGCAGAAACAAGCAATACGTGACTCCTACAGCGGTAGTCCAGCACTTGAGGAAAAATGGATTCCTGCCTGCGTATCAGGTATGGAATCATCATGGTGAGGAAGCAGCACCGTCCAATACATATGACCAATACAGACAGCGTGGAAGGAAGAGAAAAAATGAACAAGTCGGGGAACAAAGTACATCTGAAGGCGATGCTATTCGAGCTCGAGTCGAACAAATAGTGTATGATGCTGCAGGGGCAGAGTTCATGGACACAACTAACACTGAAACCGAGGTGGAGGTGGAGGAACCACCGAATCCTAAGGATCAGGTGTTCTTTGACTTGTTAGAATCATCAAGGAAGCCGGTTTATCCGGGGTGTAAGCTCACTGAGTTGTCTTTGTTGGCTCGGCTAATGAGTTGTAATGGGCAATGAATCAAACGAGCTTCAATGAATGGGTTGATGTAATGTCGGACCTTTGTCCTGAAGAAAACCTAGTTCCCACCAACTTTTACCAAGCGAAGAAAAAGATGCGGGGTTTGGGGTTGCCTGTGGTAACCATAGACTGTTGTCCGAAAATGTGCATGATCTATTGGGAGGAGGATGCAGATCTAATACAATGCAAGTTCTGTGGTAAGGAACGGTACAAGCGTTACAAGGAGGGGGCTGCAAAGAAACGACAGAAGAAAAATCTCCCACATAAGAAAATGTGGTACTTCCCTCTAGCACCTCGTTTGAAGAGATTGTATGCTTCAAGTGCTTCTGCGGATAAAATGCGGTGACACAAGGAGCGAGTAATCTCGGATAATGCAGAAGATGGTAGAATGGACCATCCAGCAGACTCACCCGCATGGAAATCGTGTGACAAGACATATCCAGAGTTTGCAGCCAAATCTAGAAATGTACGATTGAGACTTTGTACGGATGGTTTTAACCCGTTCTAAAGTGAACGAAAATACTCTTGTTGGCCAGTTATGCTCACACCGTACAACCTGCCCCCCGGTGAGTGCATGAAGGAGCCATTCATGTTTCTGACTGCGTTGGTGCCTGGGCCGAAAGATCCTGGACTGACGTTGGATGTTTTCTTACAACCCCTAATCAAGGAGCTGATCGAGTTGTGGATGGATGGTATCCCTGCATATAATGTGTCGACCAAAAAGAACTTCACCTTGAGAGCAGCTCTTCTTTGGACCGTGAGTGACTTTCTTGCGTACTCCATGCTATCTGGAAGGAAAACCGCAGGGAAATATGCATGTCCACATTGCTTGGAGGATACTGATGCATTTAGACTGAAGGGTAGTGGAAAATTTTGTTGGTTTGATTGTCATCGTAGGTTGCTAGAAAGTGACCATTCGTTCAAGAAGAACAAGGATCAATTCTTGAAAAATAAAGTCGTCAACAAAAAATCTCCGACAAGACTTACTGGTGCACAAATTCTTGCGGAGATTGATAGGTTGGGTCTTATGAAGGTGACTGAACTTGGGTGGATGAAGCATAACGAGAAAATTGGTAAAAAATGTGGTTGGAGGAAGAGAAGCATCTTCTGGGACTTGCCTTATCGAGCGCTTCTTATCCGTCACAACTTAGATTTCATGCACATTGAGAAGAACGTGTTCGAGAACTTATTCAATACACTTTGCAACATTGAGGGAAAAACAAAGGACAATGCGAAGTCTAGAGCCGAGTTGTCTATGTGGTGTAAAAGACCTGAGTTGACAAACAACGATGAGAATGGTAAGTGGCCGAAAGCGTGCTACACAATTGACAATGCATCTAGGTCAATTTTGTTTGATTGGGTGAGGGCATTGAGTTTCCCAGATAATTAGCCTCAAATTTAGAGAAGTGTGTGGATTTGAAGAAGACAAATTGGGATGAAGAGCCACGACTTTCATGTGTTCATGGAGAGGCTTATCCTGGTAGCATTTCGAGAGCTGCTACCTAAACATGTATGGACTGCTATCACCGAGTTGAGCTTATTTTTCAAAAATTTAGGCACAAGGGTGGTTCATGACAAAGTGTTGGAAAATCTTGAAAGGAATATACCATTGATTCTATGCAAGCTCGAGCGTATCTTTCCACCGAGCTGGTTTGATTCTATGGAGCACTTGCCGGTTCACCTTCCACATGAAGCGAGACTTGCTGGACCGGTTCAGTATCGATGGATGTATCCATTCGAGAGGTACTTGGGGAAATTGAAGAAGTATGTAAACAACAAAGGTAAACCTGAAGGATCGATTGCCAATGCCTACATTCGAGAGGAAACTGCAACCTTCTGCTCTTATTACTTTGATGAGCACGTCCCTACGAAGACATCAAGTCCGGCTCGAAACGCAGACACATTCGAAGTTCAAGCGGATGATGAGGTTTCCCTATCTGTCTTTAATTAGGGTATCAGGGAGACCTCTTGGTGCAGCTAAGAAAGAATATCTTACGGATAATGAGTTGAAAGCAGCTCAATATTATGCCCTCACGAATTGTGCTGAAGTTGACAAGTATATGGTGTTATATTGCGAGGTGAGCAAGACTTTCTTTCAATTTTAATATAGCTACGTAAGTCTCTACTTCAATTATAGACATATCATCGAATCAATGTTTATAGTGTTTTCAAAAAGTGTTGTTTGGAAGAAAATCCTCAGATGACAAATGATACACTAGAGGAACTACTTGACTCAAAAATGGAATCAGAATTTCCAGATTGGTTCAAAGAGTATGTCCGGAATCCTATTAACAACGTCACATTCCTATACTTAAAGGCTCTGGCAGAGGGGCCATTCAAAAAGGTCTACACATTCCCAGGTTATATAGTCAATGGCCTTAGGTTCCCACGACTGAATGTAACACGGCCATGGCGACAAGCAACTCCGGGGTGTGTGTTAAGGGTGCAAATTATGGAGACACTGCTTTGTTTGATTTCCACGGGAAGCTAAAACGAATAGTGAGGATTGAATATGTCGGCTTGCCATTTAAACGAACCTTCTTGTTTGATGTTGAGTTGTATGATCCTAATCCAGAGGTACGAGGAAGAACGAGCAGTATGAAATGGTTGATGTGAACCAAAAGAAGAGGTACAGAACCAAGTATGAACCATTTATTTTGGCGACTCAAGCACGACAAGTGGTGTTTCTTGAATATCCAAGCAGGAAACGCGATAAGGCGGAATGGTTAGCTACGATACCTATTCGTGCTCGCTCGAAAGTGGAGTACATTGAGAAAGACGACTCAATTACCAACTCGTACCAACAAGAGGATGTCGATAAACAAGCAGAAAATCCCATAGAAGCAGATGATGAGTTGTTTGATCTGCACGAGGACCAATATGTAGACTTAGAGGACGGCGATAACGGTATATTATGTGTATTATAACTAGTTAGTAGTAGATAACACTTGAGTATTTATGTTCTGCATGAAAAATGGTTACATGTATTATTATAATTTGTTCTGTATTATAACTCGTACTAATACATTTTATTGTATTTGTTACATGTTTTTGCAGATGCCGCGACAGAGGAAGTGCACCTATTCCCCCCCCCCCCCCCCCACGCAGCCAGCCGCATGATAGTGCTGGGTCGGGGACAGGGTCAGAGGGGGGTAATGGCTCTGGTAGTCAAGGCAGCAGGTCTCGAATTCCTGAGACCCCACCAGCAGGGCATAGCAGCAGGGGCTCTACCAGTCAGCCCGGACACAGACTGGAGGAGGGGGATGATTGTCCCTACCTCGAGTGGGATCCACAGAATTCCAACGTTACGTGGGACGGGTTGCTTGTGATTTTTCCTCTTGGTCCTGCCAAGTAAGTATTATACATTCTTCTTAAATATGTAAAACATAACCTATGATAGTTGACAAGTATAAATTGTTGTACTAAAGTAATAAATATTTGTTTCTTGTATCTTATACATTGACAACAGTTTATGGCCTCGGGAGGTCCACAACAAACTAGGTGACATCTTCCTGAAAGGTGAGAGAGCCACCAAGGCGTGGTGGTGAGTGTTGGTCTCACATCTCGGACCGCATGAGGGCCGAGTACTTTGATGAGCTGAGGGTAAGTTAAAATATGACATTCCTTTATTTGTTATTATAATCGTTTTAATATAAGTGGTATGTTAGCCACTGTATGTGAGTGGTATGTTAGCCACTTTATTTGGGTAATATGTTAGTCACCATTGTGTTAGTAAAATTTAGGACAATGTGAGTGGTATGTTAGCCACTATATGTGAGTGGTATGTTAGCCACTTTGTTTGGGTGATATGTTAGTCACCATATCTGTTATGTTGTTGTATCTTATTAAATTGATGTAACATGGTGACGTTATATATATATATATATATATATATATATATATATATATATATATATATATATATATATATATATATATATATATAACATTCCTTTATTTGTTATCATAATCGTTTTAATATGAGTGGTATGTTAGCCACTGTATGTGAGTGGTATGTTAGCCACTTTATTTGGGTGATATGTTAGTCACCATTGTGTTAGTAAAATTTAGGACAATGTGAGTGGTATGTTAGCCACTATCTGTGAGTGGTATGTTAGCCACTTTGTTTGGGTGATATGTTAGTCACCATATATGTTATGTTGTTGTATCTTATTAAATTGTTGTAACATGGTGACGTTATATATATTGACTTTGATGTTGTATGAAATTGAGAATGTAGAAGGAGTACTTCATTCCCAGCAGATTGATCCCACAGATCTGGCGTGTTTACGAGACTGTGGGATCTAAACTGTACAGGGATATGGTCTGTACTTGGAAGTCCATTCGGGATCGGAATGGCCCAATGCCTCCACAGGTTGGTGCAGCGGAGTGGGCCCTTTGGGATGCCTACTGGGCTCGAACTGATGTCCAGGACAATGCCTACATCAATGATGTAACCGGCGTCTGATGCGGCAGGAAGGGCCGTTCACCACCTTGGGATGCGATCTACTCTCACTGATTATTACCAATCGGCAAGTGTATATATGTTTTTTTTTTCAATCTAGCATTACGTGTATGTATTGTGTCTGTGCTCTATTACTTTTGAGATGATAAATGGTTGACTATATATGTTGTTCAGATGTCACGGGGGGGAGGTGAAATCCAAGTATGACATCTTCAAGAAGGCCAAGCAGAAGGGCGGTGTATGGACTGACTCCCGGGCCTCGTCTATTGCGGAATGTTTATGTTGCTTAAAGTTCATATTTGTACACTATTACAAGTTATTTTTGAAAAAACAGTAACTGATCATGATATCTGCTATTTACGATTTCAGGCTGAGGTTGATGCTCAGGTAGCGAGGTAGGAGGAAGAGACGGGTGATGTGCTGTCAACTGAACAAGTTGACAACATCTTCTTAGAGGTCAACAAACCGGACATCAAAGGACGAATATATGGACTCGGGAGCCTCGGTTTGAGCTTGGCTAGTCTGGGGTGCTCCTCATCATCATCCCAGCAGTCTAGATGTTCGGTTTCACGTGACCGTGTCTCTAAATGATGCAAGAGTCCGGAACAAAGTTGCATTTACTAACTCAAGAGATGGAGCAACAAAGGGAGGAGATGGAGCGGCGCGACAGAGAACGAAGAGAGGAGAACGAGCGCCTTCGGTTACAGATGGAGGCTTTCATGTCCCAGATCGGCCAGCACCGACCCCCGTCTGATAGCTAGTTATATATATGTACTATGTACGTTCGGATTTATTATATTTAGATTTATAAGTCTAATTTAGACTTATTCGGATATTACATTTTTGATTTATCATTTATTGAAACATTTTACGTATTATTGATTTATTATCGAGCATTATATTGATTAAATAGGTGAAATACGAAAAACAGAGATTAATATTAAAAAAAAAAATTAAAAAAATATATATTTTGTAACGGAATTTGAGATTCCGTCACTAATTCAAATAATACATTGGGCGACGGATAGATTCTATCCGCCGTTACATCTATTCGTCGCCAATAATCGATTTTTAAAAAAAATTAAAAAAAAAGTCAAACATGATAATCCGTCGCGAATTGGACGACGGATTATCTATCCGTCGCCACAGCTCCAGTGGGGCGACGGAGTTTTTATCCGTCGCCAGAGCTAGGGCGACGGATCGCTGGTCTGTAGCGACGGATAGAGATCCGTCGCTACAGACCAATATTTTTGTAGTGTATGCCAATGATCATGATTCTAAAGATGAATGTATTGTTTTAATATGATATTCATAGTCGTTAATTATTTTTTCATTGCATTAGTATTTTTAAATTAGCTAAAATTACATCAAAAAAGCTTAAAAACAATGAAAAATGGGTGAGGCTGCCAAACCACGGTTGTGGCTCTGACAGCCGTCAGAGCTTCTCAAGCTCCGATGTCGGAGCTGCACCACAACTCCGACCAGATCGGAGTTGTGCACACAGAGCTCCGGACGGAGCTGTGCACAGCTCTGGTCACCGGAGTTGCGCTATTCATGCTCCAGTGATCGGATGGGCTCCAATCAACGGAGCTCCGGTAATATGGGGATTGAGTCCGATCTTCGTGTTCTTCGGATTTTTTTTTAATTTCTTCGATTTATTTGTTCAGATGATAAACTTGTTTAGATGTTTTTAAAGGTAAAATAGTATTAATTTTTTTTAAATTATTGGACTATTTTGTAAACTACTACAATGGTGGTATTATTTGTAATATGTAAAAAAAGTGTATTGTGTTTAATAAAAATTGTAATGTGTCTAACATTTTTGGATTTAATTAAGCAAGCTGTGTTTACGTAATTATGACATAATATATCTGCATTTTGCTTGTATTGCATTCTACCTACTTTTGACTAAGACAAATTAATTTATACTACTATAATTAATGAAAGTCGAGATATGAAAGAGACATAAAAACCAGAAAGGAGGAGGATCAAATCATTAGTGGTCTGTCCATCGAATATTTGTAATTGTACATGACACTAGTCATTTAGTCTTTATTAATTTCTAAGTCAACTGTTTGGCAACTAAACAATACTCTAGCATGCAATGTATATGTATGTACTGCATTATTTCTTTGTCTGTTTCTTTAAAACAAACAGATCCGAATCCATCTATCATTTGGGTTTGGTATATGATAATTATATGTATTTAATTTAATTTAATTAATCAGTTTTGATGACATGCTCTTTGTTTTTCTACTAATATGCCAACCTCAAGTCAAATCTTAGGTGGTTGTTGATCAGTTCTATCACCTAATTACAGACAGATCCCCTCCACAGTTAGGTTAACTTGGAAGTAGTATATAAATTAAAATTAAAATTCAAATCTGAATTTATCTTTAGGACTTCTATTCTTCACCCCCAAACAAAATATCAAATATACCGAATTTTACACCCATTGATTGAAATCTCAATTTCAAAATGAGTTTTGAATTATTAAACACGAAATCAGTTTATTCCAAACTTTTCGCAATACTTCTAGAATATAATGAAAATTTATAAATTATGAAATGTTTAAATTGGACATCATGATAAACTTGTCATGTTTTTACTCCAGTCGTATGTTATTATTTCCCCACCAAAAGGATATGAATCTATAATTGGAGGGAACATTTTTATAAAAGTTCACATGCATGAATTGAATTGGACTACAGGCAGTTCCGGCCAAAAGGTGCACGGGCAGCTCATCCACAGTGGATCCCAATTGTTTTGGGACCCATCACCAATTCCATGAAATATTCAATTAAAAAACTTTAACAATTAATGAGATGAACAATCACAAGAACATGTAGCACTAGCAATCCCTTTCATTTACTCGATCAGACAATTGGCTTCTCATCTTATCTCTTCATTATTCCATCCTTCTTTACAGCCACTAATTCTTCTCCAACATCCATCTAGTCTTCATCAATTTTGATATGCAGGGTGATTTTTTAAATGTATCCACATAGGATTCTAAGTCACAATATTTAACGAATTCGTTTATCAAGTCCCAAGATAAATAAGCCACCAAGGTACATGATTAATATATTAATATAATTAATACACACACATCATTGTATCCCATACGCTATCCATGTAATCATCTGAAGTCGCAACACAACCATACACTAACCACATAATCAACATGTCATCCAATTTCAAAAAGTAAATCGGGAACGTATGGTGCTAAAGAGGATGATTGACCTACTATCTTAGCTAGGGCTCCTAACATGTACATCTTCTACCCATCCTGGACCCTGGAAATTAGAAGATCTTCATGTTAAACCACATCAAGTCACCACTATACTAGTGAGGCCGCACTCCCTTTAGATGTAAAATATCTTATTCGATCAAGCGAATAGTCCATTGATGATAGTTCAGAATACCCGCAACTATAAACAAGCTCGTTAAACTATATATACGTATATAAGTGATGGGACGATAATTTAGAGTCTCATCTCGTCTTTTTTTACCAACTTTTGTTAATCTTTATGTATATTTTATTGTGTTTTTATGTGTTTTTCTATTTCAGTTGTTGTACCTGTTCTCGTATTTTTAAGTGAAAATCGGAGGAAAACGATGCTTTTGAAGGGTCGTATTGGAGCGTTAGAAGGCTCAAGACTCCATTTGAAGGCCACGAGTTCTAGTCCTAGCAAATCCAACTTTTGGCGTGTTTTAAAGACCAGACGTATCCGAAATTACAGTAACGATCTGAATTGCGAGTTTTTGAAACGGACGCGTCCAGTTGGTCGACATCATATTTTAAGATTAGTCTAATTAGTCCCTTTTTCTTCTTTTATCATATTCATACTTTACATCAAAACATATTTTGAGAGCTCTAGAACCCTAATTTTGGTCTTTGAGCAATTGGAGTTTGGTTTCCGATCTTCAAGTCCATACTGTATCAGAATTCAAATTCAGGGGTTAGAAATCATTTATTCATTCATAATTTTTTTGCAATTTGCCTTCTTGTAATTGTTTATGATCGTTTCTATGGTTTCCATTAATCTTATGCGTATTCTTAATGTGACAATGATTTTGTCTGCTATTGCTTTGATTATGAGTAATTAATTCGCTAATGAATGTGGTAGTTATGTAAGATTCGCGCGTATTATAGTTTTAGCCATGGCTGTTCATATAAGTTAAGCTAATTTAAAATTCTCGTAAAACTTGTTTAATTCGATTCACTAGTCTAAGATCTTCTAATCATTAGGTTCAGAATTATCTGTCTGGCAAGTATTTAATTTCTCTAGTTCAAAACATTCGAAAACGAATTGGTTAAGCTCGAATTAACAGTTTTTTGGACAAATAACAAGTGAGAACGTATGAATGCCATGGATATAATCTGTCTACGTGAGTTCCGATCATCACTACCGTATTCATTATCTCTCCATTAATAGTTCATTATCAATTTGTTCTGTTTTCAATTGTTAAGTTTAGTATAATCTTAGAAACAAACTCATATTCAAATCTGCAAACTTCTATGTTTTTCACTCTGCTACGTTAAAATTGCCTAGTTAACTCCTTCGTGAATGATTATGTGGTTAAACTTGTGTCTGTCTACAACACTGCTTTAATTACTTGTTTTTTAAGTGTTAATTTGAGCACATCAAATTATGCACCGATGTCGGGGAGTTAACTCCTATACTGTGGTGTTTAGGAGTGTTAAGCGTTTTTGTTTTATTGTTACTATTTGCCTAAGGTTTAATGCATTAACAAAAGCTAAGAATATCTCAAGTTTTTTTATCTGTGTATTTTTTACTACATGTGTATGCTCGGAAGGAGAGCTCAAGACACACCGCTTGTGAGTCCGTGAACGAAATTGATCTGTTCCTTCACGCTTTAGGGAAAGAAAATCTGCAACAGTTCCAATGGCCGCGCACTTAATGGTGGAGTTGGCAATGTTGTGGTTTCACATACTTTTAAGGACTACTACCAACCACGAGAGGTTAAGGTTGGGGGACCATTAGTAGTACTCTTTGATGGTGCTAGGAATTTGGACATTAAAGCTCACCACTTCCATGACATGCCCAACAAAGATGTCATGAAGTTCCTAAAGGAGTTTGAATATGTGGTGGGAAGAATCCCGCTAAGTGGGAACTGAGTTACTGATGAGGATGTGAGAAAGAAAGTGTTTTCAATTTTGTCTCTAGGATCTGGCTAAGAACTGACTTTTGAATCAGCCAATGGGGTCTCTGGCTACATGGGTTGCCATCTACAAAGCGTTTTTGGGGAAATATTTCCCCTATACCATGACTCAAGACATCGGGGGTAAGATTCAACAGTTTGGGCAGAAGTATGACGAGTCCTTCAAATGTAGAGAGCGGTTTCAGCAACTCCTTGGGCCAGTGCCCTCATCCCAAGATCGACAGTATGGCATTATGTCATATCTTTTATGAAGGGCTTGGAAGGGAGGATCAGTTGATGGTAGATGTGAATGTGAACGGGTCTATCTTGGAAAGCACGGCTAAGCAGATTGAGGAGGTTTTCGAGATGTTAGCGGCTACTTCCCAGCACAAAGGTGTGCAAGGGAAGGCCAGTGGCGGAGGGAAAGGGGTCAAGGGGGTCAGTTGACCCCCTGAGATTTTTCTTCCTAATATAATTTGCACACGTAACAACTTTTGTTTATTATCTGCTATGGCCGAATGGTATCACTTCACTTTGATACTTGATGTCGAGGTTGAATCTAGCTGAAGCCCATTTTTTGAAATTCTTACAACAACCTCTATTTTTTTAGTATTATCCTAGTGGCAGTGCTAATGGCACTTTTACATTTACTATCTCAGCCCTTCTTTTCCCTTCCTTTTCCAATATGTGATACTATCAATTTACATTTATTATCTTAGCCCTTTCTTTTACTTCCTTTCTCAATATTATCGTTTATATTTATTATCTTAGCTCTTTTTTTCCTTCATTTTACAATATTGTCGTTTATGTGAGGTAAATTTGTTACAAAAGAATTTGGATCTACCTTGATTACATCTATCATATACTTTATCCATTTTTCATTAAATTATGAGAAAATAGTGTGTGTTGATATTCTAGTCCCAGACAAAGTATCATATATTCAATTTAATATACATCCCAACTCCCAATACAAGCGTCAAATTTTCATTTTTGGCATATTTTACACCCGTATGCACTCATTTCCCCTACTTTCTACCATATGCCTTAGTTTTTGTGCTCACAATGAAATGTAATATTTTATTTGGATCAGATGAAATAATTAATATTTGGAGATAGTGGATATTCATAAAAGCAAATAGAATATTTAAGCAAAAATATTCAGGGAGTATAACACATTTAGGAAATTTTGTATTTTTAGATGTTCTCGTAGTTGAACTTCGACTGGACTAAAATTGGCTCCTGGATTCGCCACTGGGGAAGGCTAAGGCTCCTCGAGGTGAAGCAAAGCTGGTTGAAGACACTGCTGCCCCAAGGGCTATTGAGCCTATCCAACCGGTTATGATTGCAACTTAGCTAAAAGTACAAATTCTCCACATTTACGTTAAAATTACACATTTTACCATTGAACGTACAACTTTTTCACATTTCATCCGTCAGCTCTAATGTATAAGATATTTTTCGAGGTAGGGGAGGGAAGGGAATAGTAAGTGTGAGCAAAAGTTTTCTGTTTTATGGACTTGGAAATACTACTAATACTTGCTTCAGGTAAAGCATGTAACATGCGGAAGTGGCGTTCATTTGGTATTCTTTTGTGGGTCTAATTACAGGTCAGGCTGGTTTGTTTTCCTTCTAAAGCACAAGTGTTTACTGTTTTTTTCTAAATTCACGTATATATGCAGTAGCTAAATGTAGGAGTTCAGGTATGTTATGAAACTCAAACCCGACAATCGACCTCGGTGTATCTGAGATTCAATTGGGCCAATAGGATCAACATACTAATACCCTACTATTTTTAAAATTAAAAATAAGGATTTTGTTTAAAAGGTACTGAACTTTTCCAAGTTTTCTACAAAGGAGACTCAACTTTCTTTTTGCCACAAAGATACTGAACTTCTAATATGTTCGTACAAATGAGAGGCAACTTTTATTTAATATAAAACGTATTGAACTTCTACAAATTTTGTACCAATGAGATTCAACTTTTTATTTTTGGCACAAAAGTTACTGAACTTCCATAAATTTTGTACAAAAGGTACTAAGTATATCTTAACTTAACCTTTTCATTTTGAAAAAATGGTACTCACATTTTACAAAATTTGCAGGAAATAGACATTGTTCAATTTGAAGTATTTAACAATTTTTATTTAGTTAATTTATTACTACTAATCATAAAATGTATTCGGATCATTATTTACATTTTATTTAGAACTGAAGTAATAAGGTTTTACAAACTTCACACAATGATAATATGCATTTTGTCTATTAGCATGCAAATACAAAAGGGACGACGGACAAATATGGAAGTTGTTTATTTGTTCTCATTTTTGTACCAACCTTTAAAGGAGTGTCAGGTTACCCGGTTTTTAACTGAGTTCCGAGTTTCTAGCAAATTTCTTTGTTTTCGACCTGGTATGGACTCCAAGTAGGGATTAACCCAGTCAACCCGCGGATTTTAAAACATAGGAGTTGAGACTTGTTTCAAGTGATTAATACTAGTACTATGTTACTAGTAATTATATGCTGCTTGATAGTACTGCGTCGAAATCACCATTTACAAGTATAATCTTCTTAATGGTACGGTCGAACAAACCCTAATTGATTAGGCTGTATGGAGTTAAATATATATAATAATAAAATATAAAAATTATACCAACGTCCATATTTTCTCGTGATCTATAAATCCACGGCCCATTGGTAGTGGTATTACACTCCCGAGACAGCTTCCAACCCTCTACTTGCTCAGAAAGCTGCATAATCTCAATGACCAAAGATAGCTTGAGGGCACCATACGGATTCTTTCAAAGTGTGAACACACGTAACCATATAATTTGCATCACAGTCAGTAAATAAGTACTGTATGAAGCATCTATGCAAAGTGCAAACAATTATGCAGAAGAGAGAATTTAGAGGAAAATTTTCCGTAACTGATACTACTGTACGCATTATTCAGCAGACAACATTGGGGTGACAAACAGTCTGGTCTGGCTGTTTCGCTTTTGCTTGCAGTTCACATCACCAAACTGGCAGGATCACTTTACTCGTCATGCCTTTACAATCTCTCTGTGACCTCTTTCAACGGTAACAGTACTTACATTTACAGACATTCACCTACCTAAACTTGCTATCGCTGCTAGGAAGAAAGACTAATTGTGTTTGCCTGTTGCTTTGTAGACTCCATTACTTGAACAAGATTTCTCTTTGTTTACCCTTCTATAGAACAGCACATACGCAGCACCTGACTTTACATCATCTTCGTTTATTGGCACTATGTGACTATCATCAAAATTGTACCATTTGTTTTCATCCAGAAGCTGTGCATTACACATAAGAGAACAAACAAATCAGTAAAAACAAGGCAAAGTACAGACTTGAACAAAACAGATCATGCTAGCACTAAAAGATGAAAGCCAGTAATCAACTCAATGGATCAGGTTAATATTTTGCATGAACCAAGAAATTGGAAAGTTGACATAGATATTTGGGATAAGTACATAAGAACTCCGTATTATATGAAACTTCTGCCAAATCCATTGTGTTATTTTAGCACAGATTTTCGAGAACCTCAGCACCAATGCCCTTTTCTATCCAAGAATTTAATATTCTTTTCGAACGATACCTAAATGCAGCGGAATAAATAATATATACCTATTTATATAATATTGGGATTTGGCAAAAGTCACATATGACAAGTGATGTTCATGCATTTTTCCCGAATAGTGTGATAAACCCTCAGTACAAAAGTAACCATATAGTTTATGATAAGATGCTACAAATTTGATAGAATAGAAAAAGATATCCGCACCTTAATATGTGCTGTGTAATGTCCACTTCCCATGCCACCATAGTGATTTGTCAAGGCATAGAGTTCATACGTCTGATGCTGGGTGTTGTTCTTATTGGCAATATAATTTGTTAAATCGAAGTCATGAATTGGAAAATTTATAAATGTGTCTAGCTTATGCTTCATTGATCTACTATAAGAGAATCTTTTCAAATGTATAACAAGAACTTCGGGAAGTCTCCAAAGATCCAGCTTCTTGCTTGCCTGGCGCCTCTCCTTACATCGAGGACAATACCTGTTGTGGAAACATGAAGGAAATGCATTTTGTAAGAGGGAATTGACAGTGCTCATCAACTCAGCAGCTAACCTATTTCACTAATTTGTTTTCTGGTTGTTCCTTTCTTTCCTTTCTCCTATTTTACATTATTCCTTTCTTTATCAGGGTGTTCAGCACGTAGACCACAGATTTAACGATCGCTGTGTTGATTGCGTTCATAACTTGTGTTCCATGACTCCTAGTATCATTAAAGGACTCACATATACATTTGGAAGCAGTGTTGTTAATCCCGGATCGCGTCACGTCGCGCTCAACCAAAAACTCTGGGATAGCGGGATCGCGCTACCGGGATACTGAAGTTAAATATATTATATAAAATACATTATAACATAAACATAAAAGCTTAGAAATAACTCAATTAACGGGCATAAAGCCAAAAACTAAAGAAAAATGGGATTGAACTTTGTATATTTGCTATGTATTAGGTTTTAATTAGCGTGAATGACCATTTTACCCCAAACTTTAACATCCCGCACGGGATATCCGGGATCCCGGCCGCAATCCCGCCCGGGATTTCCGGGATTTGCCTGGGATGCTATGTTTCCCGGGATGGGCATGTCAATCCCGCCCAGGTGCCAAAGCGCACCGGGATAGCGGGATCTCGCCGGGATTGACACTATTTGGAAGAGTAGCAAAGAATATAAATACAAATAAAATCTTACCACATATCCTCAGGAACCAAAGGCTCTTCACGCAGAAAAGCTTCCAAGCAAGTGTACAGGGAGAGAGGTTCGTTGCGAGCTTTCTTGGTTGCATGGCCATATTTACAAATCTCTGGCAGACTTTCTATATAACTCGTATCATAACTTCCCAAAAGCTTCTGTGACCAGTCAACAAACACCAGAATTGACATAGAGGACGAGGATAACTTCACCACCTTATCATCGCCTACAGTCAAATCTATGCAAGCGTTGTTTTCATCAACCAACTGTAAAGGAAGTTTCTGTGTGGTCACTTGTGTTGAAGTACCATCCCCCTTTCCTGAATCAGCCTCATTAATACTAGACGCTTTTGTTCCCAACATGGGTTGGAGCATTTTGTGAACTATCAGCTGTATATCACTTCTAGTTATGTTATCATCACACGAGATTGGTGAAACAAGAGGTGTTCCATATGGCTTCCAGCCAACGGCACCCTGACCATTTCCAGAACCCCTGCAAGTAAAGATCATAGTTAACCTGATACATTAAAACAAAAAAGGAGCCATAAATCTCTTTGTTAAGAATTCATCAAGCATCCTTACTGTTCTTCTCGTCTGTGTATCAACTGAAGAAATTTTGTGTTCTTCAAAATTTTGGGGATCTTGTAGGCAGTAAGGTGGTCATCATCTTTTATGGAAGACAATGATACTAATGGATCTTCCAAGAACCGGTAAATCAAGTGACCCCTAATCTGTGTAAAAATAAAAAATGAAGTATTCAGCCATACAAAAACATGCCTATATATGAGACATCGTCAAGCAGTTTACAAAACCAACCTCTGCAAGCAGAAGCTTCTCATTGAGTTGCAAAGAACAAGCATTACTCAGTGACTGGATCAAGTCCCTGCAACGCCCCTGCTTTGGAACAGTCACTGTGAAAGCCATTGGCAGTGCACTTCCATCGCAAGTAAAAACAGTGACCGTCATATTGCGAGTCGTAGCAGACTGAAGTGGCAGGGACAGGTACATGAAAGGATCAAACGTCACTGAGACCTTATTGCATGCAGGGCAGACTAGAGTTGACTTGTATTGGCCCTGCCAAAATGACATCATGAGGTTGTATGACTTCAACACGAGACCAATAAAAATAAGTAAAGTCACATGTGAATAAACCAATACCACAGTGCAGAAATCACATAAAAAAAGTTTCTAAGTAAACTAGACGTGTTATTTAAATGGAGAAAGAATAAAGAATGAATGAAAAAGGATAGTGGCTTGGTAAAGTTGCATTTGCATATATGACTATATGCTATAGAAGTATAAGGGTATTAGTTAAGTGGGGTGGAGGGTCCACTTACCAAAAATGGAAATGGGAAGCTTTATTCTAGACTACCAACATGGAAAGTGGAAAGCTATTGACCGGACGGAGGGAGTAGGTTGCAATTTCAGTGCATGAAAGACGGGCACTGGGTTCGTATCACAGCATATTTTATTCAATAAATTATCCACAGTTACTTAGAGAAATCATTAAATTCAAATCCAATTACTCCCTCCCTCCACCTAATGTTGTCTATCTTTTTTCGTGGGAGTTTTTTAAGAAATATAAATAAATAATGATAAAGTTTTTTAGTGGGTGTTAAAGTTGGAGAGGGAAATGATAAAGAATGGAATAAGTATGAAAGACAGATAATAAAGTAAGACGAATAGTGACTATTGGGGTTTAATTTTTTTGCTATTTTGGGTATGAGACATTATTAAAGGACGTCCATAAAAAGAAAGTGAGACAGCAATAGGCCGATGGAGGGAGTACTATGTATGGGTCTGGAATAGGAAATAAAGGTTTCAGAATCCACTTGAGCCAGTACCCTGGAGAAAGTGTGTTGGTTTTGTGTTGCCAAAATATTTTTAAAAAAAAGCAATAAACCATATGCATAATAATACTGACAAGGACAAAGCTCTGTATTCGAATGCCAGCAAAGGTAGGAAGACAATCTTTGCACTAATAAGGGAAAAATACATCTATTAGACCTTTGGTTGAAAATAAGCCACATCCCATAGACAGGCAGTATTTTAAATACTTAATCCAGTTTATAAAATTTTCAGCTGATGCAAGTGCATATGCATGCGGGTGACTTCTCTGGAGATTAAGTTCAGTTGTATCAGGTTTATCAGGTACCTAATCCAGTTTGGGCCAAACCCAAACCTGACCTAGGAAGTAAAGAAAAATGTATAGTATGTCGGGGTAACAAATGTTGTCTGGGGAGCTAGCAAGAGAGAAAGTGAAGTTAGGGCTGGATGATGGCCTAACAAGTTCCGTTGGTTTTGCTTAGGTCCTTGCTATTGTAGCAAAGGCAATTTTGATTCCCAAACGAAACTTGGATATCAATTTTTTTTTGGGCATATGTTTTGGCTCCGTAGTCCCTACTTCTCACTTGCAGGAATCTCTTAGAGCATAATTAAGACTTTTAGATAGGCACTATATCACATCATCATATGCAGTAGCCAATAATAACTACAGAAATATTTCAGGGAAGAAAGAAATCATGGCAAAACTGAATTCCATGGCTCTAGCCTCTATGGTAGATTTACTTACTTGGCATACATCCACAATGATTGAATCATTACGTGCGATATGATTTGACCAATACTCATCAGCAACTTCTTCATCAGGTCGACCATCTGCGTCCCTAGACTTAATGTATGGTTTGTGTTTGACACGATTCAGATCCTCATGAAGACCATCTAACAGAAACGCAAGAAGCTCCTGCAAATTAATTACAGTAAACTTGCTTGTCCATCCTGTATCTAATATACACATATTAATTATCTATTTATAACGAACCTGGGAATCATGCTGGCTGCATCCACTAAACTGGGGTGCAAAGCGGGCAAGTTTTGATTTAAATGACCTGGGAGCAACTGGACCTCGCCCAGGCGACCATAGTTTTCTAAGTAACTCACCAAATGCCAAAGCAAGCTCGCCCTGCACAAAAGTTCAAAAAGATCATCAGAAACCTAGGATCAATATGGCGAAGTAAGTATATCATGATGGGGGCACTCAACTTTCTGTTTTTCCTTTGTACTTACTCCATCGCGCCCAAGGCTTCCCGTTCGTTTTTGGGTGGTTACTTTTGGATTAAAATAATGGTGTGGGGTTGAGATTTTGTGTTGACTTTACTTTTTGGATTATATTGTGAAAAGTTGAATATATTTAATTTCATAGTTGAAGTGAGGATTGCCAGAAAGGGAAATGGGAAGCTTCAATCCGGACACCAAAAATAGCAAAACGGGAAGCTCCTTAATTTGTTAAATAATTTAAATGGAGTCAAGTAAGTCTTAAAACTTGCTTAAAATAGCCCAAAACAAATAATTCCAACACAAATCATGACATGTACTAATTAAACATGAATTTTTTTCATTTTTGCCCCCCGGTAACATAACTGTCTGGCTTGACCCTGCCAAGGATAATGCTAGCTAGTGGTTTTCACCTAAATTTTCCATTAAGAACATAAAAAAAAAAAATCAAATTTAAATGTACTCTGAACGACTCAACTTGGCAGAAAGTTGATTGGGCCTCCCCTTCAAAAATATCCAAGACAAGCTTTCTCCAGGTATATAAATGATTATCTCAAATCTCTGATTTCATTAAATTGACTTTATCACATGAAGTGAAGAAACTCATCAACAGTGACAAAGAATTGTTTTCAAGGGCTTAACCAAAGTTTCAACCTCAGATTCTTGTGATACCAGTTGGTGAATCATATCAAAATTGCTCTTAAAGCTTACCACCATGCCAAGAGGATTCTGTCGATTAATTTCATGATGATAATCTTCACGGAAAAACCGAGCGAATTCTGGTGTATGCACAAGGCATTGTATTGCACTGTTCATAAAGCAAGTGTTTCCAAGGTTCAATAATCCAGTTAGACCACAAGAAGACCCTCTTGTGCTAACGCCACTTGATCCATATGCCTTCTCCATCTGTACACGGGACAGTTCTGAATCGCCATTTCTTGGTGAGTATTTGCTCAATGGCAAACTTCCAGACGCTGCAATCTTTGTAGGCACAGGTACAACAGACACACCACCATTACTTAACGATCCATTCACCTGAGTTACACCACCCTCACAGTTGCTGCTGTTTATAACCTCAAGTAGAATCTGATCACACCATGTCAAAAGAAAATTTGAATATCAGATAATTGTGCAGTCTCATGGAACGGGTATAAAAATAACAGCAAACAGTTCAATCAATGCAACACTTTTGCACTCTCAGAACAAAAGACAAAAAACATGAGAACATCTAAACACTTGCAGTGTGTTTTGCTGTCAGCAGTGAGTTGTAGAATTTCTCAACATGGTAAATCACAGAAAGACATGCCGAGGACTGATAAATCACACTCAAAAAGAAAGGGAAGCGGAACATAATCCTTCTCCAAGACCAACACCGAATAAGACAGAAGAACAAGTGAGAGCATGCATCAGAAATAACACGAAGAAAGCCACTGAAAGTTTGAGATAAACATCTTAGAATGTTCACAGAGAACATGTGAGCGTAAATCATTGGTCAAAAATCTAAAGTTGATAATTGATAGCATATATGCTTCACAGTAGGAGAACGGGGTAGTATAAACGGGCCAGTATAACAAATCTGAGGATTGAGCAGAAGCATAAAATCATTTTTTATGATTTTCCGAGGGCAGGAGTTGGTTTACGCAATCAGTAAACTTAGTCTGCTTTTACTGGTCAAGGGAAAGAAGCTCTAGTTGCAAGTAGCAAAAGCTGGAATGAAATCTTTATACCACAACTCCAAATAAATAATGGAGGGAAGATAATTGATAAATATCATGGAGGTGTATTTGTGAATTTGAGGTCTAATAGTATTACTTGCCAATGAAAATTCGGCCTTTCAGACAAGGTCGACGCATTTTCCAATATCTTAGAGAATAAACTCATTATAAACAACAACAAACGAACTTCATAAGAAGTGAAGAGAGGAATCCTATAATCAACAAGTTTGCATCTTTATGAGATAATAATCGAAAAGAATTTATATTCTCAACAGAAAAATCAAGAAATCAAGGTTAAGGGATGCCTTTTAGACCAGCAATTGTGCATACACCAATTAATGGGTCATTGTGCAATCTAAATCAGGAATTATGCAATAGAAAAGTTTAACTTCTGAAGCGGTAGAAAGAATGTCAATGAAACCTGATTACAATTAAATATACTCAAGTTGCAGAATATATATACGCACATCCTGGTCCATTTGAATATTTGCATCATCAAGAGTCTTTTCCATGTCATCCATCAAAGCATGCTTACGGTGACTGAAGTAATCCCAAAGTCGTACCTGCGAGAAGTGTTAGAAAACTTAGATTCATTAATATAAAATTTCCATTAATATATTGTTACTGAGGAAACGAATATAAAAGTTCGGATCATAAAGTGAGTTATTTACTTGCTCCGGAATTAGATTAAATATTTCACAAGCCCTTCGGTGAAGTTCACCAATTGTTTCCTGCCATACAGAATTTAACCTTTCAGATACATCAGGTCATCCATCAGGGAGCATAATAGAAGACATATTTCATACCTTTTTGCTTATTCGTATGGCAGAACGGTCACCTTTTGGAATCAAATGCAACTGAAGTCGCAGAGGATACACCTCCACAGACAATTCTGTTTCTGAAAGACCCGTTCTAATTACTTTTCGAGCCAATACAGGACCACCTCCATACCTAAATTCAGAAAAGAGAGCACATAGCTTTTTTAAATTGCATCAGGTGTATCTTCTGTACATGGTTTAAATCCTTATGAGTGAACCAGAACACCTAATCACCATTGCTTTTACATTTACATGCTTCGTTATGATCCAAAGCTAAGAGCAAAGAATCTCAGCTTTGAGTCAATGGTCTTCTTATGCTAATATTTTTTTGGCTCCAACTCCTATATCTGTATACAACAAATTCCTTCATGAATGGAAAAGAAGAGATGTTTGTAGCAATCAGCATATCGATTATTAAGCAGGCTACTGGTCACATATAGTAGATAGCGACAAAAAACCAGGCAAAACCTGGTTGATCAGTCTCCATCAGCATTTGAGTCTACATTCTTATTCTTCTTAACTTATATGCAATCCAATTGTCATTAGAATAACTATATCAGATGTATTAGTACTTGACAATATATAACTGAAACCAAATCATCATACATCCAGGTGAGAGTATAAATTGTTGAGACGTCCGCCCCTTAAAAACCTTTCCTTTTACATTCATGTCATATGCTTAATACATGAAACTATGACCTCTACTTTTTACGTAAATGTATAAACCATGCAAGGAAAGAGAGCAAAAGAAAGCCGGTAGATCTTACTGACCATGAATATAGCTGATTCCAGACTTGTTGAGGAAGCAATATATAATCAGTGCCTTCAACTAAAGTATTATGAACCTCGATACCTACAGAAGAATGTTCTGATACCGTCTCGTTAATCAAGTCGGAGTTGTCAATGCAAGAGGGCCTAGTTGAGGTAAGTGAATGATGATGTTGAGTGGAAGATCTTCCATCATTTGGTGCGGTAAGTTGATTTTGGTTGACGTACTGAAGCCAATGCTGCCACCATCTAGAGTAGGCGAGTTTAAAAAGCAACAGAAAGAGTGTTTAGTTATATCTTCAGCCAAAAGGCACAGCTTCGTGGTATAGCAGAAATAATTTACAGTATATGAATAATTGAGAAGCTTGAATAATGAAAGATGAGGTCAATGTAGATAATATAGTCATACAAACACGATCATGTAAGTAATTAGAATCACAAGCATGTCACAGTCTGAGAAATATTAAACTCGTTCAGAAAATCCTTGTAGACACACACATGCCTTTCCCACAAGCATCATTATTATTATTATTATTATTATTATTATTATTATTATTATTATTATTATTATTATTATTATATGAAGCTGAGAAATCTGCAATGAATGGCTAATAGTATGGAATTATAGCTTCGAGGAGGCAGTGAACAAGTAATTGGGTTGTGGTGAATTTCGATAATATAGTGATACAAACACAGGCAAGCATGTAAACCAAAAACACATACTACTACTAGTATTAATGTGTAATAGTATTAAAGGGAAGCAATTAATGGTTGGTTAATTAGAGAGAGAGACTGACAGGTACTAACTAGTAAGCTAATGAGAGTTGAAAAATTAGAAGAAACCCTAATCGAGAGTGTTGGAAGCAAAAGTATAGAAAGAGAGAGAGGGAAAATGAGAAAGAAGGTAGGTAGATACCATACCAAGCAAGCAACCAACCTTTGAGTAATTAAATAGAAAATGTCGCCGGGTTTAGTAAGGGATTCGGCGGCGACAGTGATGTCTCGGATGCTCTGCTTTTCTTCCTCCGGCGAAAGCTGCCGTGCCGCCTCGCCCATCTCAGATTTTCGCGTTACAGCTAACACTACTAACACTAACAGAGAGAGAGAGAGAGAGAGTGATTATAGATGGATGATAGCACAGGCACAGCTAGCTACCTAATTAATCTTTCTTCAGGTTGCAGAAGAGGAAGAGAAAGAGAAAGAAACAGGTTTTGGGGGTGTCACCATAAATTAAAAAGTCGAACCGAACCGAACCGAAAAATAGATTTCCGCTTCGAATAGTTTGGGAATGGAAAATTACACCCACCTCCCCTGCCTCATATATTACTAACAATCTAATTAAGTCGTTGACCATAGTAATAATTATACTACATCCGGTCCATTAAGAGTTTCCTAAGCTCTCACTTTTTCTTCAATTAATAAAAATGTGATAAAAAAATAGTTTGTGAGATGTATTATATTAGTAAAGTTGTAAGTGGGTGATAAAGTAAGAGAGATATTGAATAAAATGATGATAAAGTATGAAAGAAAAATAATAAAGAATTAGTTAGTTGGATAAAAACTTTCCATTTATGAGGCTAGGAAGTTTCTAATGGAACTCCAAAAAAGGAAAGTTAGGAAGTACTAATTGAACGTATAGGGAGTACTAATTTCTAATAAGTGGATATTGGCCTTGTGATAAGGAAATTAAGTGTTTTAGCGTGAGGGAATCCGTAGGGAGAAACTTTCACTAGTTTACACCAACCGACTTCAAACCCACCCTGTTTTCTCTCAAATTCACCCTCAATAATCTTCCATAATAAATTTCTTTGTGGAATTTTTGTTGTCATCGTTCGATCGTCTCCAATCTCGCATGGTTGGGGTGCAAGGATTTCGTGTTTTGGTTGGTGAAACAGCAACAATGGGTAAGTTTATTTATTATTGCAGTACTTTTCGAGTTTATAGCAGATGTTGTTGTTGATCACGTGCTAGATGATTATGTTGATGGAATCGAGTATGAAAAGTTCATCTTTCGTAGCAAAATTGTTAGAGAAACCCTAGTTTTTCTTTTGTTCGTCTATGAACATGAGAAATTAACACCGTACTATTATGATGTGGTTGATTGTGCTATGTTGGATATCTACCTGCAGTTTGATGTTGACTTACGTGAATTTTGGTTTAATGTGCCATATTATTTGTGGACATATTTATTGCTTGTTTGGCATACGACTAAAATTAAAAAAGAAACATTGTTAAAAACATTTAAATTTTTCCTTAACTCAAGATTTTAACTCTATACTAAACACTCCATAAAGTTTTTGTGAAGTACTCAGTGGGTATAACATTGTTATGTCCAAATATTATCTTTTGCTATCTTTCTATTTATTTTATTTTTGTTAAATATTTAATTTCGTCAAGTAATTCGTGTTAAAATTATAAATGGTTTAACAAAAAAGTCAATATGAGAAGTTGAAATCGGAATGGAGAGAGTATTGTGTTTTTGTCTAAGATATGGTTGTGGTTGGACTCAAAACCGAACGATCACTTATTTATATCCTATATTGCAAGTGAATTATTGAAAGGTTTATGAGGCATTCGAAGTCATGTTTAAACACATTGATAGACAAGACACATTTCTACTTTAGTGATTCGATTTTACTCAAAAATGGACAACATGTACTAATATGACTTAATTGCTCGATGAACTTTTTTTTTTTTTTTTTGAGAAGAACATCAATTATATTAATAAACCAAATAATCAGATTACATCATCAGGCCATTGAAAAGGCAAAACAGAAGCACCATTCCTATCTATATCAATATCTCTGGCCAGAAGAAGGGGTTACTGTATTAGCAGTACGCCTAACAAAATGAAACATAACTGAATCAAAACACTCTACTAATCCCTTAGTCTCATGAATAATTCCACCGGCATGACCTAGAGAAACTTCAACAACTTGTAATTGACGGATAACAGAGATACAATCTCCTTCGAAAATCACATTACGGAAGTGTAACTCATGTACAAACAAGACATTACACCTAGCAGCAATAGCTTCAGCTGTTTCGGGACACTTAATCCTATTAAACATGCGTTGTCACCAAGTTATCACTCGTCCAAGATTATCTCTTTTGACCACGCCAATTCCTGTACCAGATTGATTGCAATAAACAGATGCGTCAAAATTAACCTTGAAAGTTCCCGCTTATGGAGGTTCCCAGCCTTGTGCAACATCTGGTGGATGAGGATGGGCAAAAGTAGCTTGATCAGCTTCCTTAAAACGATGAATAAATCCACCGCAAACCGTACGGCAACCATAGCATCCCCATCCATCTATTCTCATGCACCCACTGATTCCTATTATACCATATAGTCCAACACAAAGCCACAAATAACTCCAATTCACCTGAGCTTGCCCCCAAACGCACACCATCCAGCCAAGTTGCCAATTAATCTGTAGAATTTGTAGAACAATTAATTAGACTATCAAGTAAGGAAGAAATGGCCCACATCAGCCTAGCATATTGACAATTTCGAAACATGTGGAGCACCGTCTCATCAGTAGACGCACAAACTGGGCACAACGTATCTAACTGCTGATCTCTACTCCTTAAAGTAACTTTAATAGGTAAAGAACATCTCACAAGACACCAAAAGAAAACTTTAATTGACCTTACGGAATAATATCATGACTAGTAAAATGCCAAACTCGAACATCATCGCTCCCACAAAGAGGTAAAGGAATCTGCATAATATCAATAACGCGAATGTCCCAAAACAGCCCCTGGATTACATTCTCATCCCAACCCTTAGTCACAGGATTAATAAGCTCAGCAATATTCAGCCTACCCGTACCCAAAATATCAGGAGTAAAAGGTGTAAAGCTACCAACAATCCTTCCAAACATCTATATTATTTCATTTCCAACTCGCCATCTAATGCCTCTTTTAACAAGATCAATAGCGCTACATATGCTATTCCAAGTGAAAGAGGCATTACTTTTAGGAATAGCATCAAGAACATCAGAGTTTGGAAAATATTTTGCCTTGAAAACCCGACTCAACAAAGAATTAGGATAAAAGATAATCTACCAAATTTTTTTGCCCAAACTCGCAAGATTAAAAGACTTCAAATCTCAGACCCCCCATCCCTTTTTGAATCGCACAACGACTCCCAACTCATCCAATGAATTTTTTTTATCTTTCCCATCCCCCACAAAAAACGAGCAATAAGGGACTCAATCTCATGAAGTAAATAATCCGGTAACTTACAGCAACCCATAACATAAGTAGGAATAGCTTGAATTACCGACTTAATAAGCACCTCTTTCCCCGCTTTAGGGAGAAACTTATTCCCAAACCCTTCAATCTTTTTTCGCACTCGCTCTCTTAGCCACCAAAAAAACCTCTCTTTTACAACGCCCCATTTCACTAGGGAGCCCTGACTATTTATCATGTTTTTCTAGAACTCGAACTGGAAGAATACTCCTAATCTCATCAACTCTATCATTCCCCACATTCCTATTAAAGACCACAGTGGACTTATCCAAATTAATCTCTTGACCAGAAGCAAGGCTATATCTATGAAGAATATTAGAAATCTCAGAAGCTGCCTCAGCAGTTGCTTGACAAAAACAAAAGGGTATCATCTGCAAAAAGAAGGTGAGAGATCCTTGGTGCCCGTGGAGTAACAACTACCCCGCAACACCTCCCTCTCCTCAGCATCACGAATAAGCACACTAAGTGCTTCAGTGACAAAAAGAAACAGATAAGGTGAGAGGGGATCCCCTGGCGAATCCCCCTCTCCAACTGAATTGGGTCAAGTTGTACTCCATTTAATAAAACAAAATAGGAGACAATACGCACACTAAGCATAATAAGATAAATAAAAGATCTTGTTGATACGAATATATGTCCAATCCGTCAAGGGCACCATAGAGCGTGTCCTAGAGAGCATTAAGGCTAAAATAGCCAATTCAGTACTTGTCCGGCCTTGGCTAGTCCGCCTTAAGAAAAACCTTCTGGGTCAACTAGTACGCTCAAGTCAATACACCTTTTCAGCTGGTCCGACCTAGCTAGGTGCACGACTTCCGAACCTGACAAGAGGTCACATGGTCTCACCAAGTACCACACACTGTTAGTCCTAGGATGTCAAACGGACCGGACGAGATAAACTTGGACGCCACCTTAACAATAAGACCAAATGTATACACTGGAACCTCCAGGGTACTTCCGGGCAACTTATGCCTCGGACTGTCACTGAGCTACCTAGAAACAGACCAACTCGACAGAGCCCGGATCATTCTAAAGGTCTCACATGGACCCATCAGCGAGAATAATACTCTGAGAGGTAAATGGACCAATCTACCCTCCCTGGCCCATCCAATGGTGTTGGACTCTCACATACTATTGGGTCATGGGCCAAGGGAGCATTGTTGTCCAAATCCTGAACATACATTTGGCATCATCTTATAAACCACTTCATAAGTACATGATAACTATAAATATAGCCCAAGGTCCCATACATTAAGGTAAGTCGTCATAAGTGATAGTCAACTCATATCATAACTTCCCTCATAACTACTACATTGAGAGCTTTATTCTCTCTCTTGAGCAAAGTCTCTTCCCGGTTTGACATCTAGCAAACCGGGTTACCTTTCTAACCCCCTCCCCTAGTCTTTTCAGGTGCTCCGGCTCGGACAAAGCTCTCAGGTCGGACATCAAGTTGGAGGCGGATCTTAGATTAGGGACTTGTAGTAGTTTAGTTAGTGTTTGAGGCTCAACCCCTCAACAGATCTATCAAAACCTAGTCTCTCCAACACTCTGTCTAAGAAAGCCCACTCAACTCGATCGTATGCCTTACTCATATCAAGTTTCAAAGCCATAAAAGCATCTTTTACCCCTTGTTTTTTGTTTTAAGAAATGATTTACTTCATAGGCAACAAGAACATTATCTGTGATAAGTCTATTAGGCACAAAAGCAGATTGGTTTTCAGTAATAATGGTACTCATATGGGCTTTTAGCCAATTAGTGATAGCTTTAGAAGTTATTTTAAACATAATATTACTCAGACTAATAGGTCGAAACTGGAAAATCTTAGTTGGTGTTTGGCACTTGGGAATAAGAACAACATGAGTAAAATTCAATTTAGGATCAAGCACTTTATGATTCAAGAATTGAAGCGCACAATCAATTAGGACCAACAAAACTTTTGATAAAAAATACCAGACATACCATCATGTCCAGGAGATTTAAAAGGGTACATATCAAAGAGAGCGCGTTTTACCCTAGTTGGTGTAAATGGTTGGTTGAGCTCCTGGTTGATACGATGATCCACTCGATTGCTCGATGAACTAATTACTGTAGTTCAATGCGGACCTATATGTACTATTTTGTGCAAATTAAGCAAATATAGAGTATTCAAGTGTAGAATTTGTTGATAAACTTCAATAGTACGAATTCAATTTCCGCAAATTGAAAGACGTGAAATAAATAAATAAATAAAACGTCAAAATATAACAAAGTAACACGCGAATTCTAGTACTTCCTCCGTCCCGAAAGTAAATTCTCATTTTACTATTTTTTACTTCCCAACCAAAACTTTCAATTTTCATTTGTTGCCAACGAATGGATCAACTTTAACATTAAATATATTCAAATGTAAACCTACTAATATTACTTTATCATAGTTTCAACTTTAAAAAGAGGGACTATAACATTATTTTATCTAAAAGTAATACCTACTTATTTTATCCACCACAAAAGTAAACATAAATTATTGTCGGATATTGGTTCAATTAAATACTCATAGGTAGGGCTGAGCATCGGTCCCGAACCGGATCGAAAAACCAAAAATCAAAATTATTGTTTTAGCTGGACCGAAAATCAAACTGAAATCGGTCCGGGTCAAAACCGATTTGGGGAGGGTGACTTCTATCACAAACTCTTAATGAGAGACGGTTTTTAAATAACTTATATCGAGACGGACTATGTTATCAATAAAATCATTTAGGAGACTTACTCGACTTCTATTTAAATACTATATTTCTTTCTTTTTTTAATTATTTTTGTTCTTTCGGTTTTAACCGTTTTTCGGTGTTGGACCGAACTGAACCAAAATATATGTTTAGGTTCAAACCGAAATCCGATTTTTCGGTTCGATTTCGACCGGTTTTTCGGTTCGGACCACTTTTTGCTCAGTCCTACTCATAGGGATACTTGAAAAGTGTTATTTCAACAAATCACTTTACATAACTTTATTCTGAATGTTGTGTTTTTTTTAATGTTGGATTACTAAACAATTGTTATGAAGATGAAAATAAATAAGAAAAGCAATCAATGGTTGCTTCTTCTCCTTCTTCTTCCACCACCGAAACCGTTGATTCGTTCCTCCTCCCATACTGATCTGAGATTAGAGGCATGGAGATTGATTTGGGACGCATAATTGTTGTGATTCTTGTCATTATCGGTTGTTTATTTTGCGCAGTAGAGAGTAGCGATTTGGGAGAAATTATATCGGCAAGGGAAGAAGAAGAAGAAAAGCAGCCCAGTCAAAGAGAGTTCGATTTCTTCTTGCTGTCTCTCCTCTGGCCGGGTACATCCTGCCGCACTACCAGCCATTGTTGTTCCTCTAATGCCTGCTGCCGCCAAGGGTAACAACTTTTTTTTTTTTTTCTGTAGAAGAAGATCAGACCAATGTGATGCATGAGTATCTCCATTTAAATAGTACCCAACTTCCAAATTTTATACAATACTTATTGGATTAATATGAAATATCCTTATTTTTGTTGACTAACCCACAAATGTGAAGCTTGTGAAGAGATGGCGGGAGCAATAAACATCAAGACAGCCATTACATTAACATGGTCATGTCTGAACCATCATTTTTATAAAAACTAGCTTAGTACGATGCACTAAGCCACTAATATGAGCCATATAAAAACCATGACTGAGTGTGCTTGCATATGTCTTTTTGTCCCACCTTTTGTTATATGAGCCCTTTTTATCTGTTTCCTGTTTCATATCATACTCATCTACTTGAAGTATGGCTCATTTATTTTTAATTATTTCAGATTTTTACTAGGAGGCCATGAACTAAATTAGCAACTATCACATGTTTGGTTCCAAAGGCACAGCTCTGTTCATGTTAAGTTCTGCAATTTTCACAACCGCTGCTCAATCATTATCTTTTGAAGTTGTGTCATGAAATAATCTTTTTAGGCCTATGAGTTTGTTTTAGTATTTCTGCATTTAGTATTTGGCTTGCACATTGAAAATTTTATCCAGCAGACAAGACATGAACTGTTCGAGAACATTAAATTTTTTAGTTGGCTCTTTTTATATTTACATCTGCATTACTGTAGTCAGGAACTCGATCCTGTTATTCATATCATGTCTGAACATTCTCTCTTTTATATCTAAAATTTTGTGTAATAATGACCAAAATCTTATGTTGATGTTGTTTTGTGTGATCCAGCTCAAAGACCCTGACAGAGTTTACAATTCGTAAGTCCAACTTCCTCACATTCTCTACAAATGAAGTTTTGTGAGTTCTTTTATTCTTTTGTTCTTTGTTGGTGCTTAAGTATATGCAACCCAATGAAGAATTAGAGAATGTTTAACAATGTTTCTGTTAATTGTCTGCATGTGAAGATGGGCTTTGGTCTAATTACAATGACGGGACTTGGCCTTCATGTTGCACTGGTAAAAGATTTCATCTTGAAGAGGTATTATATTGTAACTTTCTTTGGTCTAGCTAAAAGTATTTAGAATCTGAACGATCCTAGATGCTTGCATACATGACCTGGATGCGGTTTGGAAGAAATGGGTCAGATCAGGAAGACTACTTAGACCAACTACAGTGGTGTGTGACTGGAGTTCATCCTGTGTCACACTCACACGCACATGGGATGAAGTGTGAGACGGGTCTCACCTCTCTTTTTTTTAATTTTTTTTTTGTTTGTTGCTTTTCTTTCTTTTCTTTTTTGCCGTTTGTTTTGTTTCTTTTGTTTTTCTTGTTCTTTCGTTTTGGTTTGTTCTTTCATTAACGTTCCTTTTTCAGTTTATTTGTTTGGCTGCTTTTCTTTGTTTATTTTCTAATTTTATTTTCTTTGTTTATTTTCAATGTAATAATAATACGTGAAATAATCGAAAACCACCTGTTTACAAAACACCACCTGCAAAATTTTAAAATTGAAAATTCTAGAAATTAAAAGTACACATGCAAAAAGTAAAATAAAAATTACAAATCCTCAAAAAAAGTGAAACACACTTGGAAAATGAAAATTTTTCTGGACATGCTCATCCACCTCTACGATTTCTCAATATGTGGTCGATCAAGTCTTTTTGCAATAACAAAGTTCTGGCAGGATAAGTTGACGCATTCTCGTGTGGACATTGTTGATAGCGGCGAGACGCGTTTTAGTGAATTTTTTTTGTGGGTTTCATAGAATGATTTCCTTGACTGTGCTTGCTCTAGACTATTTATGAGTAATGTTTTAATACCATGAGTAATATATGACCTACCAAGTACTTGTTTATTCTATAAAATTTGCTTTCTTTTTTTTTACTTCACTATCCCGCCCGCGACCGCGATCCGCGATCCCGGTTTTTTGGGCCTGGCGCGACGCGTCGCGATACGCGATTGACAACATTGATTCCATGTGTATGGAATATTGTGATCAGGTTCCACAATATTGTTATCCAATTGGTCAATAGTCGCCTCTTTTGTACATAACCACATACTTGTTGCCTTCCTCCTCCATAATCATATTGTGCATCACAATATTATTATAATTAATTACGCCATGTAAAATGAAATGAAATGAAAATTGAAGTTAAAAAAGAAAAGAAATTTTAGGACTAACCATTGGAGTAGATAGGAAGGAGAGGGTATGAAGTTAGTGGAATGGTGACGTGGCAGGAGAGGGAGAGGGATGAGAGGGTATGAACCATTGGAGATGGTCTTAGATTACTTGGAGTTGAAATGTACACATAATGGCCATATAAATACTATGGTAGACATAAACTCTATACTCTATAGCACTGGCTCAGAACTTAAAGCAAAATGAATTAAGTGGCACGGTAGTTAACAGTTACAAGCCTGCATGTGATCTTGTGAATTGCTGAAATATTAATGAGGCTGCTGAGATTTCAAGATATGCAAGTTTGTTGTCTGATCTTCGTTGGCAATATTTGATAAGCATTTACTAGTTGACAGGGAAGGAGCTTCTTGATAAGACATTAAAATAGAATGACTTAGATATCAGTGAAGCTTGGAGAGTTTTTTAGAGCTTTTGTCGAACAATTGTTTGATTTTGATATAAAACCTTGTGCAATTGGCACTGCCAATATTGTGTTTCCCCATCATTTGGTACGTGGCCACTGGTTTTGCTGTGAGCTGTGCCTCTAATCATTCTAATCCTTATTGTAATTTGTAAAACTACAGATTTCAACATTGTCTGGTGTCTTGAACAAGTACTGGCCGACCTATAACTGTAGCTCTATGTCGAACTGCTATGGTGGAGAAGGATTATTTTGGGAACATGAGGTTTGTCAACTGTCTGTGCTCTCACACGTCTGGTAGTACCATTATGCGAGACTAATGATCTCTTCTTTTGTTTCTTTCATGATCTGAACTTCTGAATTGGATGAATCTGGTGACAGTGGGGTAAGCATTTTTGCTAAGATTTACTTTTATTGGATTTTTATCACTTTAATATGTGACTTGAGTACTATATGTATGTTTATGATATAGAACAAGGCTAAGTACTACATGCGTTAAGCATTTTTTATAACAATAAAAAATGAATAAAAAGGAAAAAATCACGTCAAACTGGACTAACAACCTTGCACCTTCTACTTAAAAAAAAGTTACACACGTACGAACCAGAGTGAAATTGAATGAGTAAGACGGATTGATGAGTTGGAAATTTATTATACTACTTTGAATAAAATGGCGAATAAGCATGTGAGGCGCCAATGGAATTTTGCTTGTGTGTCACATGCCCCATGTGCATGTCGGTTTTTTTCTTTCTTTCTGCTCCTATTGTTGTGCATTTTTTTCATTCTTTCTATTTTTTGATTTGTTTCATTGTTTGTAATTTATGTTTCTTCTTTCCTCTTCTTTGTTTTCTTAATACCATGATTAGACGTGTTTTGTGCAGAAGTCTAATGCAGAAGTACATGTCCTTATTCATAGCATATTACATTTATGTTTATTCCTGTTAAAATAGTGACCAGCAATTGAATTGCTTAATGTGATGTTCTTGTATTTCTTGTGTTCAACAATGTTCTTGTACTTCTTGTGTAATTGTGCTGAGCAATGAGCTATATCCATGTGTACTAGCTTGATCATTTTTGCAATTCTTGTGCTGAGCAATGAGCTATATATGTATGTGTACTAGCTTCATCAGGTGCATAAGCACACTGTTGAACTGCAATTGATAATTGTTTAATGTGATATTCTTGTACTTCTTGTGTTGAGCAATGAGCTATCTGTATGTGTACTAGCATGCTCAGGTGCATAAACACATCATGGACTTGAAATTTCCAAGAATTTTTCATCTCTATGTGCTTCACTTATCCAGTAGCATGTAAAATGCTTAGACAGATAATTAATATTGCAAAACAATCAAGTTTTCTACTTGATAGACTTCTTAGAACCTGTCACATGTTATAGAGCAAGCAGTATTTCAAATAGAAAGTGCTTGGGAGTTCCTTAATCCACATATCATTATAGATAAACTGGACTAAAATGTAATGGCAAAGCACTTTATCTAATAGATCCTGACTTCTTTCTTGATTCTCTTTTTTCAGAGAAGCACGGAACATGTTCTGCCAGAGTCACAGGAGATGAATATAGTTACTTCATGACAACACTCAATTTGTATTTCAAATACAACGTCACTGTAAGATAACACTGATGAATTGTTCTTGCTTGTGCATTGATATGATTTGAGCCTCACTCGGCCAGAATTTGGCTGTTATAAACTTTAAAGGAATCCATCTGTCGAGTACTAAAAAAAGCTGTCGTTAGAAACTGATTTGCGGAGCGTTTGATCCTCGGCATTCAAACCCCAACACACACAAAATGACTCTTCTTAGTTCTTACTGCTTGCAAAGCATTTTTTTATTGTATAACTCAGTTATAGAGTAATAAGTGTGAAGAAAGTGTAAACCGTTCAATTCATGTGTTGTCCTATAGTTATACTGAAGATCCTACATCATCACCTGTCACCTACCTGAGGATATTGAGATACAAAAACAGATATTTGGGAAACTCTCTTAGTTGTACATTTTATTTGGATATAGTTCTATGCTTGCAAGTCTCTCTGTTCTTGTCATTCCTCTTTCACTTTTTGTGTGTGTGGAATCTCATATTTGCCCGTGGATTTCTATATTGCAAAGGAACGATATATTGGCATGTGTTACTATGTTTGTGCATGGTTTAAGTCATAGCATGAGCTTTTTTGTTATCCTTGTGATATCTCCAACTGGTTTTTAATCGTACACTGCAATACTTGAGGGCTTCCATGAGAAAAGAAGAAATATTAATTACTGTATTTGCAGAAACTAACTTAATTAAACTTGATATAGCTTTTGAGGTGCACCAAGATCTCATTAGTTGAATACATTCTATTTTCCTAGCTACAATCATTACGTATACATCTAAAATGTCATGGGAAGTCGGAAGACTGAAGTATGCCTTCAGTGAGAAGCATAGTTGGTCTCTGAACCGTTTCCATTACATTTTTATGTCATCCAGGAAATCCTGAGAGAGGCGGGCTATGTGGCATCAAATTGTGAGAAGTACCCTCTTGGAGGCATTATCTCTGCAATTCAAAATGCTTTCCATGCTACTCCGGAACTTGTATGCTCAGGCGATGCTGTGGATGAACTTCGGTTATGCTTCTATCAGGATTTCAAGGTCTTCCTATTTTCTTAGATCCAAGTTTTTCCAACGTGACGTTAGCTGCATATCTATTACTCTTATTCGACATCGACATACTTCATTTTTCTGTTACTATTGATTGATTTTGTCACTCAATATATGGCTTCCTTTGGTTTGGGGAAAAGAAAAAATAATAGAAGGAAATATTATTATCCACCATTTGGTAATTTGGTATTAGGTAGGAAATTCTGGATAATCTTGAAAAATCATTGTTATATACAGGCTTGGGCACAAATTTTTAGAGAAGAGTGAATAAAGTAGGAAAGTGATTGAATAAAGTATATAACTGAATAAGGTATAGTGAATAAAATAGGAGAGATAGTGAATAAATTATGTGAGAGAGTGAATAAAGTAGGAGATAGAATTTCTATTTAAGAGAGGGGAAGTTGAAATCGGGATGTCCCAAAATGGAATGTGAGATGTTGAACTCGGGATGGAGGGAGTATCTCTTTCCACAAAATAAGGAAAACTTTTTTTTTTCCTGATTTTTTTCTGGACAAACCAAAGAAAGCCTAATGTTATAGATGAAATAATTGTTCTAGTTGGGCTTTTCTTTATTTGGTTATTTTATGAGTTTTGTAAGGCTGTTGTCCCCCAGCTATGTCCTCAAAATCTCACCTCTTTCATATGGATATTTTTGCAGCCTCGGGATTGTGGAATTATATCCAGCAGCAAAAGTGGCAAGATCACAAATCAGAGTTCATGCCCTGAATATGTCAGCTTGCCAGCATATGTTTACTCAAGTGAGTGAAGCAATAGCTATCTGTAGCTATTCTGCTATTCAAGTGGATTCGTTGAATATTAATTGTTATATACTTGTATTCTTATAGGTGTAATGTGCATAACAAAATATAAAAGAACTTTAACCGGGTTTACTTTGATTGTTTGAACTCAAATGGTTGTTATTGATGAAGGGTAATCTTGGTTTTGGGTGGACTGAAATTCTGTACCCCACAATTCACCAAGTTATAATGTCTTGGATAAGGGAGTGTTTCTTGGGTGATATTTAAACTTCAGGAATAGGTCAAACCAGGAAGTGTGTTAGTGTTGAACTGGCTTTCGTTAGTCAAGCACAGAGACATTTAAATGTTATCTGCTGCTACGGATTACTAAGATCAGAGCAGTGCGCTACTCTGCAACAACCATGCAATGCATGGCCAGTATTGAGCTTGCTCGGTGTCCTGCAATTCCTAATTGGGAACTCAGAACTGCACTAGTCTTGATACGGTTCAGTGTCTTTGGCATTTGACAAGAGAGTAGTCCGACCTAACCTAACATCATTTACGTGAATAGACTAATATTCCATATTATGGCACATCTTTTTATCCTTTGTCCTTTTTCCTACCCAAGTACCAACAGTTGGCCATTCTTATCAGCCGACGTGAGATCGGCAAGACTCTCAGCTGACTGGCCTGCATTCATATGGGCGGTGTAGCTCACTTTTGTAACCACTTGGCATAATGGATTGTGCATTGTTGAATTTTTCTGCACCATGTTGCTTAAACATCCCTAGTTTGATTGATGATAATTTTGGTCATGGCAGTGTTCCCAGGAGTTTAAAAGTAACTTAAGTAGCTTCTACGGATTGTTTTCGTGAGCTTTTAAAAGTAACTCCAACATTTAAAGCAGTTTTTTGGTTTCTGGGTGCCTCAATTCCTGGGTTCTAGTTATTTTACCTCATAGCCAAAATGCTTATAAGCCATTGAAAAGTCATTTTCAGTTTAAAAGAGCTCTCCCACGAACACCCACTATTTTGTCAAGGGTTTTTTCAACAGCTTATTACTTGCAACTTGTGACTGGCTTTTAAATTGAAATCTCTTGTGTCTGAAAAGTTGATTTTTTATCTTAACTTTTTATGATATTAAGCTGAAAGCTACTTCAACTTAGTTTGGGCTAGGTGAGGACAACTTGCAAATGCCTCTTAAATAGACATTTTATGACTTTGTTTTGGAGCTCTGTTGCTCATAGAATGGGGTTGCTGCGAGCATGCGAATATGGAAAATTAGAGTTTGCTGGTTCATTCTATCTCTTAAAAGGTTTTCAAGTTCTTTCATTCGTTACAGCTAGTTTTGATAGTACTACTACTGATTGCTGGCATAGCAATTGCAAATACATTCTCGACCATCGGTTTTATGTCTGAAACAGTACTCTTTTGACATTGCAGATCTTGCTAGCAGTTGAGTACAAGGCTTCTGCTATTCACTTGTAATTTTCTCGATTGCTATCCCCAATTCCCATTTCTTGGGATAGCTGCAAGAGGAGATGCCCAGTCTTGTATTTGATTCAAGATGTTAAACCTGTAAATGCAACAATATTATAGTTCTTGTTCATCATGAAATGTAGTCGCAAGGACGACCACTACACCATTTTAACTTTTAAGTTCTTATACATTTGTCCTTTTTTTTAATGCCCGACTTTTCATCTCTCTGACTCTAATCTATAGTTTGTGTAGAAGTAATGTTTTCAATTTTTTGTTATGTGTAGAGTAATTTCCAATCCTTATAATGTATTGAAGTTCGGTGAGATACTTTAAAAATGATAAATGTACGAAGTTCAGTGGGTCGGAGGGATATCTTAGCAGTTGCTCCAGCCTGAATCCAAACAGGGATCATGTCGCTTAACCTCCCTGAGCAATCAAAATTACATAGAGAATCATTAACCAAATGAATATAAATTGTTACTCACAGTACATACTTGATTCAAGTTTACAACCAGAATAAAAAATTATGGTCTCTGCTGACAATGCGAGAAACACATTGAGACTTGGTGAGCTCAAATTATTTCGCTTTGTTCCCTGAAGCTAAAGCCCCTATGAAGGATAAAGGCAGGCTGTCTGTTCATCTTCCATAAGCATAGCATGAAGCAGATACGACGTTTTCCAGTCACATTACCCACTACGGTAGAGTTTAGCAATATCTGCTTTAGCAACCGGGAGATGTGTGTCATCTTGGCTGACTACTCGACTGAAGCAGGCAAGGAACTCTTTATTCCCCTCTGCACCCTTCAACGGAGACTCAATCCAGCCTTTGCACTCAAATCCGTACTCTTGTACACCATTTATGATTTTTTCAACAACCTGCCACATGCCCATATAATATCATGCTATTGGTTATAGTTTCAGGAACATGGACTACATTTTTTTATAACAAACACAATTTAGCAGACTGTCAAATAAGTGAAAAATAGAAAGCTAGAATTTCCAGCAAGCCAACGTAACTTTTTCAAGTGAGAAAGGTCATGTGATTACAATAGTTCAAACTGCTATATATATATATATATATATATATATATATATATATATATATATATATATATATATATTTCCGGTTGTGAATGGAAATCAGAACTTTTCGAGATTTCAAAAAATTCATCCCGTTGCTTTGTCTCCGGTCCACCAAATGAAAGGTAAGAAAGGGCGACGAGTCTTACATGCAGGTGTTATATATCTAGTTGATGTCGAGGCATTCCACGTAATATAGCACACGTTTCTAATCGCTAGTTCTAACTTCTACGCGAATACTTAAGGTGATGGACTGGTAGTAGTGGACCTAGTGGTGTACTAAGAGCAAGGCATGCACTTTTTCTTAACACAAGGCTGGAGACCATTCTACTTGTGAAATAAGACAAAGTGTGTGTATAGAAAGCAGTGCTAAAATTGCCAACATTTAAGTTAGAGTAACTACCTCCTGATGGACTAAGGGATCTCTTACAATGCCACCACCTCCTACCTGAAGGAAGTTGAAAACCTTAATTCACTGAGTTAATAAATAGTAGAAGTAAAGAATATGACATGCAAATAAATTTAACAGAATAGTGCTCTCAACAAGAGTGTTTTATACACAGAAGAAAATGTCCGGCAGATCATTTGCTACATCACTATAAACGTCCCAATGTCCATGTAGATAAACTATCCAGAGTATTTGATATCGTCCGGAAACTTAACTGTTCCACAAATACTGGTAATAAACTTGCCACACTTTTCTCCCTTAACTTTTCACATATAGGATATGAAAATTACTCATCCCATCAGAACTGACAACATAGTTAAGTAGTTAACTACAACTGAATGAAAAATATTAAGAACCTTCCGCAATCCACAACCCTTCAACCCACACACACAGAGTATGAAAAGCAACAGAGCAGGGGAAAACTGAAACATGCACATACTTGTGATCGGCGAGCCTCAAACTGAGGCTTAATCAGAGTAACTAGCATAGCGTCATTCTTCATCGCACTGATCACAGCAGGCATGACCTGAAAAGTTACAGGAGTACGAGATGAAAGAACAAAATTACTAGGAAAAAAAAAAGATGCACTTTACAGCAAATATTCCAAAGCAAACAAGAGAGCAGTGAAGCAATAATTAATAGAATTTTTTTTTTACAAATTAGTGATACTTTGAAATCTTTCTTTCCATTTTAGTGATACAAACAATCTTTCTCATATTACATTTTAGTGATTTAACTAATATACTAACATGTGATATCCAACTTATCCTTCATCTTCTCAATTCTAAGTTCTCTAACTATGTATGTATATCTGACTAATTAGACAATTTTTTCATTCTGAGTGATGCTTGTAAATGGTTTTAAAACAACAAAAAAAAGAATTTGATGCATGGTAACTTTCAACATACAAAAACATGCATCAGTATTTTATTCCAGGTGACACTTCATGTTGGTAGCACGGTAGACAAACAACCAATAACAAGTGTTTTAATCTAGGTTGATGCTTCTTGCGAATAGTCAAGTAATTTTTTTTTTTACTGTTAGCGAAATTCTAGTTAGTAGTTACTTTCTTTCTATATTTAGTGGAGTCTAAATTGGCCTCTTCACAAAATAAGACATTTTATAAGACAAGAACTGCTATCCACAAAAGAGTAACAGAGACTAGAAACACTCACAAATTTGTAATTCACCCTAATATTAACACTTTATTCCTTTTCGTAAGGGAAAGGAAGACAAAACACCTTGACGGAAAATGAGTGGCCAGAAAACCTAGTTGTAACGCAACGCAAATGTAAAAATTGGTTTTGATTGAACCTTACCAGCAGTATGGAAATGAAAGAAAGGTCCAATGTGACCAAGTCAACCTTCTGTGGGAGTTCAGGAAGATATCTCAAGTTTGTTCGTTCGATAACACAAACCCGACTATCTAGACGTATTTTATCAGCCACCTGAACAAAGAAAAATCATGAAGCAGAAAAACATAGCAACCATGAAACATGAACGGAGAAAATATCAATTTGCAATGACATTAAATTATTAAAAGACTCCTCAAGTGAGAATAGAGAAAAGTCGGTATGGAAACCTCACTTAGGTTTTTTATACCTTTTAGAACCTGGTATGCACTCTGTACACAAAGTGTGGGAGAAGGCATTTAATCTATATTTCCTAGGTGTAGTTTATACAGTTTGAAAGAAAGTCAAATGGTCTCGTATGGTCTTTCATATATATGTAGAAGAGACAAAGAAGTAATATGAAACACTAACCTGTCCATAACCTACATCAACACCATAAACAAAGGAAGCACCATACTGAAGCAAGCAATCTGTAAATCCACCAGTAGAGAGTCCTGAATCAAGAGCCACCTTGCCACTCACATCAATCTCCAGTTGCTCTATAGCAGCCTCTAATTTGTCCCCTCCTCTGAAATAAAAATCAAGATAAATAAAAAAGAGAGAAGGGTTGAAGAAGATGATTAAGGGCTAAGCATCATTCAAGATGACAAGCAGATATAGGCTTTATGGGAGAATAATCACCTACATACATATTTTGGTTTCTCAGCCTTAATGTCGACCTCAGCTTTATCAGAAACAAGAGTTCCAGATTTATTTACCACTTTTCCATCTACAAATACTTTGCCTGGAAAAAGAACAAGAAAAAATGGTTGATATATCTACCTGAAGCGAAAGGTTTTATGTGAGCTAAAGTAATCTTTCATAAAGGGAACAGAATAAATGTATGAAAACAATGAGTGAGGACATGCATATCTCACAATATCAATGCCAATCTCTGATACAACAGCCTAGAGGTTATTGGGAAAATTCTTAATATTATCAACATTAATACACAACAATGTAAAGAAAGATATGCAATACCTTGAAGGATCCATGATTGTATGACTGCTCGACTATACTGATCGTATTGTTGAAGGCATACTTCATCTAGTCTCTTTTTCCTGATCAATTGACATAAGAAAAACTCTTACGAGCAGAATTACCACTAGCTCATGAGGGTGGCAGAGGGTGCAAGGCAATTACTTTCTTTTAATTTGAATTTTGTCTGAACTTGAACCGGCTAAACTTCTGATGGGTTGATGAAAGCGGGAATTGACCCATCTAGCTGATCAATTACAGCACAAATCAAAGTCAGAAAATAGGAAACAGAGAAAAACTAAAAAGCTTTTTGGTATGAGCAACCAGCTACCACATGTACTAGAGGTAGTGAAACAAAACATTCAGTACCAACTACCAATTACCAAAATATCTGTGGTGCCAGCACAACATACTGCAATAGTCTAGATAGAACAAAAAGTTCATCACCAAGAAACAAAATACATACTTATAAAACAATCAATCAACTCATGTGCGTTGAAACTTGATATTGCTTCAGTTTTATGGCAACAAAGAAAAACTAAAGTTCAAATTTTAAATATATGTATTTTTTTTTAATCGGCTAAAAAATTATTATAAACATCAAGTCAGCTACACGAGCATAAGAAATGCTCGACAAATCAAGTTTACACTTTACAGCATCAATACCTTATAGACTATAGACCGCCCATGTCACCTCTATTTCTACCCAAACCAACAAGAGTGGTGTTACAATTTGCTCAATCCAAATGCTCTTCACCTCCAGTTTCTTTACTAACAATCAGGGATAGTTCACATGCTTTCCAACGTGTTTTAAATTCAACAATAATGTAAACACTAAAGAACAGAAATGAATGGAGATAAAAAAACAAAATGGTATCCAGATGAGAAATTGAGAGCTCAAGGCAAGTTGTTGTTTAACAATGAATGGTATTACATGTAATTGAAAGCTGAAATCAAGAATTTGGAAATAAGGATAAATGAAGCGTGAACGAGGTGAGAAGGATAAAGAATACCAGAGGGCAAAGGAGGGTGGTGAAGAAGCAGCAACTTGGTGTACCCAAACCGATTACTGTAACTCAAACAACGCGTCGATGCTTCTCCTAGTTTCACAAGCTGCTGGTAGACTGCCATTTTTGCTTACTTTTTGGGGCTCCCCAGCAAACAGATATAAATGGGGTGCTAACTTGGTAGGGCAGGGTGTTTTTGCACCTAAGTTCACTAGTTTACGACCCGTAAAAAATAATTAAGTATAAACGTGTAACAACCCGACCATTATTCGATCGAGCCCCGCCTTTTGGGCCGGAGCGGTTAGTCATGGGAAGTTATCTGAGTGATATGTTGGCCCCAATGTAACAACATAGGTCCTTTCCTGCTCACTTTGTCCTCACTCGTGCACGATGGGGGCGTTGAGACCAGTCACCCACAAAGAAAAAGTAAAAGTCTACCGAAACATGTAAAAAAGATATGTTAGTGAAATAATAATACTTACCTTTTCAGTGGTTTCGGACCCCCCCTAAAATCGTCGGAACGTATGGAAAATGATTTATTAAAATAATAAATTTACTTTTTTGGGTGGGGCATGGGGTCCACCTGCGGGACAAGGTTGTTGGCCGCCTTACCTGATTAGTTATATATGGTATGCGCTTTTTTTTATTGAACTTGGAGCCCACCCATACCCGTTAATTAACATATAACGGGTACCGGTCGGAAACTCATTTTAATATTTATAGGGTTCCACCCCGTCGGTTTAAACCGGTTAGTGTCGGATTGAATGATTTTTTTTTATTATAGTCAATTCTAATTTATTAGCAGCATCATCCATGTTGATTATGTTGTCCATATTTAAGCACTCAACAATATCACCGAGCATTATGATATATCATATTGATTAATCTCATCTACTATACAGACCATCTTAGTTATGAACTAAAATTTTATGAGATCGCACTACTCGAAAGTCTAATCATGATTCCATAAAAGCATGTTAACAGATGAAACCTTTAGTATGATCATACGGTTAGGCATTCCTAAGCTGTTAATCGTATTGATTAACTTTTGCGAAATCATTGCGGCAAACACAATGTTGTTGTAAATACATGTGAAATAATATCTCAGACACAATCATTTTCAAATTATAGTAGAATAACAACATCGGCTTATCTCAAAATTTCAATCTTCAATTTGATATGAAATTCAAGTTTTGTTTCAATTTTTTTTTTTTTTTTTTGTATTTATATTAATTATTGGGAATAATTTCATCCATACTCGTTCTCATTATCTCAAATAACCTCGTTAAACGCGGACATTTACTAATTTCTCATATAATAAGGGAAATTTACATATACCAACCCCTACAATTGGCCCACTTGTCCCTCGCCCCTTACTATTTAAAGTATTACAGATACATTCAAATTTTACACATTAATTTTTTTGTAATTACATATAGCCTCAAAAGTCAACGAAGGTGATGATATGGCCTACCATTTTAGTGATGTGGAGGAGAGAGTTTGCAGTATCCACGAAAATGCCATCCATGTTATTGATTTTTACTTTCTTTAATTGTTTATTTTCTCTTTTCGTCTTACTCCTTTATTCATTTTATTGCAACCCAAGTGCCTAGTCTTAATATGATTCTCCATAGCTCACACAAATCTTTCCTGAAAAAGCTCAAATCAGTGCCTATCAAACTTTAACATCAATTAAACTCCACAAAGACTAAATTGTTCAACTACACGTTATAGGTCTCCAAGAAAATAGAATTTGGAGCCTTAACATCCCTGACATGGAGCTGTTAGAGCTCCAAGCCGGGGTCGTCAACAACTCCAACATGAAACTCATAAGTTGTGCAACTCCAAGTCGGAGTTGTCAACAACTCCAACTTGGAGCCGTTAAAGCTTCAAACCGAACAGCTCTGGTTTGGAGCATTAACAGCTCTGACATGAAGGCGTCTAGCTCCCCCCGTCGAGTTATAACTATTAAATATGACTTAAGTGCATTAACTAAATTGTAACGACTCAACCACTAATCGATCGAACCCCGACCCTTTGGGTCGACACGGTTACTTATGGACAACTCTTTCGGGTCCTTTCCCACACACACTTTGTCCTCACTCGTGTGCGAATCGGGAGATTTATCAGTTGGTCACCCATCTTAAGATTGCTCCAGAGCAAGCACGCTTAACTCCGGAGTTCTTATGGATGGATTTCCAAAAAGAAATGTGCAATTGGTATGAGTAGCGTTCCCAATCCATTTAAGCACCTTTAAAACTTATCTTGGAACTTTAGAGCGTTACATAGATAGTCCAAGTAGGAGTTGTAGGAGTTTTGAGAATTTTTATTGGAAAATGCTATAAATAATTTTGTATGATACTATTTAGGATGATCCATTTTGTTTACGTTTAACATGCACTAAAAAAATGTCAACTTCTGTGGACACATATTTTGTAAAGAATTGTTGAAATGATTTGATGCGGCTATGAATTCATCTTCTTAGACATGGCTCCCTGAGATCCTGTTTCTCTAACTATATATAAAACCCAAAGAACTTGGTTCAAACTTCACTAACTTTTCAATTCAATTTAAATCCCACATGTTAATCTTATTCTTTTATTCTTTTAGTTTCAATTTTGTACATATATATATGTCAGTTAAAAGGCCCAGGACTTGAGTCTTATTGGCATGATTTTTTCCACTTTTATAGTTTTATTTATATATTTTTGAATATCTTTATTTTTTTTTCAAATATTTGGTGTTATCAATGTTTTTAATCTTATACTCACTCCGTCCCAATTTCAACTTCCCGCATTACATTTTGGGACGTCCCAATTTCAACTTCCCGCATTCCATTTTGGGACGTCCCAATTTCAACTTCTCATCCCTTAATTTGTGTATGTATACGGAATGTTATACGGTCCTTTAGGACCAAATACGCAATTTTGGGATTTCGAGGACCACAAGTGAGCAGGACTACGACTTAGGGGACCAAAAATGCAATTCTCCCGATGCAAAACATCTTTGTATTAGCTAAATTTTAATATAGGTTGAGAACCGAGGTGTTTCATATTATAAAATGACTAATTTCATTAACAACATAAACGTTTTGATTGCTGACATAGATGATTTTCTTGATAACATAAGTCGTCTCTAGATAATTTATCTAGAAACCGTCTTTCCACTTTGTGATATAAATATGCTATTTTCAACCTTGGCTCCGCTCCTGGATCTCACCATCCATTTCTTGTCCATCAATTGGAATGCAAGTGATGCACTTAGTTTATCACTTAGGTGACATAATGTTATGTCACTCATATATATTATTAAATATCGGACGTACATTCATTCAACAACCCCAATTATCACACTTTCTGACCTTCATACAACTTTTCTCACTTAGAACTTGAATTTCTTACTTTGACTGCTTATGAGTTATGAGCATGGAATATTTTAAAAAGTACAACAGTGTCCCTAGCTAAAGCATACTTTCATACATACCAACAAGTATTCGTAAAGATAATAAATAGTTTAGAGAGTCTCTGACGGCGGAAAAACAATAGGAAGTACTTAGTTTACATGACGATTACTTATGCAAGGAAAAAATGAAAGACCTAGTAATAACGTAACGTATACCTATACACGAGCAACTAATCACGAATACCTTATTATATAACTCGCCAAAAGAAGACGTGTTCAATTCCTGCGGGTTACAAACAAAAACAATCATACAGTTTTCTCTAAATATACAAATAAGCATAATAATAATAAAGAAGCGTAGTAAATATTCTATGTGTAGGAAGGAAGAAAGAAGGGTATTCATTTATTTTCACAGCATTCTTAAACCGAAGCTCTTCGAAAAAGGCAATAATCGTAGGAGATCGTAATTTACACCGATCCGCACATCATTTAGAAATAGACTCTACTCGGGAGTTCTTTGATAAGAAAGCTTATTTCTCTAAAATTATACTTATAATGACTAATAACATTCTTTGAATTTGTTGAATAATGCAAAGTGAGGAAATTTATATTGAGAAATAGAATTCTTGTACCACAACCACAAACTGTATGAATACATATACGGTGTATTGTACAAACTCTCGTTGACCATTGTTTAAATAATATGTGTATGTCACATATTGTTTGTTGCCTATTCTTTATGCCCAACATAATGTCAGCTATGGAAGTATGCCCAACAAGAGAATAGGTGAGAGACAAACACAGCATATTTGTCTTGGCTATAGGTTTTCACTAACATAAAGTGGCTTTGGCCAACATAATTCATATGTCACATATTCTATGTTTTTTTAGTAGTGAACTGAATAAAGTAGGAAAGATGTTAATAATGTAGGAAAGAGGTTGAATAAAGTATGAGATAGATTGAATAAAGTATGAGAGAGAGATTTTCCATTAAAGGAATGAGAAGTTTAAATTGGGACGTCCCAAAATAAAATGGGAAAGTTGAATTCAGGGCGGAGGGATTATTTTCTAACCTAACTTACACAAGACCTATAATAGTTTCCGAACTGTTTGTGAACATGTTGAAACCTTAACGAACTGAACATGAACAAGTGTTGAGATGTTCGACGAACATGAACATGACACATATTAACGAACAAATGCTTGTTAAGGTCAATGATCAGTTCGTTCGGTTCGAAATACACCCCTACCTCCAACCACCATTACCACATCTCATCTCCGTCGTTCGAAAGCCGCACATCAATCTCCTCCTCTCTTTTCGTATCCAATTTCACTTTTTTTTCTTCCCTTCTCCATGGAAGAGCTTCCAAAGTGTGGAGCTCACCGTTGGAAGTTCTCGCGGACCTTCCATGGATGGAAATTGTATACCTTTTTTATGAATTTATATATTTATTACATTATCTTTTGAATAATACAACCAAATTCAACGTACATGTGAGACATGTCCTTTTCTTTTTTATTTTTGGTGAAAATTAGTTAAAACACGTTTTTGGAAGGGAAAATTCATACTCCGGTTGCCACATCATCAATCTCGTCAGAAAATTGACCAAAGTAGTATTTGACTTTCAAGGTGGTGATTATTTTGCACTGAAATTCTTTCGCATTAAAAGTGGCACTGTTTTCTTAGCAAACATTTTTTCCCCAAGAAACCGGTTTTTCTACCCTACAGACGTCAAGACTACCTACAGTCTTTAATGTGTTGTCAGACAAGACATTTAATCATATAATCTGACAGAACCTGGCCTTTAAAGAACCAGGATGTAGTACAACATGCGGTAGTGAAGAGAGGAAACCAAGAAACCCAATATGTTGTTAGTTCTGGAATTTGTAGAGTACTCTCTCAATTTCAGAGAAAGTGTTACAACTTTCCGTTTCCGGCGTTTCACTAAACGTGTTACAATTTTTATTTATGGAAACTAGTTAAATAATAAAACTCCCTACCTTTCACTTTTATTACAATATGCCACTCAGTTAATCTCTAATACTCAGGGGGGCCACTTATACTTTCTACTTTTTCTTAAAATTGATGCAAATCCAAATTGTAACAATTTATCAGAAATGGTGGGAGTGGTCTAAATTGAATGGAATGTTAAAAGCCCAATTAAGGGAGGCGAAATGGAGTGGTAGAAAAGAGCAGAGAATTGAAATGGAGGGAACTTAATTAACTAGGGTTTATTTATGCACATAAAATGGAGGGAAGGAATTGGCCATTATTAGGGTTTTTATCTATTCATCGAATTGAACCAGGTCTTGGTTTCCGATAGTATGTATATTCTGTCTCCTATTGACGGAGAAGAAAAGGATGAAAACTCACCGCAATTCTCTCAAGGTAACGATCATCTTCTTCATTTCATTCTTTTCCTAATTATCATTATGCGCTTGTTTGTTTTCCCCAAAATAACTAGACTAGTTTTTTGTTTATTTTTCTTTACTATCTGCTATTACTACTTAGTACTAGTATTTCTTTCTTTTCCTAATTTTCCCTTGTATATATACATTAGTATGAGTGATAATTATACCATTGATTATTATTATTATTGCTAAAATAACAGATCTAAATTTTTCTTTTTTCCTCAGCAAAATTATTCTATAAATGAAGTGAATTCTGCTGCTCCTGCTGATGCACTAGGTTCAGTTTCCATTAAGAATGTCCGTAGAAATTATGCTACTGCCAATGCCCACAAATTGTTGAACAAGATTAATCATATAAATGGCCTAATTTCTCACCCAAAAGTACTTGTTGTTTCACCTTATTTTGATGTTCCTAAGCCTGCATTCCGAGGTCAAAAGATTCTTGTTTTAAAGCCAAAAACAAAAAGAAAAACAAGAAGGAAGCCAGCAGCTCGAAACAAGGAGGATTTTGATGTCTGTTCGAAAAATCAAAATGGCTTCCTCAGCAACTCTGCTGCTGCGGTTGTTTCAGTTTCCTGTAATAATCTCCACAAATTGAAGGAAACTTATGCTACTCATTCTATGGGTGAGAATCAACTGTTGGACAATGACACTGGTAGTGGATATTCAATGGTTGCAACTGGTGACGGCCACGTTAGGGCTATAGATGTAAAGGATGATGAAAATTTGAGCACTAGATTTGGTGAGCATTTTGAGGCCAAGGATGAGCCAGCAGCAGTACAATTTTGTGTTCATGGTAATGATGTCAAGGATGAAGATGAGAATTTCATAAATAAAGTTGAGCATTATCAAATTAAGGATGAGCCTGCATCAGAAATTTCTGCCATTTCCCCACATCCTGCCTATATATCCAGTGAGGATGAAAAAAAGTCTGCCCCTGTTTTGGAGGAAACAAACACGGTGAGGAAAGATGAACACAGTGATGTCAAGCTTAACTTGGATGAGCTGTTCTCACAATTTCTATATACTGGAGGAAGCAACAGTAACGAGATGTCAATATCTCGGAAACTGAAGACTCAGCGTAATGGCTATAGACGTCCCGGTGAGGGTGGTGTAACCGCGATTCATCCCCATGGCATGGAAGTCGGTGCTAAAGGAGTTGAGGTTAAAGTAGAGGAGAATCATAGAAAGGGTTGCCAGGGAGATATTTCTCAGGAAAAAATACATGATGTTTCATATTTTGCAGCTTCTCAAGCAGCAACTGAAGGTGAAAAGATTGTAGTTGTACCAAAAAGAAAATTAAGGAATACAACTCGCTTGGCTGCAAAGAAGGGAGGTGATTCAGGTGAAGATGTGATGAAGGATGTAAACCGTTTTGTCACACCAAAAAGGAGGAAAAGGAATTCTAAAACTATCACTAGTGCAGAGACACTAGGCGAAGTGAGGGGTATAGATGTCAAGGATGATGGTAAGACTCCCACAAGTGAAGAGAAGCAAGGTAAAGTGGCAGTGGAAGATGAAAAAGTTGTAGTCCCAGCTAAAAGAACAAAGAAGGGTGCAAAGAAGCAAGAAGGGGAAAAGAAAGATTATTTTTCAGCTGCGCAGAAGAGAAATGAGGCTTATAGAAGGGTAGATACTGTGAACAGTTGGAAGCCTCCTTACTCGCCATATCATCTCATCCAAGAGGATCACTACACTGATCCCTGGAGGGTTTTGGTGATATGCATGCTTCTGAACATGACGACTGGTGATCAGGTTAAGAAGATGTTGAATGATTTTTTCAAACTTTGTCCAGATGCCAAGGCTGCTACAGAGGTTCCAGTTGAAAAGATTCAGGAGGTAACGCACACTTTGGGTTTGCATGGGAAAAGGCCAATGGGAATCCAAAAATTTTCACAGCAATATCTGGAAAAAGATTGGAAATACGTAACAGAGCTGTTTGGTGTTGGAAAGTATGCTGCTGATGCGTATGCCATATTCATTGCTGGGAAGTGGAATAGTGTGATCCCCAAAGATCATATGCTGGTAAAATACTGGGAATTCCTTTGTGATTCGCAAGGAGGCTGCGACTGTTAAGTTCTCTACTAGGTCTAGGATATCTTGGGTATTTATTATATATATGTGTGTGTGCTAGGACAATTAAGGATGGTGGATGTTGTAGTTATGCAGTATGTGATCCATCTGGTTTGGTAAAAGATTGGTTTTGTTGTTTTGCAGTGGACTAATTACTTGTATTGTCTGAATTAGTTCAAAGTTTTGGGAAATGAACAACTAGTGTTTCTGTTCTGTTCTGTTCTGTGTTTGACTGAATTAACCTGGTTATCATCCATTCCATTCATTCATTTACATTTTTAGTAGATAGTTAACAACTGAAGTCATGATTAATTTAACTGATTTCCAGCAGCAGTAGACTTGCTGATCGAGTTTTGTAAAATTAATTAGAAAGTAATATTGTTTGAATCATCCTCTAAATTATTATCAACACTACACTTTTACAAACCAGACAGAAAAACCTTCTACTGGGCTCACTATCATCGGCTATTACACAACCCACACGCGGAGCTAACCGAAAAATGAGAACCACTATTTAACCCACACGTGAAAAATGGCAACCAAATCTCTCCTTAATTGTCTGTCATTGGGATTTGTTTTATTAATTGAATGCAGTTACAAGTTACTTTTGAGTTAAGTGATGATGTATGAGTTAGGATACGTTATTTTCATCGCCTGAGAAATCATTAATTTCAGTGCACACCAGTTTAGCTTAGTTATGCATAGTTGTTTTTTATACTACAAATAAATTCAGTTCAGATACGTTCAATTCAGTTCAGACGAAAAGAACAGAGCCTTAGTGTGTGATTGGTAAAAGGTTATACTTCGTTCGAGCTACCTAAATTGGGTGTTGGATAGGTTGAAATCTTGATAATTACTTTAAGCCAAAGTCTTGAAAAATGTAAGATTTTCCTAAAAAATAGGAAAGTCAAGGTTTTTTTGTGGTTTTTCGCGGTTTTTGGGTTTTTGTGGTCTGACCGGCCGAGTTTATTAAAAAACCGTCAAGACACACATTTTTCGTTATGATTTTAATATATTATGTTATGGTTTTAAGTTGTTAGCATTGAAAGTTTTAGTTACAGTTTTAACATATTTTATTAATGTTTTAAGAGATGATCTGATGGTTTTAATGAGTCAGTATTGTACGTTTCAATCATAATTTTAACCTCTTTTGTTAATTTTTAAGATTGTGTGATGGTTTTAAGGAGCTACATGATAGTTTTTAAGATGGTTTGTTATAGTTTTAACTTTTAGGTGACAATCAAATATCATTAAACCACCTTTAAACAAGTCTAAAAGTTTCAAAGATGCCAATAAAACATAAATAAACAAGCTTAAAATAAGGTACTTGAGACATCTATCATTACAATTTTGAAACATTCAGTCATTCAAAGGTTTTAAAACATCTATTCTCATAGGAAAAACATTACAATAAACGTTCAATCGGTGTTTTTAATACAAATGCAAACTGAGTTGTTAAAATAGGCTGTTTTCGATTAAAATTGTTGGTGAACTTCGGCTTCCTGACTTTTGTTGCTTATGCTTGTTGCTTCAATACTGCAACGACACCTTTGAAAGACCTATCATCAAACTCGATGTTATCGTCATCACCTGCTTAAAACATTCACCAAGTGGGTTAAAAGCATAACAACTCTCATTAAAACTATCACATTGGTGATTAAAACAAAACGAAACATGCAAAACAAGCCAAAAATAGTAAAATTAATGCTTAAAACCATATCAGTGGCTCTTAAAACTATAACAAAGCATGAATATGCAACACAAGCTAACAACAATAACATTGATGCTTAAAATCATAGCAGTGCCTTGTAAAACTATAACAAAGCATTTGCAAACAATCAAATCATCAATATTTCATCAGACGCTAAAAAAATTAATGTTGCTTAAAACTAAAACAATAGGTCTTAAAACTATAAAAAAATGTTGATGCTTAAAACTACAACAATAGGTCTTAAAACTATAACATATGCACTAAAAAAACAGACATAAATATTCAACACAAGCTAAAAATAGTAACATTGAAGCTTAAAACATAACAGTGCATCTTAAAACTATACATTGTTTGTAAAACCGGACCGGACGGTCAGACCGGGCGAACCGGAAATTTTGGGAATAGCGGTCCGGTTAGTGCATGTAACCGTCCTGGATATCCAACCGCCGAGAACCGGCCGGTTCATTGGTTTGACCGATAAATCACCAACCGGTTGAGAACCGGTTTTTTATTTCATTTGATAAATATTGAATAAAATGGAAGTGGTGGGAATTGAACTTGGGTCTAGAATAAAATATCTTAGTTACTTACTACCTGGACACAAATTATTTGTGCCAAATTCATATTTTATTCTAGTAATAACCCAAACTTGGATATATGTTAACATTTTTCAAGGATATTAATTCTCTACTAAGTAAAAGAACAATCACTTAATATTTTTAACATTCATTTTTCATTTTACAAGTTACAACTTTACATGTTTGAAATTCTAACATTTGAACCATCATAAATTAATAGGGTAGATCTAGTATTTTAGAATTTTTTCTTTTATAATTCAATATAAGTTCGAATTATTACAATTCAATATAGGTTCATATTAGACAATTTATTTATTAGTTACGTTGTAGTTTAATTATATGTAGTCTAATCTTATTACTATTTGTTGTGATTGTTCAACTTCATAAATATTAATTACAAAACTCATATTAATTAGATTTATTAACAAACGCATGTATAAGACGTTATACCGGGTCAATAAGAGGTTTGACCGGTTGAACCGATTGAACTAGTATTTTGTAGCATGTCCGGTTCTACACCCGGTCCGGTTTTTCGTACACTGAAACTATAATAATAGTGCATATTAAAACTATAACAAAACAGAAACATGCAACACAAGCTAAAAACAGTAACATTGATGCTTAAATCCATAACAGTACCTCTTAAAACTATAACAATGTCTTTTAAATCTATAACAAAACATCTACAAAAAGTCAAATAAAAAATATTTCATCACACACTAAAAACACTAACGTTGCTGGTTAAAACTACAGTGATTGGTCTTAAACCCATAACATATGCGCCAAAAAATAACGGGCAGAAACATTTGACACAAGCTAACAATGTAACCATGATGCTTAAAACTATAACACCATCTATTAAAACCATAACAAACGAAACTAACACCGTTTTGGTTATGAAATAATATTTTCAACACTAACACAAAAACACACTTGAAATCCTATTAATAAGCAATTAAACCACTCAATCGGACAAAAAAAGCTGAATTAAACACAAAAGCAAGAGAATCAGTTGTAAATCGGAAAGAAAAGGAGAGAAAACAACATACAGAGCCAATCGACATTTATGCACAGTAGGCAAAAGAATATTGTCACATTGATACTTTGCCACTTAGTGATGTGCGGAATAAAGAGATCAAACTAACAAGACTGAGATGCACAGAAGTAATGTCTATTTGATTATTAATCTCTTTGAAACTGAGATATTTATTTTTGCTCATCTCAGGTGGCGGCATGACTGTAATGCTCCTTGGAGGTGCAGCTTCTGCGGCGGCCGCTTATGGCGCGTCACACTTGGCTCACCTTCGCCGACTGAGGCTGTGGAGTTAAATTGAATGACTCGAGAAGCTTCGAGAGCTCTGCGGTGGTTTTTTCGTCTACAGTGAGCCATGAGGTGATTACTCTGTCGTCGGATTCGGTCTCTGGTGGAGGTGATTCGTGGTTTCAGGGAGGATCGCGGCGGATCGAGTCAGAAGGTGGCGGTAGATGGCGGAGAGATGGAGCTGGAGACGAGAGAGATGTGGGATTGCATCTTTCTCTCACTAGGTTTTTGTAGAGAGAGAAAGATGGTTAAGTGGTATGGTTTTTGTGAAAGATTGTTTTGTTTATTTGGGGTATTTATATAAAATATACTGACTGGTTTGTAGTGTTTCTGACCGGTTCTTTATTATGAAAACCGAATTTTCCTATAGATTAGGAAAATCTTCCCTTTTACTATACTTACTCTTAATTAATTGTGTGGGCAAGATGCCCGTATTCTGATTCTTATTTAAATACTAATTGGACTTTTTTTTTTAGGTCTGTTACCATGAGAGAACTCTTGTTGGAGACGCTACTATAATATAAACCCCTGTCACACTAACAATTACATTTAGATCCAAATTTCAATTTCCGGTTGATCAACTTAACTTAAGTTGTACATACAATTACTCCCAAACAGGCCCTTAACTCCATGACCTTTTAAAATTTTAAAAAAGAAACTGAATAATGAATAAACATATTAAAAGAGCTCCACCACGGCTAATCTGGGAGCTCCATAGCTTCCAGACTGCCATGGGAGCTTCGTGTGCAGCTTACCATGGCTGTTCCAGCCATGGAGGTGGAGCTTCCATGGCGGATCTGGGCTGCCATGGAAGCTCCACATGGCAACTCTTCCACCGGATCTGGAAGCTTCCAGAAATTTGATAATATTTTATTTTTTTAATTTTTTAATAAATTACAAGGTTAATCTCTGAATAATTAAGTGTTACATTCAATTGAACCCAATTGTTTTTTGAAATTTTGAATTTACCCCGTAATTATTTTTGAAACTTTTAATTAAGTTTGAATTAATTGTAAAGGACTTATAAAAAATTAAGTTTATTCGGTCTCTCACAAAATCCAATTTCTTAAGAAGGGTAAAAATGACATTTCTAACTTTTAGTTCGAAAAAAGTTAAATTTGTAAGCCCATATGTAATTAAATTCAACGAAAAAAAGTATCTAGATGTAATTTGTAAGCCCTTTTTTATTCTTTCCTTTTTCACCAATGAAGTCGGTTCAACTCAAGACTGAATTTAAAGAGGAAGCAGAAAAAGGAAAAGGGGGAAAATCAAAAATCTGTTAGGGTTGTATGGAAGATCCGTCAGGCTGTGGAAAATCTCAATCGAATTTGATGATGCGCCACCAGGCTGTGGAATATCTGAATGGAAGCGCATAACTGATGATCCTCTCAATCGCAATTTTGATGATCCGTCGTCAGGCTGTGGAATATGGAAGCGCAATTTTAATAGTGAAGAAATTGAGCAACTGAGGGAGAAGATGATCAGCTATCAAACTAGTACAGAACCCGTGTGTGCTGGGATCCCATGCTGGCCAGAAGCCCGATGATCCTCATGATGATGCGGCTAAAGATATGGCTATCTTTAGAGTGTGCCCCGCAAAGCCTGCTTGTCCCCCTACCCGAAAAGTTACTTTTCAGTCGAATCCTTGGGTTTCTACGCTGATCTTGAGCAGCCCGGTATGCTGCTACACTTTGGCGGCGGTGGGGATCCTGAAAATCCTGATGACATTCGTGCAGCAAGGGAAGAAAACTATATCACTATGGCCAAGTTTGCTATTGCTGACTACAACAAAGAAAATATTGACACTAGGTTTGAGGTGGAGCATGTTGAGAAAGCGAAGGTGAAATCCGTAGAACAACTGAGCAGATTTTCTTATGATCTGGTGTTTACTGCCAGAGCAGCAGCCGCTAGTACCTTGGAGACCTTTGAGGCTGTAGTTCGGGTGTTCTTGGGCAACCCAACTGTTGGGGAGAAGTTTACTGTCGAACTTTGCAGGATGAAGTCTGGATAGTCATTTATTGTATTCTGTGTCAACCGTTTACAATTTGATGACTTAACTAAAGTGTGACGCTGGGGCCATTTGAGCCTGTTCTACTTGGCTTGTCAATCTGAATTTGTGGATTGTAATTCGTAAGGCTGAATGTTATTCACTATGTTTACGTTTTTAAGTTAAAAATAAATAAATAAATAAAATCAAGACTGAATTTAGATTGTTAATGAGGGGAGATCAAGAGTTGGATTTTATAAAATTTGTTGAGTCAGGTATAAGAGTCCACCTTAGAATAAGTTCTAAGCCTGCAAGCAACATCTGAAAAAAGGGATGCATGTGTTAGGTCCTTCATTGGTTTATGTATCTGCATAGCTAATTTTTTTTTTTTTTTTTTTAGGTACACTAGAATTTTACAGTGCCAGTATAAGTACGCTAAAACGACATTATCCAATTTGGGTACACTTAAACAACACCCAACCAATTGAGGTACGATTTTCAATTTTCCGGCCAATTGAGTGATGTGGCAGTCGGAGATTTGAATTTGACAGTATTTGACTATTGTATGAGTTGACTTGGACTTAAAAAATCAACAAGAAGTTTTAATAAAATTCTGAGGCACGTGTCACTCCCAAATTTAATCTGTGTTCAAATTTAAAAAAAAAAATAAAAAAAAATATTTAAAATTATATAAAAATATTCTAAATTATAAGACGAAACAAACAGAACCTGCAGAGATCGACACCTAGTGACCGTAGTGGCGACTGTAGTGAGTCAGAATATTCAATAAACGGGCTTTTTCTGATCCGTAAGGCTAAGGCCCGCCATTCTAAACCTTCCTTATGCACTATGGGCGGCTGGAGGAAGAAAATTACAGTATAAATAAATGTGTTGGGATCTCATAATCAAACACCGCAATCAAAAGCAGCTCTCTTGAGAGAGAACCAGTCATCGGGGATGTGAACCCCAAAACAGCAAAACCCTGGCCGTCAGCAACCTGGAGGAGGAAACCCTAGCAGCATAGAACGAAAACATCAAGACTATGCTTTCCTAAGCAGTATTTTTCATTTTTTTAAATTTAATTTTTAATTTTTATTTAATTTTACATTATTTGACCATTTTAATGAGGTGGCATGGTGATGTGTCGTATTTGACTCGTTGACCCGTTGCCATGTCAGATTTTGGAGTCAAAATTGTCAATTTGTCCTTCCGTAGCCATGACCGAAGAAACAACGGGACTAAATGTCACAGGGTGGGCAAACGATGCACTGCGTGCGCCATATGGCCTATTCGGCAGGACCATTGGTGCCATTCTCCTGAAAATGCCCCACATATTGCAGTTATTAGATCGTATGCAATTATATTACTTCACTCAACTTGTAAAATGCAAAATCCTGTGCATTTTATATGTTCATTTGCACACTTATCTGAAATCATGTTTGCACTGTCATTTGCTTACAGTTTCCTGTAAAATAGAACATCAGTATGAATGTATATGAATGCACTTCTCCTAAAAAGGAAGCTATACAGAAGAGAATGACTTCTCCTCCACTTCATAAAATGGTTTGATACTAGATCACTTAACTGAAATGTGTCTATGAGCACAAATTGCGCAAGGATTGAACTCAAACTCGACTTTACTGGCTAAGTACCAGCTCAAAAAAGATGGGTGAATACATTACCGTGAATTGTCGTCGACAAGAGAAGATAAGATCATCTCGGCTCCATTGATGCTATCAGAATTTGACATTGAAGTCTTAGAGGATTTGAAACATGGAGAATTAGGATCATTCCTCCATGGGAGAGAAGAAACAGAACTAAAATTTAGGGCATCGTTCAATGATGGACTAAATTGCGATTAATTTGCAGAAAGGCCTAATAGTTTCGTTCAATTACAACTTTACTGCCGAATTTTGTTAAAGTTATATTTTATTGCAAAAATTCCCCAGTGTCGCTAGGAAGTTGTTTTTGCAGTGCGTTTCCTAAATAAATGCAAGGAAAAAGTGGGCATTTTCCTGTGTTATTTGACGCCTAAAAGCAGTTAATAGCTATTGAGGATTTTATTTGTCCTGCTTTTTATCAAACGTGGCTGTAGAAATGCAACCAAAACTGCATTTTCTTGTAGTGGTATATTTAAAACAAATCTGTTAAGTTTAAATAATGAGAAATAATGCAACAATGACAAAAAATAATAATCGAACAAACAATGAACCAAAATCAAGAAGGCAGTGACACAAGATTTTATGTGGTTCGTCAATGCCTACGTCAACGGAGATCAACCAACAACCTTTAATGATACTTAGGTTACAACCACACAACGTAACTGTTGAGGGGTAAATTCCCAACACTTACTAAGTTCTTACTAGGCCCTTGTCCTAATCCCACTAATCCGTCCGAATCCGCTTGAGATGATCCTAAGGTCTTCGAGTGACTTCCGATAAGGACCTGCACAAAGGCTAGTTTGGGGTAGAACGGTAAACTCGGTTTGCTTAGTGTCAAACCGGATAAAGACTTTACTAGAGAGAGATTGATGTCTAGTCTGTTTAGTGTTCGAGTATGATTACGGAATAATGACTTACCTTGCATTATGTGAACTTGTTCCATATGTATAGGTTTCTATCAAGAATGGAGGGACTCACGAGATCATACAAAGTGTATGCTTCAGATCGTGCCACCAATGCCTTATTAGGCCCATGGCCCAATAGGTTGACTTGACCCATTTCCCTTTTTGGGGTTCTGAGGGTAAAGTAGACATTTTAGCAGTTTGAATAAACTTTAGTAGTAGCAGTTGTTCGTTCCTGAGTGGTGCTCCGGAACCGTGTCCGAATCAAAGGTCCGAACCAGGATTACTTCGTCCTTACTGCCTAGTGGGGATTGTCTAAATCCTCTGAGTGTGAAAGTCCGTTGTCAGGCTCTGGCACGGATCATGTCTCGTCGGACTGGTACACTTGGATCTCCGTGGAGGCATCCGACCCGGTGGTCGTTCGGTCCTAGGTTGGTGACGGGCAATCGGTCTCCTTTTATCTGCTTATTCTACAAGAGGGGTTGGTCGTGTGGCAAGGCTAAAGAAATTTTGGAGGTTTTTCAGGTTTGAGTTCGAGCAGAAGTAGAATAGGAGAAGAAAAGAAGAATGAGGAAAAAGAAAGAATAAGTTGCCAGTAAGAAGTCTTAAGAGAAGCTTTTAGCTCGTTGCAACAAGCTTAAATTCGGTTCGAGAATTTGTTTTTTCATGGCCAAAGGACTTTGCTGCAGCGGGCCAAAGGTTTCGTTGCATCGAGTTTCGTGTCAGTTCGTATTTTCTCAATTTTGCATGGCCAAAGGTTCTTTGCCGTAGCGGGCCAAGTTATTTTGCTGCAGCGATGTCTGTTTCAGTTCGTAAATCCCCCTTCTTTTGCCCCCTTCTCCACTAGTCTCTTACTCAAACCTGGAAGAATATGCAAAACACACACATACACACACAAATCAAACGTGCTAATGCAAATAAAATATTTTTGGATTTTTAATGCACGTGAAAACGATGAATGCAATAATTTATTTTTAATTTTTGGTTTTTTATGCAAAGACAAATGCAAGTGAATCTATCCTTGATACAAGAATAAAAATAAAAATTTACCCAGAGTTGCCTCCCGTGAACCGCCAACGTCATTGGGTCAACGGATGATTGCCTCATGTTATCCATTACCGAATGTAAACGAATTTTGTGCAGGTTTTGAGCCAGCCCGCAACTTCCAGTAAATGTACTTCGCCCCTCGGTGGTTCGCAATCTTCTCTTTCAATTCGTGTATGTCCACCGGCAAGTGTAAATTCCATCATCATGTTCAAACTCAAGGATGTAACAGTCCTTGATGGAAGTGAAAAGGAATTAAGGGCTAAAAGTATCGTCAAAATTCCCTTTGTAAGATGATGTATGTAATGCACCCGAGTAGATTGGATTATGCTCCAACTTTATGTCTATGCTCTAGTCTATGAGATTTCTTGCTCTTCGTGGTCCACACAACATGCGGTAGAGTAGTGCTCAAGGTCTAAGGTGGTCTAATTGGTGAACGTTTCCTCCTCAATAACTGTCCCGTGTCTCAATCTCTCTTCGTTGGCTTCTTGGTTGATATCAACGGATGTAATTGAAGTTACTTGTCCAATTGTAGGAATGATTTCCAACGTCTCTTCTTTCAATGACATTCCTCAAACTAGAAGCTCTCATTTTTCTTCCACTTCAGCCACCCCTAAAATCATCGCTAGTCGCATGAATGATCGAAATGCATCTCCCGGAAACATATTCTCGATTGGTCTGCTCACACATTATATTAAAATTTGGTAAAACGGTGTTACTCCATCATAGAAACACCACATTAGACCACAAGATTTAGGCCATGCTTGGGGCAAACACAATCTCCACGTAGAAGAATGAACGTTAAGTCTCGTGGAACTTGTGGCCTTCTTTCTGACGGAAGTTAGCCATCCATCTCCAGTCCAAACTGCATATACGCACATCATGTACATACTCGGTGCAATCTCCAAAGTATGGGTCATACGTATGTATACCTACACATACAAATCAAGAATACCAGGGTAATTTTGCCTCAGACTAAAAATAAAGAATTAAATATATAAAATTTGCAAATAAATAGAATTCCTAAAAAGTAAAGTAAAAGTCGTTCCCCGACAACGCCGCAAGAATCTTGATAAGGTAAAGTTGTTGTTATGAATTAAGCCTATCAAAGTTTCTTACTACAATTAAACAACAATTTTGAATTTCTATTATGCCAAATCTACTTAACCAAGACACATGCAAACATGTAATGTAATGTAAGATGGTCCGAGTGTTGAAGTCTTACAGGAGAAATAATGTTAATTACTTAAAACAAAATCAAACATAAATGCTAAGAGTTTAAAAAATAGAAAATCTAACAGACGGAATTGCAAATACTTGAATGTAAACAATAACGAAAATACTTAACTAACTAGATAGATTAAGGAAACATGGATATACGATAGCTGGGAAAAAATGTGGGTGTGAACATTTGGTTAATAAATATTACTACTATGCTCTGTGGTTATCAAATTTAGCTCTTTGCATATCATTTCCCCAACCAAAACAGTAGAGATGAAGATTTGTCCAAATTAAATGGTGATGTTTATAACCTCATGATTTGTACCCCGATGGATGGAGTTTGTTTGATCCTCAATGAATATATGCCGATAAACAAGGAGGATCCATTTATTGTAAAATTTTGTTCAAGTGATCGATCGATGAAGCAAAAAATAAGTGAAATTGAGTCTGCAAATGCACATATATGAATGAAGATTTGTAAGTTTTTCTTTCTTTTTATTTTTGTTCTTGATAATATATCCCGCGATATACATATCATCTTTGTAGGAAAATTATACTTTGAGACTGAAAGAGAAATATAAAAGTACCAAAAATCAAATCAATATAACCAGATGTGGTCAAACAAATAAATATAAAGGTGAATATATAACTGGTCAATACACTTGGAAAATCTTGAAAGGATTCATCAATTCTTATTTATGACTGCCATTTTGTTGAGGCTATTAAAAACAATGGTGACTGTGATTATAATGTACCATTCTGATGAGAGTACTTTTGTTGTTGTTGTTGTTGTATTTGCATGAGTTGTTTGAACCAAAGTATTGGTTTCTTCTAAAGAAAAGAAAGATGATATCTATAATTAAAGGAAGTATATAACCAACATCATAAATTGCACTGTGCAGTCAAAGGAAAATGTAAAGCATGAACATCCATGGAAGGACCGCACTTCCATGTTTGGCTCAAGTGTATGTTTGTTAGATCATACTTTCGACTTTCGAGTACTGGATTTTGATGAGGATACAAGCATATACTGGCTGAGGTTTCTTAATGCCTTACTTGCGTATCTTGTAAAGATAATACTTCCATACCCTGGGCTAATTAAAGTTTTTTTGTTATATATACGCAAGAAAATTTTCAAATGAAAGGAAATTTATGTTGTTTTTTAATATGTATTTTTTTTATAAGTGGCTATTATATTTTGATTTGAAGGGATTTTAAATAAAACTTTAAATTAAGAAAAGAATAAGAAAATGCATACGTCGAAGTATATATGAAGAAAAAGAACACTAAGAGACAAGAAAATAAGAGAAAGGATCACGAGGCGCAAGTAAGGGTACATAGCCAATCCTTGATGATTTCCCGAAGTCGGCAATCCCTTCACTTGAACATAAAACTTGCAAACATTAAGATCCACCTTCATTAAAAATAAAAAAAAATGCTCTCTTTCTCTTCTCTCTCTTTTCCTTCATCTTCCTCTCGTATGAGAGATCATTCCTCTGGTTGGAGATTGGGTCCTCTATTTGTGAGAGATGATTTACCTTCCCTGACTTCTTTTTATGCAACTCCATATATGGTGAGATTTGATAAACCTTGTCATTTAGTGAGGAGATCTTTAAAGGTTCCACAAAATGTATGTATGTATGTATGTATAAATGCAAGAACTATTCCATCATATAAAAACTGTGTAATCAAAGATCGCGGCTAACCGTTACATAAGTAAGTTAGCTTGATTGGCTTGCTACCTTTATTTACGAGTGTCAACCCTGCGTTTCTCCTCCTCCGATTTTCCTTGATTGCTTGCTGCCTTTATTGACTGATGACGGCTAGAGTTTTTGCTTCTTGCTTGCTGGCGGCCAGGGTTTTTGTTGTATTAGGGTTTCACTTCCCCGATGACTGTTTCTCTCTCAAGAGAGTTGCTTTGTATAAAGAATCTTTTATTATTTTCATTTGATTTTATACTAAAGGGCAAATTAAAATCAAACAATCCAAAAAAAACGTACAACCTGTTCGTGAATGATAGACCATTTGGACGAGTCGCAACCGCTGAAGAAAAGACAAGACAGAACATCACACATACTGCCAATGTTCTAGACATGTTTAATTTGGATGGATCGATCTGATCTTATTATTTTTACTTTATTTTTATGTTTTATGATAATTATATAAACTTCTTTCACAAACCCTTTACTATTTATATAGGATAGGACTATATTATTAGTTACATACGTTGATGGAGACTCGTCTAGGATCCATTGGAATTGATAAAATAAAACAGAGTCTTAATTAATTTGGTTTTGGCGGTTCCTTCAGAAGGTTTTTTGGGTGGTCTTGCTTTATTCTGGGATAAAAATACGGAGAGATTTTCAAAAAATCATATCGATGCAACGGTTCGATTACAAGGTAGTGATTATTCTTGGAGGTTTACAGGATTTTATGGTGAGCCCGACAGTAACAAAAGAAAGCGAACCTGGAGTCTTCTTAAGCGTTTAGCTTCACAATCCAGTCATGAATGGGTGGTTATCGGGGATTATAATGAAATAACCTCTCAAAAGATAAGTTGAATGGAGCGGTGGTCCCGTAGTGGAGATTAAGAGATATGAGACAAATTGTGACCCTTTGTGGATTAGTTGACTCACCTTTTCAAGGGTATAGATATACTTGGACCCAAAATCGAGAGACAGCCCATAATACTTAGATCAGACTCGATCGGGCGACGACGTCCAGTTCATGGCACTCCGCTTTTCCATCGGCGTTTGTCCAGCATTTGTTCACAAGGAATTCTGATCACTCGCCAATTTTACTCCATCAACGGCGAGTTCAATAGCGGCGGTATCGACACTCAAGGCGAAGGTTTCGATTTGTGGTGATTTGGGTGAAATCACAGGAATGTACACAGGTGATTACTGGCAATTGGGAGCAGGAACTCGATTTGTTGAACAATTTAGAAGGATGTCGACTGGGTCTCAGGAATTGGGGAAAAAATAAGTTTGGATCGGTTTCCAAACAGATTCGGGATTCTAAGGCACAATTGGAGAAGTTGTAATCGGAGGTCAATACGCCTGATGTTAAGGCGTTAAGGGCTGAATTGAAGAAGAAGATAGATGATTTGTTGGATTCGGAAGAAATTTTTTGGAAACAGAGAGCTAAAATGCACTGGTTAGCTGAAGGTGATAGAAACACTAAGTTCTTCCACGAACAAGCGTCTCATAGGGCTAGTATGAATGAGATTGAGGGTTTCCTGGGTTCTGATGGTGTGAGGTACGAAGATCAGGTTGGGATGGCTACTGTGGCTAATTCTTATTTTCGAGAAATTTTTACATCACGTAGGCCTACTGCTGAGGAAATTAAAGATGTGATAAAAGTTATGGAATCGAGAGTGGACTTTAGCATCAATCAGGATCTCTCTCGTGTGTTCACGCTAGATGAGGTAAAAACTGCCCTTTTTGATATGTTTCCTCTTAAATTCCCTGGCTATGATGGTTTACCTGCTCTTTTTTATCAACGTTATTGGAGTATTGTTGGTAAAAATGTGGTAGACTGTATTCTTGATTTTTTCTGAATAACCGTAATCTAAACCCTCAATTAAATTTCACTCATGTTGTGCTGATTCCTAAGTGTCATTCACCAGATAGAATCACCCAGTTTAGACCCATTAGTTTGAGTAATGTGATTTTTAAAATAGCCTCTAAGGCTATTACTAATCGACTAAAGCCTCACATGAATGCTATCATCTCTTATACCTAGTCAGCTTTTGTATCTAATAGACTTATTACTGACAATGTGCTTGTAGCTTATGAAATTAATCATTTTTTAAAACAGAAAAGCAAGGGCAAAGATGTTTTTATGACTTTAAAATTAGAAATGAGCAAACCGTATGATATGGTGGAGTGGGCCTCTTTAGAAAGAGTGTTGGAGAGACTAGGCTTTGAGAATTATTTTATTAATCTCATTATGCTTAGTGTGAGATATGTCTCTTACTCTATTTTGTTAAATGGAGATCAGCTTGACCCTATTCAGCCAGAGAGGGGGTTTTGCTAGGGAGATCCTCTTTCTCCTTATTTGTTTTTATTCTATACCGAAGCTTTTAGTGCTCTTTGTCGTGATGCTGAGGCGAGAGAGGTGTTACGTGGAGTTGTTGTATCTCCTAGTGCACTAAGGATCTCCCATCTTTTGTTTGCTGATGATACACTTCTTTTTTGTCAAGCTTCATCGGAGGCTGCTATGGAGATTAGTAGTCTCTTACACCAATATAGTTTGGCTTCGGGGCAAGAAATTAATTTAGATAAGTCGACTGTGGTTTTTAGTAGAAATACGCGGAGGGAGAGGATTGAGGAGGTGAGCTTGTCTTCCTGTTAGGGTGGTGGATAAGCACGATAAATATTTGGGTCTTCCAACTGAGATGGGAAGGTCAAAGAAGGAGGTCTTTAGTTGGCTTAGGGAGAGGGTGTGGAAGAAAATTGAGGGTTTTGGGAATAGATTTTTGTCCAAAGCTGGGAAGGAAGTTCTTATAAAGTTTGTTTTGCATGATATTCCGACTTATGTGATCAATTGCTTTAAGCTTCCTGATTATCTTCTTCTAGAAATTGAATCTCTAATTTCTAATTTCTAATTTCTGGTGGGGTAATGGGAAGAATAAAAAGATTCATTGGGTTAATTGGCATGCTCTTTGTGATTATAAAAGGGATGGAGGTATGAGTTTTAGGGATTTACGCTCGTTCAATTTAGCGATGCTTGGCAAACAGATTTGGTCGGTGTTGCATTTTCCTAATTCTTTGTTGAGTAGGGTCCTTAAAGCTAAATATTTTCCTAGTTGTGATATTTTGGATGTTGTACCAAAAAGCAATTCTTCTTTTACTTGGAAAAGTATTTGTTCTGCTATGGAGCTTGTCAGATCAGGTATTAGATGGAGGGTTGGTAATGGTCATGATATTGATATTTGGAGCGATAATTGGCTACCCCAGAATTTTGCTATGCGTCCTTTTACACCTGATTTTTATAACCTTGGTCCTATTGCTGTGTCAAATTTGATTAATCATAATACATGGGGTTGGGATGACACACTTTTAAATATTATTTTTTGGAATGAGGATATAGACATAATTCGCATAATTCTTATTGTCAATTGTGCTTTGAGAGAAGATTTGGCATTATACTCGACATGGAACATATTCTATAAAGTCAGCCTACTATCTTGCGAGGGATATGAAAGTTCAACAATTACAACGTAAGATGGGCAGTAGTAGTAGTGTTGGATGTTCTGTTGATTGGGCTTTTATTTGTAAAATAAAACTTTCAAATAAAATAGAAGTTTTCATGTGGAGGAGGAGTCATATTATGGTTGATGATTTATGTCCAGTCTGCAAGTGTGGCACAAAAACAATTATGCATATTCTGTTTGAATGTCATTTTGCAAGAATTTATTGGGCCTTATCATCTATTCCTTTTCATGTGCTGAATTCAGGGACATGAAATGCTACTGATTGGATTTGCCAGATGTTTCGCAGCCTTTCTAAAGATGAATTTATCTTCTTTGTGTGTTCTTGTTGGCGGATTTGGTCGAATATGAACCAGGTTGTGCATGAAGGACGGAGTTATGATCCTCAAGAATCCGTGTCATTTGTTTCCAACTACATTCAGCGGTATAGGGAGGTGTGTACCAAATTTGCTTGTCCTCGTCCACCGGACTCCGGTATTGTGCAATGGCAACCACCATTAGAAGGTACTTACCTGTAAGATAAATTTTGATGCAGCTATTAATAAATCGCCTTCGTTTGCTGGCCTTGGTGTGGTGATTAGAGATTGGAAGGGGGTGTTTTAGCTTGGAGAAGACGACGGACATTATTTATTCAAGATACGGAAGTTGGGGAGGCGTTAGCTTTGCGCCAAGCTGTTCTTTTGGCTCGCGAGTTGTAATTGCGAAATGTCATGTTCCAGGGTGATACTCTAAATGTTATCACTGCCGTACAATCTTCTTTGCCTTCTTTGTCAGCAGCTGGAAGTGTGTTTGATGATATTAGACTTCTCATTTCATGTTTTTCATTCTGTTTGTTTTAAGTTTGTGCCAAGAGCTGCTAATGTTTTAGCACATAATCTTTCTTATCATATAGAGGTAGAAAGTGATGGTGACTCTTGTCTTCCTGTTTAGACTTTGTATTGCTACTTTTGGTTGGTAATATATTTGACATGGTTCTTCTTCTTCTTCTTCTTCTTCAAAAAAAAAAAAATCCACCTTCATTGGATCCATATTATTCTCAATTGGTCGGAGAATGATGAGATTCCTATCAAACGACCAAGGACTCCTCTACATGACACATTTTCGTTCTATGGTATGTTGAAACTGAAACAAAAGACGTTCATCTCCCAACTTCTGGATATGAACTCCTTGTGTAAGCTCCCAAGCCCCCACCATGGTTTTTTCAAACGATGCAATATGTATCTGTTTACGACTTAAAACTCTGCCAACCAAACAAAGTTCCAGATTTGCAACACTATTTTTCCGAACTTCCGTGGGAATACTCACAGTAGCTTCCTCTGAAACTTATGCTTACCCATAGATAACAAGTCGGCCGGCAAATTCTCCCCCATAATACGCAACACTGATAGTCGAGATAATGTTATAAGGGGAATGCATCAAAGAATAAGCACCCACAACCAAGGCCACCTGTGTTCAACACAAAAAAAGCAAAGAACACAATATGCAAATACCAGAGCAGAAAAACGGAAAAGAGGTAAAAGAATGAAGACAAAAAGTTTACTGATAATGTGATTATAACATTCCAAGGGTGTCTCACAGATTTTAGGGGCCCTATGCGTTAATACAGGGCCCAAATAATAGTGTAATAAAAACCGCATTATATTTTTCAAATTGGAAATAAAAAGTTATGAACTAAAAAAGTTGACTTAATAAAATATTAATGGAATACAACGAAAGAAAATATATTTGTAGAGAATATATGGAGTACTAATAAAATGAAAAAAGAATATCCATATTTAATATAATTTGAAATAAATAAAACAATATAAAAATGATCGACATACTCACCGAAAAAAAGGGTCAAAATAGTATTGTTTCGTTATCAAAAGAAATAAAAAGTGAAAAGAGGACAAGCGAGATCTCAATCTTGAGACATCAAGGAATTTGTTTACTTGTGTCAACTACTTTTACCAATAGGCCATGCTATAAATTGTTGACATTCATTACCTACACAATTAACATATAGATACAACGACGTAAAATTGGGACTCTCCAAATTTTTGGGGCCCTGTGCGGGCGGGTTGCCCCGCACAGGGCCTTAGCCGGCCCTGTAACATACAAAATGCTTGTTACTATAAATAATAGATTTGAAACTTAAGGGCAAAAATAAAACTGACACTTTGGACCTATTAAACCAAATCTCATGATCCTTATTTAGATTTCCTCTTCCGAAAAATTTCAATAGGCCAACAAGTCTCACCATATATGGGGTTGAAGAAAAACGAAACAAGGAAGGTAAAGAAACTCTCACACAAAGAGGACTCAATCTCCAACCAGAGGACGAAACTCTCATACGAGAGGGATAAGAGAGAATTTTAGGAAAAGAGAGAATATTATCAGAGAGGAATTTTAGGAAATTTTGTACAAAAAGTTTTTTTTTTTTTTATAATGCCTATTTGATACTATGGTCACATAGTAATTGTCTACTAGTGTCACGACACAAGTTCGAACGGAAGGAAAGCAATTAGCAGAAGCTAGAATTTAGAATTCAACAAACAAAAGGAATTTGCAAATACACCAAGAGAAATACAACAAGATATCAACAACACTCCAATCTGCCATGTAACTTGGAAACAAGAGGGCAAAATAATATTTTATCAGCAAGCAGCATGAAGAACAATAAGTACTCCAAACCAGAATGTCATACTCATATATATAGCATTCACCAAACCTCATCATTCAAGGATTTCTCGCATAACATATATAATAAATACAGAACCAATATAATCCTAAAACAAAACATTATGGAATGATAAAATCATATTGATTCGATGCTTCAACTTCAACTTCAAATATCAACATGGCTGCTGCAACTTCAAATTCCCAAAGAAAATGATTCTGCACCATGTATCAACATAAAACATGATCATTTTATGCTATGGCACTTATCAGGGCCGAAATAGGCTAGGGGCTAGGATGGCACTTCTAACTGCCAGTATGTACGTAAAGTACATTAGGACTATACTACCTACATTGGCACTTATAAGTGCCGAAACAGACTAAGATGGCACTTATAAGTGCCGGTATATGCTTTAAAAAAAAAACAGTTTACAGTGGATAGGAGATCAATCAAACGACAATTTCTACAATTCATTTTACAAGAAAGTGAAATGATAATCAGTTGTGACATCATATATGAATTCATAAAGAGAACAATTAGCCCCAAAAGCAAGTAAATTCGTACTCTGCATTTATTCTAACAAGTGCATATCATTTCTCATACATTCAATAGATATATGATGCAACACAAGAGATTATGAATAGATATATGATGCAACATTACGAATATCAAGCAAAAATGGATGTTGCTAATTATGATAATATTCATCTACTGATCAGAATGTGATGGATAAATTCATCTATGTTGCCAATGATGAGTGACCGGACCTGTTTCACTGTTGCTCCTCTAACTCCTTACTTCCATGAAAATCTTCACACCCTGTCAAAAGGGAAATAAACAACAAATTATAACAAATGCTACAGGATAACGTAATCGGTATAATCAAGTTTGGTCTGAATGATATTCAGTATAATCAAGTTTGGTCTGAACGATATTCAGAAACACAGACATTAAGACAGAATGAATTCAGTTTAGGAAAATATAATGCGACTTTATAGTTTCAACCTGATGAGTATTCCTACAGTGTCCATACCATGTTTTAGTTATGTACAAAGATGTTCAAAGGATAGATGATTGAAGAGTATACAACCTAGTACTGCTATATTCATGTAAAATCACTTGGGGATCATTCAGTTCACATCGATTGGTAGCAACGAAATTAGTACTGACAGTAAATGGAAAGGTCAAATATTCATTTTGATATCACGTTGAGCAATTTCAAGAAAAGGCAATACCCTTTATCATGATAGAAGTAATGACAGCGATCTAGATTGCTAATTAAGGACAAAAATGGAGGGTATTTTGAACCTGGCTCAGTAGCTAAATTCCAGGAGGGGCATGAATAACGATGATCATAGATCCAACAATACAAGCTACACATCCCAGTACCCCCATCTGCCGCAACCATTCCTTCAACATGAAGTGTGCCAGAATAGCACTTCAGGGTCATAGAGAACAGGTCAGGTCGATTACATAAATAATATCAAGTAGTTCTTACAAAGTTCAACTTCAATATTAAAAATGAGGTCTAATAGTTCAAAGCAAACCTAACAATTATACTTGATGCACCAAGCGGGGTCACAAGAACTGCGGGAGCATATATATAGGCAATAAAATTTGCCACTTCTCCAACAATCACTGGAAGAAAGATTGATCAAACTTAGTCAGAACCATCTTTAAGCATTAAGGCATCACCATTGAACAAAAAATAATAATCCAATACTTACTTGTGATCATGCCTGCCCACCAGAGAGGTTATGATAAGCAAGTGTAGTCCCAACTCCTGCAATACTAATACCATGCATGGTGAGTATTCAAAGGCTGATACAGAAGTGATATCCTTTTGCCACATGTACTCATTATTAACTAAACAATAACTTGATTATTAGAGAAGCATAAATACTATGAAGTTCTAGTACAATGTAAAAATGGCAAGGTAGTGCTAGGATTATGTACCTGCTGAAGTTCTAGTAATATATAGAAACAGAATCGGTGATACTGGAAGCATATACAATGAAGGTATAGTCAGTATTTTGCTGGTAAAAATCACATCAATCATAATCGTGTCAAGAACCCTATCGATCATCAATTATCAACCTCGGTTCTGTGGTTGGCGATATTAGTACAACACGCTTTTTTACTGGAACTCTCTCACCAGAAAAGACATCTTTTGTGCTATATATCTTCTCAAACAAGAATAGCCACAAACCTAGCCAAAGACCGAACAAGACAGAAAAAAACATGAAGAGATAAGTAGAAGAAATACATCCTGATGTAGGGTAAAAATGGATAAGTCGCTAGTTAGTTCGTCGACGCCCTAGATTGATGTAGTTCTTGCTCGAACGATGATATAAGTTAGCAGAAGTCAAATAGTCCTTGGTTCAAGTCGCCTTTACTTTGATTAAATTCGTGACTTCGCGTAGGTCGGAAAGTGTGCGGACGAAAAAGTGGACCGAGACACGTTAGTGGTCCGAGGTTGAATCCGTCGGTCCTCTGTTACGTCCGTCGTTGATCTGCGATAAGAGAATAAGGGGTTAGACCCTTTTGGGCCGGTTTGCCTAGGACAACCCGGTACTTAGATTCAACTAGTTAATAAGTCAGTCGACTTTTCAATCTCGGACTTAAAAACTTCGAGAGTAGATTTTCGGAAGTAGTTACTTACCGTTTATGAGCAGTAGAGGCGTTGTATTTATAGGCAAGATTTGTTATCATCCTCTCTTGGATGAGTGCCAAGTGTACGGTCCGGATTCGTCCATGCTAGAAGTTGGGCTCATGGGCCTTTAATGGGCTTGGCCCATTTAAGTTGATGAGGCTTGGATTGTAGTCCGAAGGTTGAAGTATTAGAGGGTCGGCCTCTTAATTTTGGTGTAGTCGGACCTTTAACTTTGGTGAGGTCGAATTCCCTTGATAACATTGTCCCGATATGATTAAGTCTTCTTAGTTCGGGAGTAGGACTTAAAGGTACATATCATAAGTCCCCCCAGTTTCCAGGTATCTTAGTAAAAAGATAGTTGTGAAATTTTTCGAGTTGGAGTCCGACATATCTCAATTCTGGTGGTCATGATCTTGTCAAAATGGGCTTCTTGTTCTGGGCCTATTTCATGTCCCCAAATTTTTTGTTCTCAGGCCCAAGCTCAAGCCCATGCTCGTAAATGGGTTTTGTCGCTCCGCTTACGTGGCGCCATCTGATTGGTTCTTGTGGACTATACATACGTACATCTTCTTTGTCTCTTAGTTCTCTTATTTCTTTGTTTCTTGGTTCAAATCGGATATGGGCACGCCTTAGACGAGACCGAGACTCGGCAAAGTGAAGTTCGAGATAATTTATTTGTGTCAAACTTTTTCGATCTGATTTTTGTATCAAACATCTTGTACTGACACAAAATAATTTCGACGCTCTCGTTTTACTCTTGTTTTCCTCGTCTGTACCGACACAAAATAATTTTGACACTCTCGTTTATTCATCCGTCTTCCTCGTCTGTACCGACACAAAATAAATTAGACGCTCTCGTCTCGGCAAAGTGAGGTTCGAGATAATTTATTTGTGTCAAACTTTTTCGATCCGATTTTTGTGTCAAACTTTTTGTACCGACACAAAATAAATTCGACGCTCTCGTTTATTCATCCATCTTCCTCGTCCTCCGAGTTTCCAAATATCTTAGTAAAAAGATAATTGTGAAATTTTGAGATTGAACCATATTCTCGATTCGTCATTTATACCGGTCGCTCAAGTCTTGATGTATGGGCTAGATCTTTCGGCCCATGGGCCCGGTTGAACCGGCCCATTTTACTTCTATATAAATGGGTTTTTACCCTCCATTTACCTCACAATTTTTTCACCCAGCCATTGAAAAGTAGAAAAGAACAAGGACCGAGATTGAAAGAAGAGACTGAGAAGAAGTCATACGCAGACAGACCGAGAAAGAAAATAGAGCAGACCGACATATGGATAAGAAATAGACCGGCATAGCGAGAAGAAGCAGACGGAGAAGAAGAGACCGACGGAGAAGAAGAGAGTAGAGAAGCAGGCCGACAAACTTTGATTTGGAGGAAGCAGAAACTTTGATACCGACATTGAAGAAGCTAAATTGAGAAGAAGTAGACCGACATAAGAAGAGAGTGCAGACCGGCGGAAGAAGAAAGCGGACCGACACGAGCTGAGCTGAAGAGCGGTACATTCCGTTTTTACTGTTCATCATTTTTTTTTTTTTTTTTAACGATGTATGCTCCATGTATGTTCCATCTATGCTCCATCTTGCTCTTTAAACCCGACTTTATATTATTATTGTCTTTATCTTGAACCATCTTCTCTTCTGGCAAATGAGAACTACTCTGTATGCTCCATATTGCTCTTTAAAACCGATTTTATATTATCATCGTCTTTATCTTGAACCATATTTTCTTCTGCCAACTGAGAACTAATTTTTTTTTAACAGTAGACGCACTCTGTATGCTCCATCTTGCTCTTTAAATCCGATTTCATATTATCATCGTCTTTCTCATGAACCATATTTTCTTCCGGCAACTGAGAACTAATTTTTTTTTTACACCACTAGACGCACCTTCATACGCAATGCCTCGAGAAGATGAATCGATTTTTCTGCTCCAATAGCAAAATATTGTTATGCTGTCACTTGTCATTCTTACGTGCGCCTGATTCACTTTCAGGTTTTAGCCGGATTTGGACCAAGGTTTGATTATTGGAGGCTGCCGTTCGACTTTAGACTTTCGAGATTCAAGGCTGTCACCATTGCAAATTCGAGGAGGATAGGAGGAGAAAATCGAGAGTTGATCCGTTCCGAGATTCGAGGTAGACCGAGTTTTGAAGGCGGCCGTCGTTGGGTGATTCCGGGACGCGACCGATATTGGGAGAGACCGAGGTTTGAGAGAGACCCAGATTGGAGGCCGAGGTCCCGTGATTTCAATCGTTTTCGAGATTCAAGAAGGAAGGCAGATTGTGGAAGTAAGCTTCTTGTTCTGCCTTTTCATTTATTCCATCGGCATGCTTCATGGTTGCTCGGTCTTTGTGGTTGATCGGTCTTTTGTTGATATTTATCTATCTTGAACTTGTTTGGTGGATCGGTCTTTTGTTGATGATTTTATCTATCTTGAACTTGCTTGGTGGATCGGTCTTTTGTTGATGATTTTATCTATCTTGAACTTGCTTGGTGGATCGGTCTTTTGTCGATGATTTTATCTATCTTGAACTTGCTTGGTGGATCGGTCTATTTTGCCTCGTTGTTCCGAACTTTGCATTTCTTAGAATTTGCTTGGCTGAAAAAATGTTCTCCACTTTTTCTACTTTAATTGGTATCCGAGTCGGGGGTAAAAACTTTTTTAACTTGGGTGAATTCCTTTGTCTTTGATGTATGTAGATTTCCCGGCTCGGATCCAAAAATTAAAAGAAAAACATGTCTGGGGTGAGTAACGATCTTGGTGAGGTTTACTTGGGTGACGGGGAAGAGGTTCGGCCGCCTCGTGACAATATGGTAGTTTTGACGGATTCCGACCAATCGTCTGATATGGATGAGTCCGAAGTACAGTTGGTAACCCGTAGGTCTCCTCGTCAAGTGGGTACTAGGAATTTGGTCCGTCTATCTCATTCCCGTGTTGTTAGGTCCGAGGTCTTGCCTCCTTGTCAGGTGGAACTTCCGCCTATGTATGCTGCATCTTTGGGTTATGGTTATAGGGTTCCTGTTTTTGAGCCGATGCCTTTATCATCCTTTCCAATGGCGGAACCCGAGGTTGTCGGGTCTTTCGGGACTCTTCCTTGTAATCGAGTCCTAGAGATAGATGATCATGTTGAGGCCGTCCCGATAGGAGAGCCCGAGTCTCCTTTGTCTTTTGACTCCAATCCGCCCCCTAGGAATCCGAGCTTGATTTATGGAACTCAGACGGTTTTATCATCCCCCGAGCCCAAGGACGTTGCGGTGAGTGATCCTTCTAGTTCTGGCTCTTCGTCTTCTTCGTCCGGAGATAGTGATAGTGATAGTGATGAAAGTTCATCCGAGGGAGATTCTGGTGAGGATGGGAGTGCTCCGAATGATGGGGCGGGTTCGAGTGAGGGGGCGAGTGGTGGTGACAGAGGTGAGTCGGAGGAGGATGTTGACATCACGGGTTCCGAGGGTGAGGATTTAGACCGAGGGAGTGAGGTTCCGGCGTTCGAGAATTCCGAGCGCACCATTGTTGTTGCTCTTGATGCTTCGAGGTCCAAAGGTCGTAGGAATAAAAGGAAGCCCATTAAGACGGCAATTGAGTATAAGACGACCCGTGTTGATCCCATTGGCGATTTGAGGGCTGATGCCGAGGCCAATGAGGATCAAATCATTCCAACTTGTTCGACGACTCTTTCTGTGTCGATCATCTCTAGACTTTGTCGCCGTTTTGAGATCCCAGATGATTATGAGATTATGATCCCTTCGTCGACTCAGACTATGTACAACCCACCCGCGGGTTATATGGCATTTCACGTTCGAGCTTTCAAGTGTGGGTGGAGGCTCCCGATGATACCCTAGATAGAGGAGTTGTTTAGAGAGATGGGTTTATGTCCTACACAGATTCTTCCTAATGCTTTAGGCACCATTATGTGTTTTGGAGTGATCTTGGCTTTGAAGGGGGAGGCTTTCTCGTATCAAAAGTTTCTAGCGGCTTTCAACATAGCCCTTAGTCCCGGAACGGCATTCTTTTACTTCACGGCTCGACGAGGTTATAAATTCCTAGATGGGTATGAGTCATCCCATTCTTCCAAGTGGTGGCCTAAATATTTTTATGTCAAACATCCTTCCGGTGATTGGAGATTACCTAGCTACTTTTGTAGAAAGAAGTTTTCGACCACAAAACTTAGGAGAGTGCCTGCTTGGTTAGAATCACTTAGGCCGATTGTTGCGGAGTCCGAGGGGGGAAGACCTACGTTCCGCTCATAGGGACGAGGGGGTGCACTACTTTATATCATGATACCGATCCCGAACTTCTTTTAGAGAAGGCCGCCGTTTTTGGGGTTGTTGGGAAAGATCCGACACTTTATTATCCGTACGGTTTGGTTGTGCAACCTCACTTGTGGTTGGCCGGATTGACTAGTGTGCCGGTCTATTGTAACGACAGGCGCAATTTGCGTGAGTAGATCATATACTTGGTAGAATATCTTTTTTATTCTCAGCTTTTGTTCTGATATTATTTCCTCGCAGGTTACTGGATCATGGAGTCCGCCACCAAATTGTTTGAGCAACGTAATGCCGAGAAGTTGAAGGCCCGAGAGAAGCTGAGGGCCGGCAAGAAGAAGAAGTACTCTCCGGGTCTGCAAAAGATGCCTACGACCGAGCCGACGAATCATGCTTCTGTGCTCCAACCGCCGGCCTCAGGTGGTTCCTCGGTCCTAGGTGGTTCCTCAGTCCCAGGTGGTTCATCGATCCCTATTCCGCAGGTACCTCGGTCTAAATTCTTGCTTTTTGTGCCTTCTTTTTCTCAATTTGTTTTACCTAACGAAAGTTCGTTTTTCAGGAGCAAGTGAGCATTGTGGCTCGAAGTGAAGCTGATGCGACCAAGAGAAAAGGGAATGCACCGGCGGATAAGGACAGGGCTCCTTCTAAGAGGATCCGAGTAGTGACGGGATCTAATGGTGCCAATGTGAATAATACCTCCGCGCTTCGTGGTATGTCTAGGGTCGACCTTGTGGGGAGCCTCAAGTCTTTGTCGGGACTTATCAAGAATCATGCCGATGATGTAAGTAACTTTTTGTATATATTGCATTTTTCTCACTTGTCGCGCTTCATTTCTAATTTTTCTATCTTAATGACCATCCTTGATTTGTAAGTAACTTCTTACTTCCTTTCTTAGGTCACCGGTCATGTCGCAGCCTTTTTGGACTTAGAAGAGTCCGATACTACCCGACTGAAGAAGGAGATTGAGGCTTCAAATGCGAAGTTGGTTGCTCGTGAGGCCGAGGTTGCCAAACTCAAGTCCGAGAGAGTTTTGTCGGACAAAAAGCTCGAAAAGGAGAAGATTGCTCATGGCAAGACCGAGAAAGCATGGTCCCTGATCACGTCCGCTCGGGCTAAGATGGCCGAGGCACTTCTCTCCAAAGCGAAGACCACTCGTACTGATGCCGTGAAAGATTTCCTTAAGTCTGACTCCTACTATTTCCTTAGTAAGATGCGAGAGGGCGACGTTAGGGGGATGCCTTCTTTGATTGTGTGAGCCAGTTGAAGGACGTTGGATTTTTGAATGACTCCATTACGAGCCAAGACGCGAACCTCAAGATAATGGGGAATTGTGATGGGGAGGCAGTCTTTGATCCCAAATTGAAGTCCCCCGACGCTCTTGCTTCGGATGAGTTTTGGTCCGTGGTTGCTCCTTTGGCGGATTTTACCGTAGGTGAATCTCCGGTCTACCCCTCTTGGTTACCCGATGTCTTTTACGCCTCTAAGATTGGTGGCGGGCAATCCTCCAACTGCAATGCTAAGTGGATGGATCTCCCGGGTCCCATTCTTGATCATGAGCCGCTACGTTTTTGGAGGAGGTTGAAGGCAAGAAAGTTACTCGCCGCTTCTGGAAGAGGTCCGAGGCCTAGACTTGATTCGATCCAAGGGTATGCCCTTGCGTATTTTTGTAGAGTGTCTGACTTATTTGAACACTTATTATGACTTTGGTGATATTTTGACTAGCTATCCCCTTGGCTTGTGAGGGTTAAAATCGTACCAACATTTGACACCTCTCATCGGTCATGCCTGGATCATCCCTCGTACTTTTGGGTTTTAACTGTACCTTTTGTTAATCCAGGAGTGACCGATTTTAATGCAATAGACTTGGGTTTTATTTTCGTCCATCTTGAATGTTTGTACGCATGTCTTTATTCTTGTTATCTTGTTGATCTTCGGATCCATACCTCGCGTTATCGTGATATTCAAACTTCATGGTTTTATAGCTTCTATTCAAACGTTGAACTAATGGCCCGAAAATCAAACAAATTGAATATTGGTCCGAGGCTTAGATTGGGTCGAGATTCGGTCTCGTGGTGTTGGTCCTTGATTGTTCTAAGACTCTTTGGGTCCTAGACTCCGGGAGTTGCATTTTTCGTGCAAAATTCGTCAATGTTGGGTTCTTCCAATGCTTGGTCTTGGATGCTTTTGGTTCGAGGATTTTTAAGATAATTTTTGAGTTGAGCATCGGTATACCTTGGACACTTTGGGTCCGAGACAATCCGCACCTCAACCTTTGTTTCTTGGGGAGTTTCTTTCTGACACTTTGGGTCCGATAAACTTTAAGATAATTTTTGAGTCGAGCGTCGGTATACTTCGGACACTTTGGGTCCGAGACAATCCGCACCTCAATCTTTGTTTCTTAGGGAGTTTCTCTCTGACACTTTGGGTCCGAGGAACTTTAAGATAATTTTTTAGTCGAGCGTCGGTATACCTCGGACACTTTGGGTCCGAGACAATCCGCACCTCAATCTTTGTTTCTTAGGGAGTTTCTCTCTGACACTTTGGGTCCGAGGAACTTTAAGATAATGTCTGCCCTTAGTGGCGCGTACGGTTCTTCTTGCAAATAGTTGACAGAAAAATAAATGCTTCATTATAATCGAACGGTAGGATTACATGGTAGCCAAAAGATGATATATTTCAAAAGATCCTATTACAATTGATCTAGGCGTAGTACTTCTGCAGATTCTTGGCGTTCCAAGTACGCTTGAGCGGTTTGCCGTCCATGCTTTCCAAAGCGTAGCTCCCATTGATACTTGCCCTTGTGACTCTGTAGGGACCTTCCCAGTTGGGTTCGAGTTTTCCGGTTGGTTTTAGTATATCAGCCTTTCGTAGCACCAAGTCTCCAATCTGGAGGTCCCTACTTTTCACATGTTTGTTGTAGGCCCTTGCCATGATAGCTTGGTATCCTAAGGTTCGAGCTAGGGCCGTACTTCTTTTGGTCTCGAGCATGTTGAGGTCGTACACTCTTTTGTCGTGGTTGTCCGAGGGAACGTACCCTTGGATCCGGAAGGTGTTGATTGAGATTTCGGACGGGATTACAGCTTCGGATCCATACACCAAACTGAACGGAGTTTCCTGTGTGGCCGTTCTTGCCGTGGTACGATAAGCCCATAGTACTCCTTCCAATTCATCGACCCAATCTTTCTTTGCGTCTCCCAGTCTCTTCTGAAGATTGTCGACGATGGTACGATTGGTTACCTCAGTTTGTCCGTTGGCTTGAGGATACCCAACTAAGTGAAATCTTCGTCGATCCCATTTCTTCGCACCAATCTTTGAGCTTGTACCCGGAGAACTGTCGACCATTGTCCACAACTAGTATTCGTGGTAGGCCAAATCGACACGATAATTTCCAAAGGAAGTCCATGACCTTACTCTCTGAAATGGAGGCCGTTGCCTCGGCTTCTACCCATTTCGAGAAGTATTCTACGGCCACAATGAGAAATTTTTTCCTTGGGTCCTACAGGGAAAGGTCCTACGATGTCCATGCCCCACAGATCGAATGGACATGGGATAGTTGATGGTACAATTGGTATGGTAGGCCGATGGGGGATCCTTGCGAACCTTTGACATTCCGAGCATGATCGTGAGAATCTTCCAGCTTCCTTTTGCATTGCCGGCCAATAATAGCCATTTCTCTGAATTTTCTGGGCCAAGGCTCTTCCTCCTGAATGGTTTTCGCAACTTCCTAAATGGATCTCCTTCAACCTTTGTCTTGCCTCGCATTTGACCCAGCAACGGAGGTGAGTTCCATCATAGGACTTTCTATATAGGTCTGTACCAGAGAGGAAGTAGCGTTGGGATCTTCGTTGGACTCTTCTAGATTCAGTTGAATCACGGTGTAGAATCCCGTTCTGTAGATAGTTCACGATGTCGCTCATCCAAGTGTTGTCGTCAGATATGACGCCCATGTTCATTATGACCTCGTTGGCAGTGAGGGCTGATTCATTGGCAGTCATAAGGACCACCATACGGGTGTCAACAGCTCCGGAGGCCGTAGCCCATTTTGATAATCCGTCGGCAATGGTGTTTTTTGCTCGTTTGATCTTGATCAGACTAAACATGTCGAACGCTTTTTCTAACTCTTTAACTACCTTTAGATATTTGATCATTGAAGCACTTTTTGTCGTAAATTTGCCCGAGTACTGTTCCGTGACTAGCTGAGAGTCGGAGTAAGCTTTGAGTTTTTTGGCCATGACTGACTTGGCCATCTTCATTCCTGCTATCAGAGCCTCATACTCAGCTTCATTGTTTGTTACTGGAAATGTTAAGCGGATAGCATATTCCATCTGGGCTCTTTCTGGGCTGATCAGTAATAACCCCGTTCCACCCGCATGAGCGGCCGATGAACCGTCCACATAAAGTTCCAATATGTCCTTTTCTTCCGAACCGAGTTCTTTCGGGATAAAAGCCACTCGTAGGGTCGGTTTATGTTTTAGGGCGGTCACGGGCGGCTCTCCTTCTGGTGGGGGAGGTAAGCTAGGACTTTTTTTTCAGCGATAATCCATTCTGCCACGGGATCGATTTCCTGATTTTTTTGATTATCCAATCCAACCACTTCCGTTGTTAATGTCAAAACCTGGCTTGTTGGTGAAATGTCTTTCGGGGCTTCACTGGGGGCTTGCTCATCTTTATCTTTTTGAGGTTCCATGTTCCCCGGATATTCGGCTAGGAAATCAGCTAGGACCTGGGCTTTTTTGGCAGATGGAGCTTGATACTCGATCGTATGATCTCCTAACTCAATTGTCCATTTAGCCAACCTTCCTGACTTCGAAGAGTCACCTAAGACTTGTTTCAACGGCTGGTTCGTGAGGACCACTATCTTGTGGGAACGGAAGTATGGCTTGAGCTTCCTGGAGGCCTCTACCAGACAATAGGCATACTTCTCTATTTCCTTGTAGTTTTTCTCCACCGTTCCCAGTACTTTGCTCAGGTAGTACACCGGAAGGTGTTCGTTCTTCTGTATGCGTAACTTTTATCCGTTGAGCGACGACCCTTCCACTCGGCACCGTCTGGCGGTTCCCAATTCCCTTTTCTCATTTTTTTCAGCCTGTTATCCCTAGAGTAACTTTTATCCGTTGAGCGACGGCCCTTCCACTCGGCACCGTCGGATCACTAAGGCCGACTTTCGTCCCTGCTCGACGGGT
>CM048844.1:73613589-73669458 GCA_026545765.1 Plantago major | reverse complement strand
ATTTTCGATTTTACGGTATAGACGCTTATGACCTCCCCCTCTATGCCTTGTGGTAATGATTCCTCTGGCATTACGACCTTTACCACAATGATGCTGTCCATAGAATCAAGAAGGAATTCCCGGAGATCTCGATATATTAGGTAAATTGTTAACGGAACTCACCACTTCAGGAGTGATGGCGAGATAGATGTACAAGGGCTCTCCTTCTTCTGGTTTGGAAAGTAGAGGCGGGGAGGATAAATAGAGCTTCAAGTTCTCAAATGCCTCCTTGCACTCATTGTTCCATTCAAACTTGTCCGTTTTCCTTAGGATTTTGAAAAAAGGGAGGTTCTTTTCAGCTGATCTGGAAATGAAGCGGCTAAGGGATATAACCTTCCCTATGAGTCTCTGAACGTCCCTGAGTTTCTCCAGATGTGGAAGCTCCAATATGGCTTTTATCTTTTCTGGGTTTGCCTCGATCCCTCTCTGTGTCACCATGTACCCCAAGAATTTTCCTCCAGTTACTCCAAATGTGCATTTGGCTGGATTGAGTTTCATTCCGTATTTTCTTACTATGGCAAAACATCTTTCCAAATGGGGGATGTGATCAGATGTCTCCTTGCCTTTTACTAGCATGTCATCTACATAAAACTCCATTGATTTGCCAATCTCTTCTTTGAACATTTGGTTCACCAATCTTTGGTAGGTGGCGCCAGCATTTCGTAGGCCGAACGGCATGACCTTGAAACAGTATACTCCTCATGCGGTGATAAAAGCGGTTTTTTCGATATCATGCTCAGCCATCTTGATTTGATAGAAGCCTTGAAAAGCATCCATGAAACTCAACAGTGCACACCCGACAGTTGAGTCTACCAATTGATCAATTCTTGGCAGGGGATAGGGATCCTTTGGGCAGGAACGGTTGAGACTGGTGAAGTCATTGCACATCCTCCATTTTCCCGGACTTTTCTCTACTAGGACCACATTGCATATCCAATCAGAGTAATGAACCTCCTCAATGTGTCCTGCCTTGAGTAGTCGTTCTACCTCATCTGCGATGATCTTGTTGTGGACGGGACCATGGTCTCTCTTCTTCTGTCGAATGGGTCGGACATTTGGATCAACGTGGAGTTCGTGTACCATGACTCGAGGATCTATACCGCTTAGATCTTCAGTTCCCCAGGCAAAAACATCGACATTCTTTCTTAAGAAGGCAATCATTTTGATGGTTGTTTCTGCGTCCATTTCCGAGCCGATTTTCACTGTTTTTTGGGGATATCCTTCTTCAATTGGGATTTCTAAGACGTCTTCATGGGGGGCCATCCGATTCTCATGAAAGAAGCTTTTGGTCGGCGTTTCACCACGTGGTTCAGGGGGAATGACTTGATATTCATCGATTCTATCCTCGCACTCCTTGGCCGTTGCGGCCATTTTCTTTTTCTCTACGCCCATTTTCAACCAGTTAATTCCTTTCCCAGGAGGTCTTTCTCGCCTCTTCCTTCAGCTTTCTTGTTGGATAAAGAGGCACTGTTTCTTTGTTCTCCGGTCATCTTCTTCTCTCGTTATATCATGTTCACTCCTAAAAGGTCGCGACGCCCTTCTAGTAGAGAGAGTGTAGCATTCCCATGCTCTTCTCCGATCTCCACTAAGGGATCCGATGCCTGTTGCGATGGGAAACTTCATCCTTAGGTGGAAGGTTGACACCACTACTTTGAATTGATTTAGAGCCGGTCTCCCCATAATTATGTTGTATTCGCAACCTGCCTCGGTGACAACAAAAGGGACTTGTGAGTAACCCTGAGTGGAGCTTTTCCCATGGAAACCGAGAGATACATGATTCCTCTTGGCCTGATCCGGTTTCCTCCAAAGCCAACGAGGTCCGTTGTCACCGGTAACAATCCTCTTAAACTCATTTCCATTTTTCGGACAGTGCTCATGAAGAGGATGTTAGAGGAGGCACCAATATCGATTAATACCTTTGTGATCTCATAACCTGCTATGTCCATTTCCACCACCAAGGGGACATCCGGGTCATGGACCAATCCTTCTCCCTTGCATGGAGGGGGTGCTTCAGATTCGTCAAAGGTGATCACGTTGGTGCCGGGAGCCACCATATTGACGGATTTCTCATCCGAATTTCTCAGTGATCTTGCCATGGCTTCTCGAGCATTCCTACTGTCTCCTCCAGTAGGTCCTCCGGCAATGCTAAGTATTCTCCCAAAACGGACCGGGTTATCATCTACGTAAGCTGGTTGAGTTTCGACGTATGCTACCCTCCCGTTCTCTCGTGCCGGACTTGGGGATCTCCTAGCCTCTCGGCGTCCTCTCGGTCTCGGTGGTCCGGGTAACACTGATTGTCTTCTTGGGCTAAACGAGTGTCTCTTGATCGGAGCGGGCCTTTCACCTCTGTTATGCCTAGGGCTAGACCCTCTGGGAGGAGAACGACAGGGAGATGCATTTCTCCGGTCCCTTGCACCACGCGGCTCATTGGATTGGTACCTTCGCCCGGCTTCGCGTTGGTCGGTGCCCTCGGGCTTCCTCATGATGTATTCTTGCAAATATCCCATTTCGATCAACCTCTGGATTTCCTGCCTGAGGTGCGTGCATTTTCCAGTGGAGTGTCCCGTCTGTTGGTGGAAGTGACAGTACTCGTTCGAGTTCCTGGTGAACCTGGTTTCCTTGTGCTTGGGGGGCCACTGGATTGGTTTTTTTAAGTGCGGGAGACTAATGCAGTAGCAGATGGATCGAGCCGTGGATCAAGGAAGACAATTATATTAGGATTGTTAGTTCTTTTAGTTAGTTTAGAATTCTTTTGAGTTGTTATCTTATAGTTTATTAGGATTAGTAGTCTAAGTCTAGTAGGTTTATTATAGTTCTTGATATTATATATACTTGTCGTTAGGAGTGGAGATAGATTAGATTATTCTCGTTCAAACACTTATTTTGTGGTTTTCACCATGTTTATCAAGCTTCAAGCTTTTGGTTTAGTTTCAAACCGTTTCCTTGAATTTTCTACGTGTTAGAATCCCGTTCTCTATCTTTGACGCTTCCGTTCTATATCACAAATTCATGTGGCATGTTTATTTGGCTGGTGGACCAGCGCAGTATGTTGTTTACTCTATGTATTTGAAACAAATAGTCTATTACTTGACGTAACGAATTCTTGCGGATCGATCTTGCCTATTGTCTTATCTACATTTTGGTACTCGCTTTTCTTTACTTCCGGTGGGTATACACAAAGTCTTAGGAGAGACCATGCGTATAGAGAGACAATAAAGACGGACTTATTTGCAACTCACCATATTAATTTGCATTTTTGCGGGTCACTGGGTCAGTTTGATTCATTTTGCGGGTCATTGGGACAGGTCGATTCATTTCGTGGGTCAATTTACCATTTTTGGTTAGAAACATCTATACTATTATAAAAAAAGAACATGTATAAGGTAGTTAGCAGACCAAAACTACTTTTATTTATTTTTTAAAATTATTTCTTTTGATAGGAAAACGATGGTTTTATAAGCAAATTAAAAAACCAATCAATTTAGTTTGCAATTGTAACTGCCATTAGTGATAAGAAGTTCCAAACATTCTATATGCTCATACCAAAAAAAATATTTTCCACTTCTCCAGCGATAAAGTTACTACATATTCTACCCCTCACAAACATTTATATGCATTGTCTAATTCACTTACAAAATAATTATACTAATTGTAATTTATAACACTAACAATTTGTTATTTGTTACTTCTCCAAAAAAGATGGAATATTTTGCAAGTGTACACGCGGAGACCGCGTGCATAGTTTTCTAGTTACTTAAATAGTTAAGAACATTGCTCACATAAGGAAGAACATTGATTGAAATTATGACATCTTCAATATTCAGTTATATTAGTTCATTATATTCTGGGGAGTGGTTCACTATCGGCTAAGGAGAGTTCACTGGGTAATATTTCGGATTTCTGATTTGGTTCGAATATGACAATCTGATTTTGAGGTAGGCTAGAGTGATTGGATTCAGGAATGTTGATTAAGGTGTCATCCACTACTTCCTTCCCTTTTTTCCTTCTTAGTTTTGCTGCAGATAGTTGAACCATAGAAGATGTCTTTTCCAGTCCCCTGTTCCCTTTTTCCACCAATTCACTAGTCGAAACCAAACTCCTGAAATCCGTCCCTGTAGATCCCTGACTGTCTCGATTACCTATTTTCTGATCACCTGGTCTACTGCCCAGAATTCCTGTCATCCCAGGATTGTGAATAAAATAAATTGTACCAATAGTATACTTGGTAGATTGCGTAGACCCATTAAACCTTAACCAATCGCCATACTTAAGATGTTCTTCCCCGATCCTATCATTTTCCCCGAGTAACTCCAAGCACGAGTGACAATCCTTTACTAGATGTCCTATAATCCCACAAAAATAGCAGAATTTCGGAAGTTTTTCGTAAGAGAGTGTTGCCTGTAATTTCATCTTCTGCGGACCTTCGATTGATATAACTCGAAGCAGTGGTTTGGTAATATAAATCCTTACTCGAACACGCATAGTTGAAACTTGAAAGAAACCCTTCAATTTAGAGGGTGTTAGATTTGTGGGTATTGTTGCAAATTGCAATGTTGATTTAGTTTACTCGCCACTTTTTAAATATTTTATACTTATCTTAAATTTTCACAAAAAACCATAAGTATGAGTTTCCTAAAAAACAACCCTTAGATAGAGACATAGAAACATAGTTTCTAATATTACATATTAACCCCAAACCAAAACTAGTTCCTAAAACCCACCCAACCAAGGGCTAACTACTGGATCTTTACAAATGGATCCATATATTAATGATATAACCCGTTTCTTTCAGCTCAAACACCTTCATTTATTAGCTTTCAGCTCACGCAACTTTCTCTCTCTAGAATTCTCTCACTACGATTCTCCCAACCAAGGGCCAGCTACGGGATCGAAAAAACCATCCGATCTACCTGATTTTTCGATAAAAAATCAACGATCAACCTGATTCTGCAACTAAGGGCCAGCTACGGGGATAAAAAATGAAGGTAAATCTCTGTTCGTAGCTAATTCATAGATTATAATCGTTTTTGTTACTGTTCATACAACGATCTCTCATTACTATATATGTTCGTTGTTGTTCATAGACGATCTACCTGTAGAAACTGCCAGCTGATAATATACATTGTTATTTTGCAAAAAACGCGATCGAAAACGGAGGTAATCTCTATTCGAAGCTATTTTCATCGTTTTTCATTGCTATTATTGTTCGTACAACAATATCTCATTGCTATATATGTTCGTTGTTGTTCATAGATGCCAGAATCAGCTTCAACTACTGAAACTACAAATATGGATGATCCTCTAGAGATTCAAACAACAGGTACATGTTCTATGTAACTAGCTATATGTTCTCTGTTTAAATCACCATGATCTCTGCAAAAAAAACTACTATGTTCTGTGTTTAAATCATATTTCTCTATGATCTCATCTATAGTCTTTATGATCTCAGCTATAGTCTCTATGATCTCAGCTATATAAACTATGATCTCACCTATATTCACTATGATCTCAGTTATAATCACTATGATCTCTGTTATATTCTCTATGATCCTTTTATAATTACGTATGATTTCATTCACTTGGATCATGTATGTGATATCAACATTATATTATATGATCTCATCTATAGTCTCTATGATCTCAGCTATAGTCTCTATGATCTCAACTATATAAACTATGATCTCACCTATATTCACTATGAACTCAGTTATAATCACTATGAACTCAGTTATAATCACTATGATCTCAGTTATATACGCTATGATCTTAGTTATGTTGGATATGATCTCAGTTATATTCTCTATGATCTCAGCTGTAGTCACTATGATCTAAATTAATTATGCCATGATCTCTATTACTTCTAGTATGTTCTCAGTAAAATTGTTTCAACAAATTTACAGAAATGCATTGCTTGGAGACAAATAATGAACAGAAACTACACCGAACTGGTATTGAAGTCAGAAGGGAACATGGATGCTAGAAGAATACTAGAGGATGGGTACCAACGTGACTTACTAGCAATCAAAGCTATAATTGAAGCATCAACCTTCAAAGATATACCGAACTCAACAGACCAGAACACATCAAAAGCATCAAAGGCATCCACAAGCTGTGGTTCAACAATTGTACGCGATCCAGACTTTACACAAAGAGTCAAGGACAAGTTTGAAAGGAAAAAGCCTATAACAACTGAGTTCAGAGACAAGCTTCCAAACAAACAATTAATATGAACACTATGTTCTCTGCTATATAACAATTGATATAATTTCAATATGTACTCTACTATATTGACTATGATCTCTATTATAATCACTATGATCTATGTTATATTCTCTATGATCCTTTTATAATTACGTATGATTTCATTCACTTGGATCATGTATGTGATATCAACATTATATTATATGATCTCATCTATATTCTCTATTATCTCAAACTAAAAACTATAATATCAACTCAAAAAACTATGATATCAAACCAAACACTATGATTTCAACTAAAAACACTATGATATCAACACAGACTATGATCTCAACTAAAACAGCTATGATCTCAACTCAAAAATCTATGATATCTCGCGAATCCGCGAAAAACGATACTGACCCGAATCCGCAAGAGGATCCGCGAAAAACACATGTTTAATGGCAAATTGCAAATTGGTCCCGTTTCTATTTAAATTAATTAAAGACCGTTTCTCCCAAGACTTCGTTCATAGTTTTATAATGTGTAAATTGCTCGGGACAGATGAATATCTACTTGTTCTCTGGTAAATTTGGATTGATTTTGGACAATTTTTCGCCAACATAAACAAAATATAGAATTATTCTCAATAAGCCAAACGTAACCATTTTATGATTAAAAATTCGGTTATTGTTACCAATATTTTTTGTTTTCGATACGATTCGGCATACTAAAATTAACCGAGCTAAAAAAGATACCGTATAAATTCACGCATAAAACACCCCTAGGTCAATTAACCGAGCTACTAAAAAATAAAAACCCGTATAAACAACATGGTAAACTTGAGGTGCCCTTAGGAATCACATTAAGGCCTAGGAATTCAGACAAACCGGATGAGGTTTGAGGTTCAGTAAAATGCTTAACATGAGGCAATAAAAAACTAACTGAAACAAAAAGAAGCATCATCAACAGTCTTTGCCAGTACAGCCAGGCAACATCACTCAAAAAAGACACATAAGCTTCTCATTGTTCTTTTCATGATTTTCAAGTGATAAATACTCTAATCAGAGTCCTCATATAGTTCCCCTTCATCAGACACCTCGTCAAACGATCTTATGTCAAGCTGGTAACGAAGCATACCCCCAATTCCACCGAATCCTCGGCAAAACTGTGACCCCTCTTGCGATTTGTTAGTCACAAATTCAAGTGTGCAACCAAATCTCTTGTATTCATTCGCAAACCACTCCAGCAATGGCATTTTCTCCTGCACTTCTAACTCGGCAGACATGGCAATATCCTTAAAGTTACTCTGATCAGCTTCTTGCTCCTTGTTTAGGAGCTTAACGATAATTTCACCCGTCACACTATTCTTCAAGACATATCTGGTTATATCCAAATTCTCCCACACGATCAAGGTTTCAACAGCACCCATTTCCAGAGCCTTGAGTGTGTCATCCACACCAAACACATACTTGCCAGTATCCTGACTGATCTCCTCAAAGTACTTGCCTATTAAGCGTTTTTCCTGAATGAACTTGACATTTGACAAAATCTCTGCTGATAATTCAATAGCTTGATTGAAGCCATTTTCCCCTCCATACGAAACATCAACCACATTAAGTATCTTGGCCTGTAAGCGAGGATCAAACATGTCCGATTGACTAAGTTCAGTCTTGAAGTCAGCAGATCCCGCCAGTATAAGCCCAGAAACATTGGGCTGACTGGTATTTGGATTTATGTAGAATTGTGTAGCAAGTTCTGCAGTCTTCCTCACATAGTTGTGACGTTTCTCCATCCTGAGACGTGCGAATCGAAGAGCTGATTGCCCTCCTCTCCCGTGCTTCTTTGGAAGATCTACTGTGAACTTATGCAGTACCTCCCTTGTATTTCCACTTAAAGTGCCAAAAAGAGTACCATTCCCATCCATGACTATGAAACCAAACTTGTCATCGGATTCGAGGAGTTCATTTAAAGCTTCTGTGTGAAATTTGTTATCACATAGGTATAAAGATGCATTAATGGGTTTAAAAGGCTCAAAATCAATTGTGACCTTCTTTTCCTTGCCATCATCGGTAACAATAGTCCCGGTGTAAAGAACCAAGCCATTCGGAGGGACCTTATTGTAAAGTTTAAGCCTCTGTTGGGCAGAAGTAATGGCACCCAGCACAGATTGACGATTAACCCTGCTTTTGATGTTAGAAGCAGTTCCGTATTCATCACCAAGCATCTTGGTAACACGAGAGATCTGATCGCGTGGAGGCATTATAAGGGATATCATGCTGGTACCATTGCCCCTAGCAGCTTCCAATGCCTTGATCAATTTCTTGATCTTCCATATCTGAATGTTCTTATCGGATTCATGAGCACCGTCCGACATTTTGAGAGAAAAGCACCCTACAAGATTGACGGAGAGGCATGAAGCTATCTATGGTCTTGTCTATAATCTATTGCTACTACATTAATTTAAGAGTAGAGAATGAGGTTTCGTGAAATCTGGTCTACAAAGCAAAGATACTAGTAGTAGTACTAATAAACAAGCAACTAAGTAATGAATAATCGAGAAGAGCATACTACTACATAGCAACTAAGTAATGAATAATCGAGAAACAAGAGTAGCATACTACTAGTCTAGTACTATTACTACATAGAATAGAGAAGTAGTACTTTACTTACAGTATTAATTTAATTAAGCACAGAAGAGAAACGAAGAGAAGAGAAGAGATTGATTCATCTATCTGGACAAAATGGATGGTTTATTAGCAGCAACCAGCAGGCAAGGCAAATGAAATCCTTGATTAAATCGGAAAGAAAGAAAGAAGAGATTACTAATTTATTACCTCCGATCCGATAGACCGGCAAGCTTAGAGGATAGAGATCGGCGGGCCGGGAGATATCAAAACCCTACCACTCACTCTCTCAAAACTCCGATAGACATCACATCACATCACATCACATCACATCACACTCTTATCTCCCAAGTATCTCATATATATCCACTTCCGTTTATTTACAAATTTCTCATCTTTTTACTTTTTCTTCTCACTAGTCAATGGTCCGTCAAGTATCGACGGGGCATGGGGACAAAACTTAAAATAAGAAAGGAATAAATCACTAATAATATGTTAAAGTTGACAAATATATTAAAACTAAAATGTGAGAAACAGCATAATGTAATTGCTTGAAGCCTTCGTCATTCGTTATTGAAACCTGTAAAAGTTTAGAAATTTGTAATCAGTGTAATTGAATTCTAACATATAAAAAAACATAGTCGTCACTATAATAACTTGGTAATGTTAATACACATAAGAGATGGAATTACCTCAAAATTTACCGAACACCTCTTTGATCATGCTCCTTGTCGTGTTCCTTGTCATATGTAGTATTCCCCTCTTCGTTGCAAATTAATACTTTCAATCCCTTCATGAGTATACGGGTGGGGGGTACATGCCGATGTGCGCGAGAGATTGTCTCTGCCTCTAGGGGTGTGTGAAAACCAACCCGCCCGACCCCCCACCCCTCCGCCTTATACCCGCATCCACCAGCTAATTTTTTTTAAAGTGTGCTAATTTTTCTTTAGCCCGCCATTGGTTGGTGGGTGGTGGGTTGAATGGGTGCAACCCGCGTACGCCCGCCTTATATGTATGTGCGTATTTGTGATTTGAAGTCTAAGGCGAACCCACCCTACTATAGAAGTTGCATCGTGACTTGTGAGTATAGTCTAGGTAAGCATATAGCTCCTCTTTTAAGCATTTTTTCGTCTTCATTTGTTTGCACTCATCATCCGTCTTTCTTAGTTTATACCATGTATTCGTGAAAATATTTAAAATGAAGTAAAGAAGGCTAATTAATTTAAAAGAATCACTACCACATTGTTCAAAACATACCCTCCCTGTTGTCGATTATTCTTTTGCTTGTGCATCTTTTTATTTTTTTTTATTTTTTTTAGAATATCAATATTACAATCATTGGAGTATTACATCAAATTAATCATTCTACCTATCAACCATTACAGAGGATGTTGGTCCAGATAACGACAAAGTAAAAGACTAGAGGGGGGGGGGGGGGGAATAGTCTTTTAAAACTTTTGTCGATAAAAACTATTTCTCAGATATCTGTGTAGATATCTGATACTTAGAGCCTTGAAGACTTAAGATAGATAAGTGCGTAAACAAGTTAAAGTGTGTGTGTCTTTGAAATGTAAGTACGTAAAAGTAAATAACACAGAAGTATAGTGGTATCCTGGAGGTGGCGTAATCCTCCAACTAATCCACTTTGTCTTCCAAAGACCTAGAATTCACTAGAATAGATAATTGAGGTCACCTTACAAAATCCTATTCTAAGATTCCTTAAACAAATGGTTCCAACCAAATGTTCCCCGAGTTGTTCCCGGGTTTCACACCAAGTACTTTGCATCGTAAACCTTTTGAGCTATTCCCAGCTTCCTAAGCTAAGTACTTCCCGTGCTCAATAACCTTGGAGTTATTCCTTAGTTTCTCAAACTAAGTACTTCACATACTCACGCCAAATGATGGTGTTGGTTTGGTTTGAGTTGTCGATGAGCTTCTTTAATAACTTTTCAGTTAATCGATAGCTCGTGAATCAAGTATACTTAATACACTTTCCAATGTATGGTATCTTGTTCTTTTCTTGACCCAAGTTCTATGATAATTGTTCAAGAGAATGAATCTCGATACTTGATCTTTCGATTCAACTCTTTCACAAATAGCGATTGCTTGTTTAGGATCGGACACTTAGAACTTTAGTACTACTTAAGATCGGGAGCTTTGGTCGCATGTAAAGCTTTGAGGATAAGTAGTTTGCTTGAGAGAATATGTTCGTAAATGTTGTTCAAGAAGTTCGTGTCTCTAAGGTTCAGTGTCTTCTCAAGCGTCTAAGTGTTGATATTTATAGATGAATTTGAATGCCGTTGAATAGTATCCGTTAGCTTAAATCAAATTCAAACTATTGATATCTCGTGTATAATCTTTGTGAGTTTGTCTTCTTCTTCAGAAGGTACCGTTGCTTTTGTTCAGACATCTATGTCCGTGCATTAAATGCATTGTACTATACTTTTTGTCCTGTAGTGCCAACGGAACTATGCTTTGTATCAGAGACTTAACTTTATCAGTTTTCTCTGAGTTTTAGCACGTCCTTACCTTTAACTTCAGATACCACTTTTATTGAAACAACTTTGTTTGCAATATATATTTCTTTATCAGAAATGTGGTTTAAAGCTCAAGGTATCTGAGTGTAGATATCTGTGGACACTTTCCTTGTTTTCCAGATGGACCTCTTGACTTCTCAGATATCTCTTGTGACATGATTTGTTTAGCAATCATTCGCGTCTTCAAGAAATCTGGCCAAGGTATCTGCAAAACTATTTCATTAATCTTGTGCAGTTTCTTCAAATCTTCAATGTCGTTGAACTTGTTCTGCTCGGATGTCTTCTTCTTGGTCTTCTCTTCATAAAATAAAAATTACATTTTGAGACCTAACATCCTATACAAGATTAGCTAGACTATCATACTTAGTGGGTTTCCTCTTTTACAATGTTCAAGTGAACCAAGAGTACTAATCACCTTTCTAAGACTAAGATAAGTCATCATGTTGCTGATCAAAATCTAAACAGATATTTCTAACAAAATATCTAACAAATTTCCTAACAGAGGAGTCTACTATCACCATTAACCAATCATTACAAAGGAATCAACTATCACAACTACAATACAATAGAACACAATCCGCACTTGACAGTACTCGAACCCATAACCTAGAGGTTATGGCACCTCAACCTAACCAAATGAGCTAGACCTCATTGGCTTTCACATGCTCTTCTACACAACAGAAGTTGCAAGTTTTTACTACATCCAGTTTTATCTATGTACCCCGCCAATCCGCCCGCCACCCGTCCACCATTTTTATTACCCGACCCGCCGCGGGTCGGGAAAATATTCTACTCGTCTCGGTTTATAATTATAATCACCCACGATCACTGGACAATTAGATTTTTCATTAATACACGCCCGTGCTCACCCTGCCTCTTATTTCTGGTCATAGCAAAGCATACAAAAATATAAAAAAGTGTCTCCTATCCAAATTGATATGGAATTTTGTCTCATCAGGTGGGCTCATCATCATCATCCTCGAAATGAAAACTTTATGTCTCGCGTGCATTCCATTTATCATCATTGCCGCGATGATGTGCTTTCCAAGATTAGTAACTATCAGTCTTGTGCCATTGCACAACTTGAAATTCTGGCCAATATTCCCCAGAAGCATTATCATACACCTAGTTCAGCGCAATTGATGGTGTTGAGGAATTCTACCATGTAAATCTCCTCGAGATCGTTGTAAATGTCATCTTCCCTAGCAATGCTATATGCGCTCAAATATTCAACACTATCTACAGTCATCTTTGACATGACAGACTGATTTATCTTATCAACTCTTTAATTGTAGGTGCAAGAACAACAAAGTGATGAAAATACTTCGGGTACAGTGATGGATCGACTAAGTGCTCCAACAGCGAAGGATATTTACTATCGATTATGGTTAAAATGGGATGACTTACTTCTTGAATAAGTCAATCTTCGAAAATCTTGATATCAACCTCCTAGGCATTTGGTTCACCGACTTGCAGTATACACTCAACAAATTATTTCGTCTTCTGAATCTTGGAATATGACGAACATGACGGTGTAGGAAAAAATTGGATGTTAAAAACATATTCAACATGAATTTAGTATACATGGAATATAGATACTACATCAAATACATGCAATCTCATGTTATCTGTTAGCTAAAGCACCTCACATGCATCACATATCCTAGATGAGTATATAACGAATTCACGATATCATACCTATAACTTCTTCCTGGATTAACGAACAAAATATGTCGGAAACCACGAAGACAATCACCACCCAACCATATGGCTTATCTGGGAGTCCAATTACATCTATCAAACTCTTATTGAGTGATTCAAGATAATGTTGGTTTATCATGGGAGTCTTGTCCCATATAATAACTCTAGTCTCCTTGGGCAGACTCATGGCCTCTGGATCATGTTTGAGCGTGAATTTGCAATGGTATCTCGAATCTCAAATGCATTGTCCTGCCCCTAAAAACAATTAGTGTTGCAATTGGGGAGGATGCAATTAGAAGAACGATATATCCTCTTTCTCTCAAACAGAGCACAAAATTCTCTATATAAAGGTCTTTCTCGTAACTCTATAACTGTATAAAATACTCTGTCATTTCGTCCATCAACAATAGACATAATCTAATCATATATGGCATGTGGCTCCTCAGTCAAGATTGGGTACAAACCATCGTGATGCAACTCTATCACAAAACACCTCATCAGCAATGAGTGAATTTGTAGCATTGTACATAACAACATGCATTTCTGGCATCGGCATACCATCAAATGAACTTAGAGTACTGCAATTTTTCATTAGCACCTCGACTCCTATACTTCCATAAGAGGTTAAGAGCAATGTTTATTATTTTTTCTTCTGTAAGCTTCATCATGGAGAGTGCACGGATTTAACATGAAGAATTTCATATATACGAGAATTAAGATGATAGTTCTTTGATGTAGGAAAGTCGTTCATTATTTACAATTATTATACCTGAATTGTAAGAGAATTCCTTCGTTAATTGTACAGAATATCGTTTGATAATCACAGTCATGCCTCTTTCAAACGGCTAATATACTCTCCATCATTGAATAAGAGACCCATAGCCCCCACATGCATCTTTGTGACATTGGTACATAACAACGTTTACAGTTCTATCATTGTTGAAACATGTGGCATCCTTAACATGAGTATCATATTGTACATGTCCCCAGTTGCCATTGGAGTATTATACATTCTACCGATATCATGTTGCTTTGTTCTTATACGGAACCATATTTTCTTATTGTTCTTCCAACAATAATAGCGAGGAATTTTGGCAGATATCAGCTTTCGAGCTCGAGGATCTACTTTGTTCAGCTCGAACCAATAAAGGAATTAGGAATTGTGATTGTTTAACAGTGGCTTTGTTGAATACATACGTCATGTAATCACCATCCTTGAAAGGAGCAAACTATCCATTCTCCAAATGGAACGACAATCGCTCAACATAAGGAATCCTGTAATGCAACATGAATTTTAATATCCTCCATATAGTTTAGAATACAGACACATAACGACAATACATATGCTTCATGATATCATCTCTGTATATTCTATCAATGAAATTAACCCCCAGTTCTATCACTCCATTTAGATATGCACCTGAAAATATACTTTATTGACTGATGCATGTGATGTGCGTTTGTAGAGAATTACATATACCACTCCTCCTAGATGCCCACTTTGCAGATTAGCACCTGTTGTTTGAACAATTACAAATGATTCCAAAATTTGAACTGAGTTTAAAATCTATTTACAAACACACCCAAAAGTCAACGCCGGAGGTGATGTGTGATCGGACCTTGGCCGGAGGCACATGCCTTTTGCTGACATAGACTGCCATGTCATTAATTTCTTCCAGATTAATTAATTTTGACTGGGTTTATTTGTAATTGACTTGTTCTACATTTTTATACTTTACAAATTTGGTCTCTATGTTTTATAATTTACTAAGTTGCCCCAATTTTTTTTTAAAAAACAAACCTAATGTAAAAAATACTTTGCTAATTTAACCCAAAATCTATTGCAACAAAATCCTCCAAAAGTATCAAATTTTCAAAAAAGAAACCTAAAATTTTTCAAAATCACAAAACGTTAAAAAACTAAATCAAATCTCCATTGAAGACCGATTTCAAAAGCTTGAAATGGGTCTTCAATGGAGACCTAACTATGCTCCAATTGGAGCTGTTTTTACAGCCCAATCGGATCGCTAAACAGCTCCGGCGAGGCCTCAAACTCAGCCCTCATCGGAGCTCATTTATAGCTCCGATTGGGGATGTAAAACAGCCCTGAACAGAGTTACTTTTACAGCTCAAAAAGCTCCGATTGGGGTTGTTTTACCGCCCCAAAACGGAGCTATAATTGAGCTCTCGCCGGAGCAAATTAATGCTCCGTTTTGGGTTTGGGGCTGTTTTACAGCCCCAATCGGAGCTGCAAACTGTTTGATGTACAGCTCCGATTGGGGCTGTTTTTACAGCCCCAAAACGGAGCTGTAAATGAGCTCTGGCGAGATACTGTCTCTCGGATACACCAATTTAACATCATATATTTTTTCAAACATCACATCATGTTTAACTTCAAACATAAATCTAATTCATAGTTGTATTATATATATGCTTTTTTTTTTTAATAAGCTAATTATATTATAATGGCTCAGCACTCAATTACCACTAATCTTGTACCTTAACCACTTTATAACTCCTTGCATCAATCACCTTAACTCTGCACCTCCTGCACACAACCCAACTATATATTTACCACGATACCACTTTATGACTCCGAATATATTAATATATGCATTTCTTAACATATGTTGTATCTAGTTTAACTTGCGATGTTTGTTATAAAATATATAATGTTGGATTTGGTTTCTCTGATATACGGTCTCTCGCAAAAGTTACTTGAAGTATTTCATTTTATATAATTTGACAAATTTATATTATATGTATTTTAATAAATAAAATCATTTTTTTAATTAATAATTGTATTCAAGTTTCATCTATGAATTCTTTTTGTCATGTCGAATTCAAATATATGTTCAATATAGTTTTTAAATTTTTATAGATTAAATATGAGATTTAATAAAAATTATATATGTAGACCAAAAAATAACATTAAATATATATTGATTAAAATGTAACTAATTCTATAAAATTTCACATACGATAGAATGATTCTGGTGAGGTCTGGACTCTAGAGTCTCTAGACTATTGTGCTTTACTTTTTTTTCGAACTTTAACCGTAAATTACGCTCAAATTACATTACAAAGAAAATATAATAAAATTATGTTATAAAAATAAATTAAATATATTTTACTAATATAACTTTGTTTTATATTTTTTGTGTGTAATTTGTGAGTATTGTACGGTCTGAAATACAATCATCCCTATATGGAGATTCTATAAGATCAGAGGTAGTATATGAGATTCTTGATTAATTTAATTAACTCAAATGTTTATAAAACTGACGGGTTGTTTGGTACAGCGTCAAAATTCATATTTATGTATAAAAAGGTTTCATGGCCTTTGTTTTGTAGTTTCTATCGTAAAAAAATTGAACCCAATTTTTAACTTATTAGCAATTATCCTTCACTTTCTACCTAAATCTTCTATTGCTTTTCTTTTTTAAATTAAACTAACAACCTTAAAAACAATCAAACAAAATAATCTTTGAATACTGAAATACGTCATTTTTTCTCTTACATGTATTGTTTCTTTGTTAGACTCCTATATAATATAATCACTATTCAAACCATTTACAATTTTAAGTTTATTCTAAACATCACTTGCCACAATTTACACTTAACTCGGTTGTTGTTCTCAACAAAAACTTCTCATTAACTCTACTAACCAATCACTAATTTACGTTATATTTTTATTAAAATCACCCATTTTTTTAAAAAATTAAGTATATATGGCTTTTAAATTGCATTGTGATTATACCACAAAAAGTGAGGTTCATAATTGTTGATAACTCCTTACAGTTTTCATTTCCTCGCCTGCTATGGCTAGTAAGAAAATGCAATTTGCATGGTGGCTTAAATTATGAAAAATGGAAAACAAAAAAATTATAAAACTTGAAACTAATAAGTGCCATGATGAATTATGGACACCTCTGTAACATTGCGTTTATTTGGTTAGTTAATTCAAAATTTGACTTCCTTAAATGTGTTCCTACTAAATATATAGTACGTACTGAAGAAGATCATTCAATATCAATTTTCATATTTTCAATTTGATATAGGTATGGAGAAGTACTGGCATGGGAGAGAATCAAGGGAGGACGGGCCCTTGGGCTTAGGTGGGCTGAAGCCCACCCAGAAAAAAAAAATAAAAAAAATTAAATGTCAGTTGTAGGAATCGATCCTCTGGCCTTATATATATACAAAATCCAACAACCCTTCCACTCGCTCAGCACAGTCAACTTGAACTTTCTTACAAATTAAAATATATGAATTGTAAATATGGAATCATATAGTCCAAATTACACACGTTGAAATATAAAACCCGAAGACAATTCACACTCACACTTGCAGTAACATAGGAGATGGGAAGAGCGAACAAATTAGGACTTTTGAGAACACATTGAATTCAATTGTTTATCTTTCTTTAGATAAATTTGACATGTTTATTTATTTGATTAAAATAGATGCTTGATGTTAGTAAACATATAGTAGTATATGTTAATTATTTGCTTATCATCCATGTGTTTTGGTTAATTACTTGTAATTTTGTTAATGAAATTGTCTTTAGTGCATACCACTCCGATGGTTTGAGGACCGATCGACTCTTGTTGTATTTTATATTTTCTTTTATAATGTATTTCCTTGCATATTTTTCATTATTAGTTGTTATTTTCTTTAAAATAATTCTTTAATTTAGATTGCTTTCATCAATTTTTTTATGTTTATTTTTTACATGGTTTTTAGAAATGTATATACAGTATTTATATTTGAATGATGAAATCTATAATAGTCATAAAAAAGAGGGTAAAAATCGGAATATGTGAGTATAACGGTCGAAAGAAAAAAGAGAAAAAAAAACAAAAGTGTCGGAAAATGAGTACCGCGTCAGCCCACCCAGAAAAAAATTCTTGGATCCGCCCTTGGAGAGAATACATATTAATTATGTGCAAGATTCAGAAATCGCGGAGGCAATTGCGGCTAAATGTGCTGTACAATTAGCATCCAGGAACCGTTGGCAGAACGTGGTGATAGAAGGAGATAACTTGAGTGTGATTGCGCAACTACAAGCTACAGAACCATCCCTCTCAAGTGCTGGAGGAATTATAGAGGAGACGAGATTTTTAGCCACTTCCCTGACTTCTTGTGTATTTCAATTCATTAGAAGAACAGGAAATAATTTGGCTCATTTACTTTGCCAAAATGTTGTTGAAAATACTTTAGGCTCCTCTGTTTTGCCTGTTGCCAATCCTGATATATTATAACTCTTTGCCAATTGATTATTTATGAAATCAGTTTTCAACTCAAAAAAAATTTTGATACATAGAATTAGAATGGGTAAAATAATTAAGGAAAAAACTTATACACATGTAGGAATAAAATGTAAGAATAATTGTCACATGTAGGAATCGATCCCTGAGCTTGAGTAAGTGAAGGAGAGCACAGTCATCAATATTTATTCTATTGGCCAATCAGAACATTTCGTTTTGCCAACACTAATAAGTTTCAACCAATTAGAATGCTTGAATCTGCCATGTCAGCATGACATGTGGCTACACTCACAAGCCTTCAAAATGTTTTGTTTTCATATATGTATAGATTCACTTACTCTTCAAAATTTAAGATAACTTCTTAAAATAAAAACATCACTCCTCCTACACAACTAGCAACTTTTATTTTATTTGAGTCTTTCGTTGTACGTACGTTTGAGGATAAAATGTGTGACGGATTGTAGTAGATAAATCTCATACCGTATGTATGAGGCCTTCTTAATAATTTCATCAGTAAATATTCTGACTTAAAGCGGACTCTAACATACAAATGTATGTAGTCGGGTAATATAAAGTATGTGTATATATGTACCTCTTCAAGAACCAAAACTTTGATGGAGTTTCTAGTTCAAAATTGTTGCATTGTACATATATGGAGTTGAGTTGCAGTAGCACCTCCTTATTGAATATGAAGAAATTCTTGCATGGACCGGGTCTACAAGTAAGTTGTGGACCTTGTAGGGAAAATAAAACACATCACTTGGAAAATGGATTGATTGAATTTTAAATTGTTTTCCAAGATATGTGAGTTATTTTCAACCACAAGGTCTATAAACTTAAGTATATACTTGGTTTATATTAGAATTTTCCTCAATTATGTGCAAAAGCGATTGTTGAACTCCAATCTTTGATAGTACTTGTAAACGGAGCTCTAGTTTGGCACGGTAAAAGTTGGGGATTGTAAGAAGTTATTTTGGTGAAATAATAACATTTAAAAGTTAAGGACTATTTTGTAAATTACATGATGGGTAGCTTTAGTAAATAACGTATTTAACGAAAACTCGTGGCAACTCAATGGTATAATAAACTATACACTACTAGTGTGTTGTGTTTTGAATAGGCGATCTCTTGAATTGAATCGAATTGAATAGAATCATCAACAACCACAAAGAATAGAATGTCGTCGTCGTTGTCGAATATACCTAGCACAGTGGCTTCAGGTTTCCGATCGTCATCTTCGATGGTGAGCAGAAGAAGAACCCTAAACCCTCAACCCTAAACCCTAAACCCCTAAACCCTAAACGCGTCCGGTTCGCGGGCAATTCGCGTTAAAGGTGTGGTTTAACCGCGTGGTCCACGCGTCGACAAAAATGCATTCTGACGTGTAAAATTGTGAAATCTATTAAAAAATTACAAAAAAGTACCGCGTTTTTTCATTTCAAAATAGCCTTGGAGCTAGCAAATTTTTGAACTTCAGTTCAGCGAGTAAAATATTTAAACTTCGTTATGAATATGAGTATAGGCCCTTTTGGGCTTCAAAATAGCACATAAGGACCTAAAATAGCCCAAAATAGCCTTAGACCTGGGGAAATTTTAGTCCACAGAAGGATGAAAGTTGTTATTCAGAATTTTAAAGTAAAAATAATATTAATAAATCAAAAATAAATACAAAAATTACAAGAAATCAAATTTAATATTTTAACAAATCAATAATCAGGAAAAAGATTGAGTAAGTCTCCTGAGAAACGGTCTTTAGATAATTTATCTAGAGACGGAGTTATATTCTCATGAAAATTATCGATGTTCTTAATCAAAACACCTATGATATCAATATTCGTATTTTTTATATTACAACAAGACTTATTTTGTTAACAACATAGATGTTTTAATTAATAATATGTGTTGAGGGTAAAAGTCCCCCAACCACTTAATGAATTTTCCTTGCTTTCCTTCACTCTAAGTACCTAGACCACCTTCGAGTAAGAACAAAAGAGTAAGAGCCCGTAAGAACCGTCGTACTGGTAAGAGGCGATGCATAAGGACCTGCACAAGCAGCTTGGAGGGGGGTGGGTTAGGATCCAGTTTGCCAAGCGTCAAACCGGTTAGAGACTTTACTCAAGAGAGACTGAAGATCTGCTCTGTATAATGTTCGGGATTAGCTTATGTCCGATGACTTACCTTAACATGGGGATGTGCGCCCTATTTAAAGGATTTTCTCAAAGAGGAAGGACTCCTCTGGATCGCGCCAAGTGTAAGGCTCCGATTGAGCCACCAAGGCTTGTTTAGGCCCATGGCCCAATAATGACACTTAGCCCATGCCATTTTGGGCTTTTAGGGGTAGTTTAGTCATTATTGAGAGAGTTTAGGAGGGCGTGACATAGTCTGCCGAGGTCCGAGGTCCGGACGCATGGTCCGGACCGTATTGGGTTGTCATATGAGGAAGTTCTCCAGGTTCGCCCAACTCTTCCGATTCGGACCTCATGGTTCGGACCCCCTACTATGTGGTGCCTGTCTACTTGGCTGCCTGTGAGATTGTCATGTTAGATCCGAGTGATCGTCCGTATCGGAGGCTCCGACCCAGGTGGGTCGAACCTGAGATCCTTGGGTCGGACCTAGTAAGCTTTAGATCCTTTGTTCCTCTCTTCTAGGGTGGGTCGGACCATGGTGGGTCTGCCCGGATCGGACAGTTGGCTCGGACCAATGTGTCTCGGATCCATTGGATGACTTAGGACGCATTAGGATTCGTTCCAAGGGCTCCTATGACGGATTGGACATATTTTCGTATCAACATATGTCCCCCTAGTTTCCAAGTATCTTAGTAGAAGATAGTTGTGGAACTATTGGTTGAGACCGATGAGGATGGGTCGTTCCTTGGTCCAATCCGCCTCTTATAAGCAGAAAAAAGGTGTAATCCGTGCTTCGTAAGGTCCTTAACTTAGTCTCTCCCCCCCCCCCCCCCCCTTCTTTTTTACCTTTGTTGTTGTCCGAGGGACAGGGTTCGGAGTGCAACCAAGTTAAGAAAGAAAAGGGTATTTGTAAGCGAGACTAAGTGTAGACTGAGAACATTGGCGTTGTACCTTTGGTAGGTTACGGGTTAATCTGTAGATGGGTGTCCTATCTGAACCAAACTCTTTTGTAAAGAGAAGGTCCGAAGGAAAACGTCCGGGTGGACGAGGGTCCACGTGTGGGCAAGTGATTTTTGCCTGGAAAAGTTCCGGGGCGTCCGACGGTAGTCATCCGAGGCCTGAGTGTTGTCTTCCGCCCGAAAGTGGGGAAGTTTGTTGTACGCGTCTTTGTTATCGCAAAGTAAGTTTTTTGTACCAATTCGTCATTTCACTTGGTATTATTGTACTACACCGTTGGATGATTTTTGATCTACGATTGAGATTTAACCACGAAAAATCGTGACGGTTGGAGTTCCAGATATAGCCCTCTATAAATAGGGGCCTAAGTCCCTTTCATTCTTCACTTTTAGAGAGAAGATTTTTGTTCCTGAGCATATCCGAAGTATTTACACCCGATCCGAAGCGAGTCAAGAGAGGTCCGTAGTGCGTGTTTCTATGCGAAGTCAGCTACCTTCCATCCAACCATCCAAATACAAGTAAGTTTGCTTCTTTCGTTGCGTGATTCCATTTCCTTTGTTAGTCGTCTTTTCCATTAAGCTGCTCTGATGTACTCCCATGTTGCGTAGGTTAGTAATAACCAATGTTTTGGCTATGTTGACTAACATCGAGTAACCATCTTATTGACTCGGAACTAGAGCAATATTCTGCAACTTTTCAGTTGTTTGTTCTCTTTGTGTTGTCTCATAATCAACCGTAGCAAGATGTGAGAAGAGTTCCACTGGAGTGATATTTGGCATTCCTTGGTTAAAATAAAAGAATTTAGTATGCTCCCAGTTGTGGTTAAGACTTCTGACAATAGTCTTAATCTTTTTACATTGGGAGTATCTGCTTTCCCAAGTCTTTGCCATATCACTCATGAGAGTGGTAAACACAAATCAAGTTCTTCCCGAGTTTCAGTGGGTCCTTGTTTGAAATTTTGAAATTTCAACTTGAGAACTTCGAACTTGTTTTCTTTGGTTTTCTCAGTTCCGGCACAGATTTCTTCAATCAGTTGCCAGGCAACTTTCGCCGTTTTAGCACCCCACAGTTTACACTGTATGTGCTCAGGTGTCGATCTGATGATGATATTACGAGCTTGACCATCCAGACGATTTCTCTTGGCATCTTCCGATGTCCAGAGTTCTCTGGGCTTTGGTTCGTAAATAACTTGACTAGTAGATCTCCCACTTGTTGACGCATCAGTTTGTGAAGATCCTTCGCTTTGATCTCTGTCTGTACCATTAGAAACCTCCATGACTTGTTTAAGTTGTTGAATGACTATTGGGCCATTCTTTATCACTTCGATCATTTCGTCACTTATGGCTTCAAGGTGGAGCATCATGTTATTTTTCCATTTCCGTAGTTCTCTGGTTTGAGAACGGGTGCATCACTCAGAGACATTCATGCACACTTAACACACAAATTAAATAGTCCTCGAAAATGGACAAAGTTCCTTCACCTATCTGGGGATCTAGGTTCAGTGCAGAAGGCTTGTGAACCTCCTGCTCTGATACCACTTTTTGGTCCAGATAACGGCAAAGTAAAAGACTAGAGGGGGGGGGGGGTGAATAGTCTTTTGCAACTTTTGTCGATAAAAACTATTTCTCAGATATCTGTGTAGATATCTGATACTTAGATTCAGAGCGCGGAAGACTTAAGATAGATAAGTGCAGAAACAGTTAAAGTGTGTGTGTGTGTTGTTGAAAAGTAAGTACAGAAAAGTAAATAACACAGCAAGTATAGTGGTATCTGGAGGTGGCGTAATCCTCCAACTAATCCACTTCGGTCTTCCAAAGACCTAGAATTCACTAGAATAGATAATTGAGGTCACCTTACAAAAATCCTATTCTAAGATTCCTTAAACAAATGGTTCCCAACCAAATGTTCCCCCTGAGTTGTTCCCCGGCTTTCACAGCCAAGTACTTCCTGTACTCAGAAACCTTTTTGAGCTATTCCCTAGCTTCCCAAGCTAAGTACTTCCTGTGCTCAATAACCTTGGAGTTATTCCTTAGTTTCTCAAACTAAGTACTTCCTGTACTCCACGCTAGTGATGGTGTTGGTTTTGGTTTGAGTTGTAAGATGAGCTTCTTTAATAACTTTCCAGTTAATCAGATAGCTCTGTGAATCAAGTATACTTAATACACTTTTCAATGTATGGTATCTTGTTCTTTTTACTGACCCAAGTCTTAGATAAATGTTCAGGAGAATGAATCTTAGATACTTGATCTTTCAATTCAACTCTTTCACAAATAGCAGTGCTTGTTTAGGATCAGGACACTTAGAACTTCAGTGTTACTCAAGATCAAGAGCTTTCACTACAAAAAAAATCAGGTTTAGGGACGGATTTATCCGTCCCTAAACCCCTGCCGATTCGTCCCTAAACCGTTAGGGACGGATTTAGGGACGGATAGAGACGCCCGTCCTTAAAACGGGCGTCTCTAACCAAATAGGGACGGATATTAATATCCGTCCCTATTTAGGGACGGATATTATTCGTCCCTAATGGTCAAAGACCCTTTAGGGACGGATAAATATCCGTCCCTAAATAGTTTTTTTTATTTTTTTAATTTTTATTTTTAATACGAATATTTCGAGAATTTTATACGAATATTCAATACGGATAAACCGATAATTTTATTCAATACAAATAAACCGATAATTATATACGGATATTCAATACGGATAAACCGATAATTTTATACAAATATACAATACAAATAAACCAACAATGATACACTAAATCGAAAATTTCATACAATATTCAATATTCATTATTCAATAATACAATAATACAATATACAATTTAATAATTAATACAAAGATGAAATTACAAAATTAATAAGAGAAAATTTAAAAAAAACTAGATCTGGATCTTTGCATCTTGAACGGAGGAAGTCGAATCTGGTGGTGGACGGCATGACAGTGGTGGTGATGAGATCTGGACGGAGGCAGTGGTGGACAGTGGAGGTTCGGAGGCAGTGATACGGCAGTGGAGTGGTGGTGGTGGCGGACGGAGGCAGTGGAGGGGGAGGGGTGGCGGACAGAGGCAGTGGAGTGGTGGAGGAAGGAGGGAGGTGGTTGTTGGGTGGGTGGTGGTGGAGGAAGGGTGGTGGAGTGGTGGTGGACGGAGGCTGTGGTGGTGAGGTGGTGGAGTGGTGGTGGAGGTGGTGGAGTGGTGGAGGACGGAGAGCCCGTGGTGGTGGAGTGGTATTCGAGGTGGTGGACGGAGAGGTAGTGGTGGTGGAGGTGGTGGAGGACGGAGATCCTGTGGTGGTGGAGTGGTGGTCGAACGGTGGTGGACGGCCGGAGTGGTGGTGGTGGAGTGGGAGAGAAGGAGAAGGAGTGGTTAGTGAGTGTGGGAGGAAGAGAGTTTATTAGGGTTTCTGATAGTATTAGGGACGGATGGATCTATTCGTCCCTAAATTTTTATTTTTTTTTTGGTCAACGAATTAGAGACGGATAGAATTATCCGTCTCTAAATTTAGAGACGGATAATTCTATCCGTCCCTATTTAGGGACGGACTAGGGACGGATAGGCCTATCCATCCCTAAACACCACCGATTCGTCCCTAAGTTAGGGACGAATTTTATCCGTCCCTAAATCCGGTTATTCTTGTAGTGTTTGGTCGCAACAGAAAGCTTTGAGAATAAGTAATTTGCTTGAGATAGCGAGATATGTGTTCAGTGTAAGTTCTTCAGGTTGTGTGTCTTCTCAAGCTGTCTAAGTGTTGATATTTATAGATGAATTTGAGTGCCGTTTGAATAGTATCCGTTAGGCTTAAATCAAATTCAAACTATCGATATCTGTGTATAATCTTATGTGAGTTTGTCTTCTTCTTCAGAAGCTACCGTTGCTTTTGTTCAGACATCTCTGTCCATGCATTTAATGCATTGTACTATACTTTTGTCCTGTAGTGCCAACGGAACTATGCTTTGTATCAGAGACAACCTTGATCAGATTTCTCTGATTCTTTGCACGTTCTTATCTTTAACTTCAGATACCACTTTTATTGAAACAACTTTGTTTGCAATATATATATATATTTCTTTTTCAGAAATGTGGTTAAAGCTCAAGGTATCTGAGAATAGATATCTGTGGACACTTTCCTTGTTTTCAGATAGACCTTTTATTTCTCAGATATCTCTTGTGACACAGTTTGTTTAAAACTATTCGTGTCTTCAAGATATCTGGCCAAGGTATCTGTAAAACTGTTTCAGTAATCTTGTGCAGTTTCTTCAAGTCTTCAATGTCGTTGAACTTGTTCTGCTCTGATGTCTTCTTCTTGGTCTTCTCTTCATAAAATAAAAATTACATTTTGAGACCTAACATCCTATACAAGATTAGCTAGACTATCATACTTAGTGGGTTTCCTCTTTTACAATGTTCAAGTGAACCAAGAGTACTAGTCACCTTTCTGAGACTAAGATAAGTCATCATGTTGCTGATCAAAATCTAAACAGATATTTCTAACAAAATATCTAACAAATTTCCTAACACAGGGTCTCCGAAGCATCGGGATTACCTGCGAGTCTCTAATGTGCAGGGTGTTGGCGCGGCTCAAGAGACAAGCTCGCGGACTATAGGAGCTCGCCGTCCGGGCCGTGCCGAGAAAGAGCCCGAACTTCCGGTAGAGATTCGATCCCTCATTCGCAACCTAGGTTATAATTTTAGGAGTAACCCTAACCGAATTCCATTCGTTCCGGATCCGCAGGAGCCTAACATCGAGGAGGTGCATGATACCTCCGAGGCGCCTCCCGAGTTAGGTATGTTCGAAGAAGGTGTTGAGGATCGGGTCCAAGTAGTTGTTCCCATTCGGACGGTGGTAGAGTTGGGTTCGTCGTCCGAGGATGATAGAGTGGAGGAAGAGGTCCGGGCCGAAAATGTTGGTTCCAAAGAAGAGGAAGAAGAAGAAATACTGTCCGCCCATGTTTTCCGGAGGGCATTTGCTGGTCAAGCGGGCCCGAGCCACCAGATGACCGAAGAGGAATTGCTCGAGGGCTTAAGAGGGGCGAAGACGTGTTTCGAGTGAAGTTTCCTCGGTCAAGGGACGAAGTTACTCACCCTGATCCGGAGGGTGAATTGAATGAGGATGGTACTTTGCCCACCTGTCCTTCGATTATACTGGCTGAGGAGGTGGAGGAACTTCGGAGGAAGTACGAGATTCCGGAGTGCGTGGAAATTCTCGTTCTGGATGAGTCACATGCTTTCTACAATCTGCCTCCGGGATACATGTGCGTCCATGAAATAAGTCTGTATTGCGGGTGGCGGCTGCCCGTGTCGTCCGAGTTCCTAGAGATTTTGAGCAGCATGGGGTTAAGTCCGCATCAAATAATCCCCAACTCGCTCGGAAACCTGATGTGCTTCGGGGTAATGTGTAAATATAAGGACATCCCGGTCACATTTGATAACTTCCGAAAGTTGTTCAATATTAGTGTAAGTAATAGGAACACTTTGTTTTATACATTCGTATGTCGTCAAGCATACACATTTTTCGTCGACCCCCTTTCTTCGTTGGGGATTCACTGGTGGAAGAGATACTTCTTCGTCCGGCCCTCTTTGAAACAAGGCCAATCCGAAGTGGAAAGGCCAAAGTGGCAATTTGAGAAGAAATTTTTCGAGGCAGGCTGCCAGACTGGAAACCTCCGGCTCGGAACGTCCCTTTATGGATGCAAGCTCTCCATCGGAATCAGGATCCGGAGAAATACTTCTTCCGAGGATTGATATGTCAACCTCTTCCTTATCTGGCCGGATTTTCAAAGCCAAGTTTCTGTGATGGGAAGAAGGACTTAAGTAAGTGTTTCCTCCGTCGGGCACGTGGTTGGTCTTCCGAGTCGGTGGTTATTTGCTTTGTTTGCGGTTGTAATTGTAAACTTCTATTATCTTGCATCTTATTGTCACTCGGATGTGCAGATTTTTGGTTCGAGTACACCATGTCCACTATGCGAGAGTTGAAGAGGAAGCAGAATGCTGCTCAGAGAAAGGAGATGGAGGAGGGTACTCGGACCCAAATTATCAAGACTTCCACTATGCTGCCAATGGACGAGCCTCGGAATGCCGCTCTTTTCCACTATGCTCCGTGGTGGCTGGTCGGAGGGCGACACTAGAGGAGGACCTGGCCAAGGCTGAGGCTGCTCGGGCGGTTGAGACGTCTCGGTTGAATAGTCTGTCCGAGCGGCTGAAAAAGACTATAGCTGCCAAGAAGGAGGCCGAGTCGGAGACGGCCAAAATGAAAAGCGCCATCCTAGCGTTGGAGAGGGACTTGAAAGTTCACCAAGACAGCTTGGATGAGTTCGTTGGCATCTCCGGGTGCTTCAAAGATATGATGCTGAGTGAGCTGCTAAAGGTCCGGACAAAGGCCGTCCAGGATTTCTTGGGCTCGGACTCCTGCAAATTCTTGCTCGAATCCAAGTATGACGAGGCTCGACAGGACGGGTTCGATGCGGCTGTGGGCCAGTTCCAGAGGAAAGGTTGGATTCCGAGTGGCTGTGACTTGGAGGCTGAAGGCGTTTCCGCTTTCAAAGAGGCCGATGGTTCGGACTTTACTCCAGAGGGTGTCTCGGATGAAGACTTGCTCCAATGCGAGTTTGTGGAGCTGGTCTGTGATGAGACAGAAGACAAGAAGTTCGACCACGGTGGTCCGTATCTTCCGCATTTCGTGTCCCGGCTGCTGATGTCTAGTGTCTTTGTTACTTTGGAGGACCACTTGGAGCACAACCGAGACTGGTTGACTTTGCCCGGGCCTGTCCATGGTTTTGATCGGGACTTGGACTTGATGCAACGATGCCCTGCCTTCCTGAAAGAGTGTTAGGCTCGGAGAGATAGGAGGTTGGCCCAAGAAGCCAGAGAACGGGAGCAGGCACCTCCGGAGGGGGATGTTGGAGGCCCCTCCGGAACTCAGGCTGATTCATCCGAGCGGCGGAGAGAGTGAAGGCGGGGTATGCCCCGGATTTCTGTAATTGTGAGCCTTCGGGCCTTGAGACAATGTTATTTCCTTCTTAGTCGTTGTTTTGTATAACTTGCTTTATCTATACATTTGACTCGGTATCTTTGTTATAGGTCCAGGCTCGTTGGTGACTCGGAGCAACTTTTATTACTGGCTTGTGTTATTGCCCTTCCGAATGCATGCTTCTCCTTGCGTGTTTGAATTTGTAAAATTGATCAGTAACTCGAAGTTTTCATTGTCTCGGCTTGTTCGGATAATGTGTCCGAGTCCACGAGGCCCATTTTCCCGGACGTTAATTGCCTTAAGTAAATTCTCCCTTTACTGGTTCGTGGGACGGTCGGACATGGCGTTCGTCTGGATCATAAATCCAAATGTTTATTGCCGTGAGTAAACAGAAATGATTCGGAGCCATGTCTTCAAATGTTAACCATACAGAAAAATTGGTTTTCCCAAAGCTGTAACAAGTAGGACTAGTTCGGATGTTATCATCCTGCTCGGTCCGTAGGGACTTGGTGTGCCGTTCCGAATCATGTTGGCTTGTGAGAAGTTGGTAGAAAAGTACAATCAGTAGAAAAGTTGAGTGACTTGCTACGGGTCACAGTCGATACGGATGTTATCATGGTAGCCTCGAGCTGACACATCCGAATGGATAATTCACTCAAGAAGGCCGACAATGTGAAGGGATTTTAGGTTGGGCCAATAGCAGCCCAAGCGTTAGGCCCAAGTCCAGGCCCAAGCCCATCGCCGGTGGTTACGGGCCACGTGGCGACTACTGATTGGTCCTTCACTTCTATATATATATACCCTTGGATTGTACGGCTTTTCGTTAAATCATTCCATACCTTTTATAGTAATAAGTGGTCCGGATCTTGGGTCCGGACGTCTGACGAGTGGGTTTACACCACCGTCCCTACGTGTGATCTTGCCTCTAGAGGTTTCCCGGTGTTTCGAAAATCTCTCCGGGTCAGACCATGCTGGAGACGATGAAGTCAAGTCATTCGGATGCAAGCTCCTTCGGATCCTCGTACTAATCTTCTTTCTCCGGGGCTGTGGTTGGTAGCAATCGCTTGAGCCCCGTAGGGGGTAGACTAGCTCGATGGCACGGGGGATTGCCCAACATTAATTTATGAGTTTCTAGCACATCCGAGTCGTTTCACGTTGAGTCTGCATCCGGGGGACGACAAGTCGGCAGGTGATGTTCTTTCAGATGAATGTCCGTACCCTGCTTTCAGTGATGGTCGAAACTGCCTCTGCCTCAACCCATTTAGTGAAATACTCCACTGCCACGATAAAAAACTTCTTCTGATGGGTTCCGCGTGGGAAGGGACCAACTATGTCTATGCCCCATTGATCAAATGGACACGCTATAATTGACGGAATCATAGGGTTGGTCGGGCGATGTGGTATGTTGGCATAATATTGGCAGTCTTCGCAAGCACGCACGAAGTTGGCGGCGTCAGTGTCAATGGTTGGCCAATAGTATCCTTGTCTTATTATCTTTTGCGCCAAGGTTCTTCCCCCGGAGTGACTTCCACAACTTCCAGCATGGATCTCCTCCATCACAGTCTTCGCTTCCTGGGGATCCAGGCATCTCATGTGTGTGCCTGTGAAGGATTTTTTGTAAAGATCATCTCCCATGATGAAGTATATGTTGGTTCGGCATAGAATCCTCCTTGCTTCTCTAGGATCTGAAGGTAGAGAACCGTCCTTGAGATGGTGGAATATGTCAGTCATCCAGTTTCTTTTAGTGCTCAAGAGGAAAACTTGTCCATTGGAGTTTGCCAAGGATGAGTCCGTGCAGGTCATCAAGATGACACTTCTCGTGTCCAGAGCTCCTAAGGCCGAGGCATATTTGGAGAGGGCATCAGCTTTTTCGTTCCATTCCCTGTGGAATTGGTCAAGAGTGAAGTCCTCAAAATGATCAACCTCTTTTTTGAGAAGTTCCAAGTACTTGATCATGTTATGCCCTTTAGCGGTAAAGGACCCGGAGAACTGGGATTGCACGAGTTGTGAATCTGTGGAAGCCTTAATTCTTTTCACCTGAAGAGCTCTCGTCATCCTTAGGCCAGTGAGGAGTGCCTCATACTCAGCCTCGTTGTTTGTTACTTTAAAGTTTAGGGTGATGGCGTATTCTAGCTTGGCTCCTTCAGGACTTTCAAGAAAAATTCCTATTCCTCCCAATCGTCCAGTAGAGGATCCGTCCACTTGTAATATCCAACAATCCTTGTCTCTCAACTTGTTCTCCACAGCGAGAGTAGGCACCTTTTCATCCTCCTGCTTCTTGTCGGAAGATGCAGGTGTCGAAGTGTTGGATGCCTCATCTAGGAGAAACATGTGCCTCGCCCTTAATGAATCGTCCATGGGTTCTTGATACTTGGTCCAAAGCTGGAGACTATTCTCGTGTGTCTCTTGGGGTCTGTTCTCTTTTGCTTTCTCTTCCTCCAAGGAGTCTTTTACTTGAGTGATCATGACATGGCTCATATCCTTTTGCAGACTTTCGGTTTCCCCTTCTGTTTCCTCTGGATAATCTACCAGGAAGTCGGCAAGGACTTGTGCTTTTTTGGCAGATGGAGCTTGATAACTGATATCATTCTCAGGATCAAGAAAGAAAGGTTGATGAGGACCAGACTTCCAAGTCTCCACCTCACAACAAGATATCTGAGACACCCATTGTCTCAGTAGCACAAGTCTCTGAGCCTGAAGTACTAACTCAGGTAACTCAGAAACTAAACTACACTTCTACTCATATATCTACAAAAGTTTTGAAACTCACTCAAAACTCTTTCTTTCAGGCTCAAACAGATGCAAAACAGGTTCCCATTGAAGAGACAAGGGACCTACTTCACTTCTTCAAAGCTCACACCTTGCCAAAGCACACTAAATGCTTTAAGAAATGGCAAAGGTTAAGGTGCTCTGATCTCTCTGAAATATTGAGAATCACAGATCAACCAAACAGACGAGCACGAGCTCTTGACTTGGAGACATACATCCATGCAATGTTCCCTACCGAACAATACACAGTTAAGACTCTATTGCATAAGGATTTCTCCAGAGAAGTAGCGCACAGTTTGATACAAGCCTTTGAACAGGCAGATGGTCAGACAAGATTACAAATGGCATTTAAGCCAGTCCTGCCCCAAACTCTGCAATTTATACCTTCTGAACAAGAAGAAGTTAATGGGCAGAAGATCACTATCCCGGAGGTGATCAATCTTGTATCTGAAGATGATGAGGAGGAAGAAATGAATGAAAATTACTTTGATGAACCTCCCACTGACCATCACCAAAAGGATGATAATGACAAAAAGGATGATGATGATGCCCGCACTGTGGACCGGAGGAATTTCACAAAGAAACAATGCCAATTCTTTGAAAAGCAAACTGAGAAGACTTCACAGAAATCTCCGTCTTCATCACCTCAGAAATCTACTCATCCATCTTCCCAACACGCAGTTACTACTGGACAAGTAGTTGAGCTTTCTGAAGAAACCGATCAGAAAATATTAAACACTCAAACCAGATCTGCTCAACTCAGACAACTGTTGGAAGAAGAACAACTCCATCTTCAAGCGGAAGATCAAATAGCTAAATCCGAGAGACAAGCTTGATCAACTACAAGATCAATACTTACAAGAAATGGTTGCTTACTCGAGGTTAAAGAGCTACGGGATCTTGTGCATGATATCGCCAAAGAACTCGTCTTGAAGAAGTATCGAAGTCAAGCATGATGCTAAGGCGCATCATCTTCAAAAGAAGTACCATCCTCCTCCCGAGAAGGAAAGAAACCAATCTACGAGATGGTTCTTTGGACTCGATACAATCGATGAAAATGTCCAAGAGGATGAAGATCACTGGGGTGATTACTCAGATGATGAAGAAGACAAGACTTTGGCAGAGCACCGCAATGAACATCTAGCGGTTTCTCACTTGAAAAGGAAGCTGATTGCTCCTACAATTTTCAGCAAACTGCCAAATGTTCACTCCAATCAATACATGAACAGGTACCAAGTACTGGCTACTCTGAACAAGGAGATGTCTTCATAGAACAAGGAAGTAATTGCCTCCGTCCCCTCTGAAATGAGAAAGTTCACTGAGCTCATCACTTAGAGAACAACTATCATAGTCATTGCTCAGAAAGATCTGGGAATGATAAGGGACGATGATGCGTCTTTAGCTGAAAAAGCTTTCCAAGAGGCAAGTTACACTGCTGGAAAAGCAGATGCCATCCTAGGCCCATTAGCAGAGCTTAGTGATAAGCACAATGGACTTATCAAGCAAAATCAAGAGCTCAAAGCCGAACTTCAGAAGTTGGTCACTGCCTATAATTATTTACAAGGGCATTTTAACTCTCTCTCAGATTCCTTTATGATACTGAGTCAGCCAACAATGACTAAGGGGGAAAGAATGTACAAATCTGGACCTCAAAGTCAGGGGGAATGGGAAGAAAGAGAAGAAAACAAGAAGAAATCTGAGTCAGTGCGGCTCAGAAAGGAAGAAGAAACATGAAAACTTCCCAGCCACCACTCAGAATCAATGAACCCTCCTCAAGCCAAGCTGCTTTGCAAATAGTAGCTGCTTCCCAGAAACCTACTGAAGGAACTAAAATGATAACAAGGGCCATGGCACAGAAACCTCCAAGGAGTACCAAGGCTCCAAGGAGAAGACAAGTTAAAGGGATTGATGAATCTTCTGAAGAAGAAGAAGGTCAAATCAAGTCACAGGCAATGAAAGAAGGTCAAAACTCTCACAAGATCTAATCTTGATGATGATGAGGAAGCGATGAAGATGAAGCTCCTCTTCACGAGAAAAGGAAAATTGAAAGCCTAATCGAGCCCATAGCCAAAGCCCTAGCGGCTAAAACACCCTCTGGAAATACCAAGTCTATCCGGTGGTGGTTCTTCAAGTAACAACCCAAAGAGAATTCAAGACGAGAAGGAGCAGAGAGTGAGCAAAGACAAAGTCAACTTCCACTCGGGCGGAAGAAGCCAAAATAGAGTATGTGAAGTATGACAATGATTCCTCATCTCTGTGTGCATCAATCGGAAAAATGGCTATTGAATTACGGAACTTAAGCATCTATTGGTAAATTCAAGATTTCGAACCAATCCATAAACAACTTATGGCATGGAGAAAAGATAAGCCAACCTTGATCAACACCAATCACATTAAAGCACGGTTGGATTTTGAAGTTGTCAAGAAGAGAAGCCATGAGAAAGGACCTCTCGATGAATGTCCATATGGAAAGCGGATGATGTGCACAGTGCGAATATCACAGAACAGCACAAGAGCAAGACTCATGTAGAACCCTATGAATCGTTCTATCTAACGAAGATCAATACAAGGGTGACATCGGATATCGAAGATTATCTCTGAATACTTCAAGCTTTCGGATATCGAATAGAGCATGCACGGAAGTGGGGAAAGTATATGGGTCAAACATTTTGTCAAGAAAAATCCTACCAAAACCTATAAAGAGGTGCGTGGATTTGCGAGGACACGAGATGCTCGTCGAACTCTTCTCTATGACTATTCGATGACATCAAAGGTTTGGAGATAGGAAATTTGCGGTGATCTCTGAAATCTGATTGAAGACTTGAAGACTAGTTTATTAGGATGTTTACTTGGAGCTTGGTTACTCTGTTGTCCCGATTTACTACGTAGTTTTGTTGTATTTTCTTGGTCGAGCTTAATTGTATTATGTATTAAAGTTATCTGTAATCTTTATTTGTAACTTATCTGAAGAACTTACTCTCAGATAATATTCTATAAAAGATAACTTATCAGCAAAGATCACACCTTGTGATTTGGTTGATGTCTACTTTCTGCACTTAATTAAATAATTTGAAGATCTTAAGAAAAGATTAAGTGTTGGATTGTTCACTCATCCAGATTTGTAATAGGTAAGATAGTCATCGTTGACTGATCAAAAAGGGGGAAATTTCTTGGGAAATTTCTTGGGAAATTTGTTAGGAAATTTGTTAGATATTTTGTTAGAAATATCTGTTTAGATTTTGATCAGCAACATGATGACTTATCTTAGTCTCAGAAAGGTGATTAGTACTCTTGGTTCACTTGAACATTGTAAAAGAGGAAACTCACTAAGTATGATAGTCTAGCCAAATCTTGTATAGGATGTTAGGTCTCAAAATGTAATTTTTATTTTATGAAGAGAAGACCAAGAAGAAGACATCCAAGCAGAACAAGCTCAACGACATTGAAGACTTGAAGAAACTGCACAAGATTGTTGAAACTGTTGTTCAGATACCTTAGCCAGATATCTTGAAGACACGAATAGTTTCAAACAAACTGTGTCACAAGAGATATCTGAGAAATAAAAGACCTATCTGAAAACAAGGAAAGTGTCCACAGATATCTATTCTCAGATACATTGAGCTTTAACCACATTTCTGAAAAAGAAATATATATATTGCAAACAAAGTTGTTTCAATATAAGTGGTATCTGAAGATTGAAGATAAGGACGTGCAAAGAATCAGATAACACTAGTCTCTGATACAAAGCATAGTTCCGTTGGCACTCTGAGGACAAAAAGTATAGTACAATGCATTTAATGCACGCGGAGATGTCGAATAAAAGCAACGGCGACAAGAAGAAGACAAAACTTTCTGATCTTATACATATATCAATAGTTTGAATTTGAGCCTAACGGATACTATTCAAACGGCACTCAAATTCATCTATAAATATCAACACTTAGACTGCTTGAGAGGACACACAAGACACACGACATACTTTGAAAACGCTGAACATCTTACTCTCTCAAAGCAACTTACTTATCCTCAAAGCTTTCTGTTGCGACCAAAGCTTTTGATCTTGAGTAACACTGAAGTTCTAAGTGTCCTGATCCTAAACAAGCATAGCTATCTGTGAAAGAGTTGAAACGAAAGATCAAGTATCTGAGATTCATTCTCTTGAACATTTATCTTAGACTTGGGTCAGTAAAAAGAACAAGATACCATACATTGAAAAGTGCATTAAGTATACTTGATTCACAGAGCTATCTGAATAACTGAATAAGTTATTAAAGAAGCTCATCTGACAACTTAAACCAAAACCAGCACCTTAACTGGCGTGGAGTACAGGAAGCACTTAGTTTGAAAAATCAGGGAATAACTCCAAGGTTACCGGAGTATAGGAAGTACTTGATTTGGGAAACTAAGGAATAACTCCAAGGTTATTGAGTATAGGAAGTACTTAGCCTGGAAAGCTAGGGAATAACTCAAAGGTTTCTGAGTACAGGAAGTACTTGGCTGTGAAAGCCGGGGAACAACTCAGGGGGAACATTTGGTTGGGAACCAATTGTTAAGAATCTTAGAATAGGTTTATTGTAAGGTGAACTCAATTATCTGTTCTAGTGAATTGTAGGTCTCTGGTAGACCGAAGTGGATTAGTTGGAGGATTACGCCACCTCCAGATACCACTATACTTGCTGTGTTATTTACCTTTCTGTATTTACATTTCAGCAACACACACACACTTTAACTGTTTATGCACTTATCTTTATTAAGTCTTCCGCGCTCTGATTCTAAGTATCAGATATCTATTCAGATATCTGAGAAATAGTTTTTATCGACAAAAGTTTTAAAAGACTATTCAACCCCCCCCCCTAGTCTTTTACTTTGCCGTTATCTGGACCAACAGTATCCCTAGAGCGAATTGGCATAGTTTGATCGTAACTACCATGTTCTTCCTACCTCATTCATTCAAATCAACTACATTGCATTTTCTGTTTTCTAGTTATTAGAAGTACTCAAATTCAAACAAATCAAACTGTTTCTACAAGTAATTGTTTGGTTTCAAACTGTGAGGTAGCCTAATTGATTCCTTAGAGAACGATCTCGTGGTTAACATAGTCTGTTTACAACGACTGCTTCCTACTTGTTTTCCTAAGTAGTAATTTGAGCACATCAAATTTGGCGCCGCTGCCGGGGAATCAATTCCTACCGCAGCACTGAAGGCCGTTGGTTACTTGAGGCATGATTTCATTTTATTTGGACTAACAGAAACTAAACTACAGTTGATTTCTTGTTATTCTAGTCCAGGTATGGAGTGCTTTCCTGTTTACTACGCACCCAGCGCAGAGCTATCTGGACCAACCATTATGAAGATAGCGAATAGTCTAGAGGTGAAACGGGGAGCTAGTGCATTTAGGGATAGTACTCTGCTAGCTTTGATTGCCCATGATGAAAAATACATGAGTCTTGTGATGGAAGGGAAAGAAAGGACTAGCAAACAGATAGAGGGAATGGTAAGCAGGATAGAGGATTTTACTGACCAACTGGTCAGGTTTTTAGCAAGCACTGGGTTTGGGGATGAGGAAACCGAGGAGGAGGAAGTTCAGGTCTGAAATGGAAAGGTGATCCAAAGGCCGGAACTAGAACCACATACACAAGCCCCGGATGCCCCAGTAGTCAACCTCACTGGGGAGGACCAACCTTCGACAGAAAAAGCCAACCCGCCGGTGATATGCACGGGGGTGCTTCACAAATCTGATAACCCTTATCCAGGTAGAATCAAGAAACCCAAGGACGACAGCAAATTCAAAGCTATTTTGGCCATGCTCTCAAAGGTGAATGCGAACATCCCACTCGACCTCATTGATAATGTCCCTTCCTACTCTAAGTTCTTCAAGCACCTCAATGCAAGTAAGAGGAAGTATTTGGCCAACGAAAAGCTAGTTCTACCAGAAACAACTAATTCAGTGGTTGGCTTACCAGTGAAATAACAGGATCCGAGGAGCTTCGTGATTGATATACAGATGGAAAATGGGAAGATAGCAAAAGGAATGCTCGATCTGGGAGCCAACATCAATCTTATCACCCATGCTCTTTACCAGGAGATGGGTTTAGGGGAACTGGCACCGGTAAACATGACCCTGCAACTAGCCGACAGGAGCATCAGGCGCCCCCTGGGAGTGATTCGTGATGCACTGGTCAAAGTAGACACCTTCCTAGTTCCAGTAGATTTCGTGGTACTACCCCCTAGTGGACCCGGCACTAGTAGTAAGGACCATGTGATCCTTTTGGGAAGACCCTTTATGAAAACAGTGAAGCTGCAGGTCGATGTAGCGGAAGGGAAGATTGCCATGGAAATTGGTGGCAACAAGATCAGCAAGGATGCAACACGACCGGCAGGTAATTCTGACACCTACTCAGTGGAAGAATGTAATCTGATTTCTGAAGTAAATGCCGACTTTGATGATATTATTGATGATTGTGTGCATGCTACTTACCTTGCTACGTTAACTAATGATAAGCTAGAAGCAGCTTTAACCCTTAGTGCTGATGAGGATATGCCTTGTGAGGAGAGTAGTGAGATAGTCTGCATGCTTGACTCGGCTGAAGTCGACCCTGGTGAGGAAATCCATCACCTTGGTGGAAACACTGGAGAAATTGAACCCCTTAAACCTGACCTTAAGGAGCTCCCGTCCCATCTTAAATACACTTTCCTAGGAGAAAATGAAACTAAACCTGTGATAATCTCTTCGAAATTGCAAAAGGAAGAACATAATAGGCTAGTAGAGCTTTTGAGAGAGAACTCCGAGGCCATAGGATGGGGGATTGGTGACATCAAGGGCATTAGCGCGACTAGGTGCACCCATAGGATTAGTCTTGAAGATGATGCTAAACCTGTGAGGCAACCCCAGCGTAGGCTTAACCCCGTCATGCAAGACTTAGTTAAAACCGAGGTACTTAAGCTGTTAGAACATGATATGATCTACCCTATAGCTGACAGTCGATGGGTAAGCCATGTGCATGTTGTCCCGAAAAAGTATGGAGTAACTGTTGAGACCAATGAGAAAGGGATAGAGGTTCCTGTTAGGAAAACCACAGGGTGGCGTGTTGGCATAGATTATAGGAGATTGAATGTTGCCACTAAGAAGGACCACTTCCCCCTGCCCTTTATTGATGAGATGCTAAACTGCCTTGTGGGGCGCGAGTTCTATTGTTTTTTGGATGGTCTTTCAGGTTTTTATCAGATTCCCATAGTGCAGGAGGACGAAGAGAAGACCACCTTCACTTGCCCATACGGCACCTTCGCCTATCATAGGATGCCTTTTGGCTTATGCAACGCTCCGGTAACTTTTCAAAGGTGCATGCTCTCTATCTTCTCTGACATGGTGCAGGATTTCATTGAGGTATTTATGGATGACTTCTCTCTCTTTGGCTACTCGTTCACCGACTGCTTTGGTAAGCTTGATAAAGTCTTGAAACGTTGCATAGAGTGTAATCTGACCCTTAGTTGGGAAAAAAAGTCACTTTGTGGTGCGAGAGGGTATTGTTCTAGGGCATGTGGTTTCTAAGCGGGGGATTGAGGTAGATAGAGCTAAACTTGATGTTATAGTGAAACTTCCCCCACCCACTTGTGTGAAAGAGTTACAATCTTTTCTAGGACATGTTGGATTCCATAGGAGGTTCATCCAGGATTTCTCAAAAATTGCTAAGTGCCTTAGTAACTTGCTGGTGAAAGATGTGCTTTTTGTTTTCGATGATAAGTGCATGGAAGCCTTTAATATCCTGAAAGAAAAACTTATTTTCGCCCCTATTGTTATGGCACCTGATTGGTCTTTACCTTTGGAGATTATGTGCGATGCTTCTGACTACGCTATAGGGGATGTTCTAGGACAAAGAGTCGTTAGGCATTGTTGGTCCAGATAACGGTAAAGTAAAAGACTAGAGGGGGGGGGGGGTGAATAGTCTTTTAAAACTTTTGTCGATAAAAACTATTTCTCAGATATCTGTGTAGATATCTGATAGTTAGATTCAGAGCGCGGAAGACTTAAGATAGATAAGTGCAGAAACAGTTAAAGTGTGTGTGTGTGTTGCTGAAATGTAAGTACAGAAAAGTAAATAACACAGCAAGTATAGTGGTATCTGGAGGTGGCGTAATCCTCCAACTAATCCACTTCGGTCTTCCAAAGACCTAGAATTCACTAGAATAGATAATTGAGGTCACCTTACAAAAATCCTATTCTAAGATTCCTTAAACAAATGGTTCCCAACCAAATGTTCCCCCTGAGTTGTTCCCCGGCTGACCAAGTACTTCATTTTCGAAACCTTTTTGAGCTATTCCCTAGCTTCTCAAGCTAAGTACTTCCTGTGCTCAATAACCTTGGAGTTATTCCTTAGTTTCTCAAACTAAGTACTTCCTGTACTCCACGCCAGTGATGGTGTTGGTTTTGGTTTGAGTTGTCAGATGAGCTTCTTTAGTAACTTTTCAGTTAATCAGATAGCTCTGTGAATCAAGTATACTTAATACACTTTGCAATGTATGGTATCTTGTTCTTTTTACTGACCCAAGTCTTAGATAAATGTTCAAGAGAATGAATCTCAGATACTTGATCTTTCAATTCAACTCTTTCACAGATAGCAATGCTTGTTTAGGATCAGGACACTTAGAACTTCAGTGTTACTCAAGATCAAGAGCTTTGGTCGCAACAGAAAGCTTTGAGGATAAGTAATTTGCTTGAGATAGCGAGATATGTGTTCAGTGTAAGTTCATCAGGTTGTGTGTCTTCTCAAGCTGTCTAAGTGTTGATATTTATAGATGAATTTGAGTGCCGTTTGAATAGTATCCGTTAGGCTTAAATCAAATTCAAACTATTGATATCTGTGTATAGTACTGTAGTAGGTTTGTCTTCTTCTTCAGAAGGTACCGTTGCTTTTATTCAGACATCTCTGTCCGTGCATTTAATACATTGTACTATACTTTTGTCCTGTAGTGCCAACGGAACTATGCTTTGTATCAGAGACTAGTATTATCTGATTCTTTGCACGTCCTTATCTTCAATCTTCAGATACCACTTTATTGAAACAACTTTGTTGCAATATATTTCTTTTTCAGAAATGTGGTTTAAAGCTCAAGGTATCTGAGAGTAGATATCTGTGGGCACTTTCCTGGTTTTCAGAAACCTTCCAGTTCTCAGATATCTCTTGTGACATAGCTTGTGTCTTCAAGATATCTGGCCAAGGTATCTGTAAAACTATTTCAGTAATCTTGTGCAGTTTCTTCAAATCTTCAATGTCGTTGAACTTGTTCTGCTTGGATGTCTTCTTCTTGGTCTTCTTTTCATAAAATAAAAATTACATTTTGAGACCTAACATCCTATACAAGATTAGCTAGACTATCATACTTAGTGGGTTTCCTCTTTTACAATGTTCAAGTGAACCAAGAGTACTAATCACCTTTATGAGACTAAGATAAGTCATCATGTTGCTGATCAAAATCTAAACAGATATTCCTAACAAATTTCCCCCTTTTTGATCAGTCAACGATGACTATCTGTCCTATTACAAATCTGGATGAGTGAACAATCCAACACTTAATCATTTCTTAAGATTTTTCAATTCATTCAATTAAGTGCAGAAAGTAAACATCAACCAAATCACAAGGTCTGATCTTTGCTGACAAGTTATCTTTTATAGAATACTACCTGAGAGTAAGTTCTTCAAATAAGTTACAAAGAAAGATTACAGATAACTTCAATACATAAAACAAGTTTAGCTCAGTCAGCAAAAATACAACAAAAATACATAGTAAATTAGGACAACAGGAGTAGCCAAGCTCCAAGTAAACATCCTAATAGACTAGTCTTCAAGTCTTCAAGTCTTCAAGTCTTCAACAGTATTTCTATGGATCAGTCTGCAAATTTCCTATCTCCAAACCTTTTGATGTCATCAGAATAATCATAGAGAAGTGTTCTGACGAGCATCTCAGTGTCTTTGGCAAATCCACAGACCTCTTTGTAGGTTTTGGTAGGATTTTTCTTGACAAAATGTTTGACCCACAGATACTTTCCCCACTTCCAGGCATGCTCTATTCTGATATCTGAAAGCTTGAAGTATTCGTAGATAATCCTCAGATATCTGATGTCACCCTTGTATTGATCTTCAGTTAGATAGAACGACTCATAGGGTTCCACAGCGAGTCTTGCTCTTGTGCCTGTTCCTGTGATATTCAGAATTCTGTGCACATCATCTGGCTTTCCATATGGACATTCATTAGAGAGGTCCTTTCTCATGGCTTCAATTCTCTTGATAACTTCAAAGTCCAACCAGGCTTTAATATGATTGGTGTTGATCAAGATTGGCTTATCTTTTCTCCATGCCATAAGTTGTTTATGGATTGGTTCTGGAAATCTTGAATTTACCAGTAGATGCTTATGTTCCAAAATCCAATAGCCATTTTTCTGATTGATGCACCTGTAGACAGAGGAATCATTGTCATTCTTCACATACTCTATTTTGGCTTCTTCTGGCCTGAGTGGAAGTTGACTTTGTCTTTGCTCAGCTCTCAGTCTGTTCCTTCTCTGTCTTGAATTCTCTTTGGGGTTGTTACTTGAAGAACCACCACCCTGGATAGACTTGGTATTTCCAGAGGGTGTTTTAGCTGCTAGGGGCTTTGCAGCAATGGGCTCAGTTAGGCTTTCAATTTTCCTTTTTCTGTGAAGAGGAGCTTCATCTTCATCAGTTTCCTCATCATCGTCAAGATTTCTTGTGAGAGTTTTACAGCCTTCTTCATTGCCCATGGACTTGATTTGACCTTCTTCTTCTTCAGAAGATTCATCAATCCCTTTAACTTGTCTTCTCCTTGGAGCCTTGGTACTCCTTGGAGGTTTCGCGTATGCCCTTGTTATCATTGTAGTTCCTTCAGTAGGTTTCTGGGAAGTAGCTACTATTTGCAAAGCAACTTGGCTTGAGGAGGGTTCATTGATTCTGAGTGGTGGCTGGGAAGTTTTCATGTTTCTTCTTCCTCTCTGAGCCGCACTACCCATTTCTTCTTGTTTTCTTCTCCTTCTTCCCATTCCCCCTGACTTTGAGGTCCAGATTTGTACACTCTTTCCCCCTTAGTCATTGGCGGCTGACTCAGTCTCATAAAAGAATCTGAGAGAGAGTTAAAATGCCCTTGTAAATAATTGTAGGCAGTGACCAACTTCTGAAGTTCGGCTTTGAGCTCCTGATTTTGCTTGATAAGTCCATTGTCCTTATCAGTGAGCTCTGCCAATGGGCCTAGGATGGCATCCGCTTCAAAGCAGTGTAACTTGCCTCTTGGAAAGCTTTTTCACTAAAGATGCATCATCGTCCTTATCATTCCAGATATTTCGAGCAATGACTTTGCTAGTTGTTCTCTCGAGTGATGAGCTCGTGAACTTTTTCATTCGGAGGGACGGAGGCAATTACTTCCTTGTTCTGTGAAGACATCTCCTTTTTCAGATGAGCCAGTACTTGGTATCTGTTCATGTATTCATGGGAGTGGACATTTGGCTGTTTGCTGAAAATTTCAGGAGCAATCAGTTTCCTTTTCAAGTGTGAAACCGCTAGATGTTCATTGCGGTGCTCTGCCAAAGTCTTGTCTTCTTCATCATCTGAGTAATCAGCCCAGTGATCTTCATCCTCTTGGACATTCTCATCGATTGTGTCGAGTCCAGCAACCATCTCAGGATTGGTTCTTCCCTTTTTGGGAGGAGGATGGTACTTCTTTTGAAGATGATGTAGCCTTAGCATCATGCTTAATTTCAGATACTTCTTCAGTATCGAGTTCTTTGGTAGCATTTACAGCATCCTGTAGCTCTTTAACCTCAGAGTAAGCAATCATCTCTTGCAGATATTGATCTTATAGTTGGTCAAGCTTGTCTCTGGATTTAGCTATCTGGTCTTCCAGTTGAAGATGGAGCTGTTGTTCTTCTTCCAACAGTAGTCTGAGTTGAGCAGTTCTGGATTGAGTATTCAATATTTTCTGAGCGATTTCCTCAGAATCCTCAACTACTTGTTCAGTAATAACCTTTTGTTGGGAAGATGGATGAGTTGACTTTTGAGGAGATGGAGACGGAGATTTCTGTGCTTTCCTCTCAGTTTGCTTTTCAGCAGTTGAGGCATGATTTCTTTGTGAAATTCCTCGGTCCACAGTGCGAGGGCATCATCATCATCCTTTTATGCATGTCATCCTTTTGGTGATGGTTAGTGGGAGGTTCATCGAAGTCGTTTTCGTTTATCTCTTCCTCCTCATCATCTTCAGATACAAGATTGATCACTTCAGGAATAGTGATCTTCTGCCCATTAACCGCTTCTTGTTTAGAAGGTATAAATTGCAAAGTCTGGGGCAGAACTGGCTTCAATGCCATCTGTAATCTTGTCTGACCATCTGCCTGTTCAAAGGCTTGTATCAAACTGTGCGCCACTTCTCTGGAGAAATCATTATGCAATAGAGTCGCAACTGTGTACTGTTCGGTAGGGAAGATTGCATGGATATACGTATCCAAGTCAAGAGCTCGTGCTCGTCTGGTTGGTCGATCTGTGATTCTCAATATTTCAGAGAGATCAGAGCACCTTAACCTTTGCCATTTCTTGAAGCATTGAATATGCTTTGGCAGGGTTTGAGCTTTGAAGAAGGGAAGTAGGTCCCTTTTCTCATCATTGGGAGCCTGCTTTGCACTTGTTTGAGCCTGAAAGAAAGAGTTTTGAGTGAGCTTCAAAACTTTTGTAGATATCTCGACGAAGTGTAGTTTAGTTTCGAGTTACGAGTAAGTACTTGTGCTCAGAGACTTGTGCTACTGAGACAATTGGTGTCTCAGATATCTTGTTGTGAGGTGGAGACTTGGAAGTCTGGTCCTCATCAACCTTTCTTTCTTGAACCTGAGAATTAAGATTAATACAATACTTAGGAAATTATTTGAAAGAATTTGTGCAAAAAATGCTTTAATGAGTTCTGAGTTTTGGACTTACTTCCTCAATAGGAATCTCAGAGTCAATTTTCTCAGAAACTTTCTCAGTTTCTGGTATTCTTTCATGTGATGTTGCCTTGGGAGCTTCATCAATTTCCATTGATGCATGGGATGTCGCAACTTTTTCCCTTTGCATTTCTACTTCTGAATGAGCCTGTAAGTAGAAAGTATTGAATATTTTAGAAGAAGTTTAAGATAACCCATGATGAAGAATACTTATCACTGATTTTTCATGTACCTTCATGCTAGAAGGCTCAATGATGTGTTCTTCAGAAACCTTGTCGGTCTCTGGGTTTGTCTCTGGCATTTCTGCCCTATCTTCCTCTTTCTCAGTTGGAGCCTGTTAGAAGCATTTACTTTAAATGATTAAGCACATAGACAAATGACTGAAAAGTGTTATCTTAAGAATCAATTATCACCTGTGGTACAGGCTCAGATTTCTTAAGAGGCGAGGTTGGGGTAACCTCCTTCTCAGTTTCTGAGGCAAGCTTTCCAGCTTCCTCTTGTTTCTGTGTTTCTAACTCAGCCTGTAACAAAGAATTTTTATATAAGTAACAAGATATACAAGCATAAAATTTTTCACAAGGTATGAGTTAAACCATTCAGCTACCTGAGCATTGTCAGGCTGATTGGTCTCTGGAACTTGTGACCCTTTTATACTTTGGTCTTCTTGTTCCAGTACAGCTTCTTTGTTTGAAGTTTTAGGTACTTCACACCTTTCCTGAGTGTGCAACTCAGTTGCCTCCCCTGGTTGATCATTCTGAGTGGATGTCTCAGTTTGATCCCTCTTGTCGAGTTGGGGAACCTGCTCTTTTGCAGGATTTTCTTCAGCGTGTTGTAATGCTGGTAATTCGAAATGGAGTTCATTTACCATTTCATCAACCACTTGTGGTTGTTGTGTTTGTGGTTGTTGTGGTTGTGCAGGCGGAAGATCGGTCAAGAGAGTGTTCTTCCAGTTTTTAGATGTGGCATTTTCATCAAGATCCGCCAAAGACTAAATTACCACTCATCGTGGCTTCTTGAAGTTGTGCGTAGAAAGCGTTCTCGATGATGTGTTTGCACCAACAACCTTTGCTATAGGTGCTTGTTCAAGAACTTTGAGGTGTAGGTTCTTCTTGAAACCTTATCACCGATTCGTATGCGATAACCTTAGCCCTCTTTGTTCTTTCTTGGACTTGAGAGATGACTAGTTCATCATCTTCATCGTCAGAGCTCTCATCAGCATTGGGAACTGATTGGTCCATTACTCCTGCGATTTCTGCAGATGGGGCTTGGTGCTTTTCACCTGTTTTGGCAGCATTAATAAGTTCATCAGCAAGGCATTCTGCATTAGTCGCAACATTTCTGAACGCACTTTCTCTTGCAGAGTCTACTTGTTCAGTAGTTGATGACTCTTTTGCAGCATTGATGAGTTGATCTGCCTTTATCAGTTCATCGGCAATGCCTGCAGATATCTGAGAATCGACAATCTCAATGGGTGTGTCTTCTGATTTGCCAGCAGACTTCTTTCTTGAAGTTCTGGGCTTCTTAGTCGCAAACTTTTCTTCAGATACCTTTTCAGACTTTCGCTTCTTAGAACCTTTCTGAGACCCAGTAACCTTTTTCATCAAGTTTGTATAGTCATATTTGTAAAGTAGGTTACTGTTGGCTATTTCAGCCGTCTCTCTGAGCTCAATGCCAAGCTTTTCCAGCAAGTAGCATATCTTCAGACCATAGCCTACTGTGGCTTTTGGCTCAGCTAGTCCTTTGGCGATCTTAGGCTCGAAGCCTTGAATCTTCTTCACAAACTTTATGAAGGCGTACTTTCCCCAGTTAAAAGGGTTTTCCAGCCTTTTGTCTTGTTTATTCAGCAAGAACATCATGATCCATCGTTCTTGGCTTATCTGGTCAGCACCTCCTTGTAGACCATCAAAGCATCTGTGAAGAATGCAAGCCAATACATCCCAGTGAACCATCAGATGTCTGGTTCGGATGTCAGCAAGCTTGAACTCAGTGGGTGTATCGATTTTCAAGATCACACGTCACAAGACAATTGTTTAACACCTTCAAGGAGATCATCATCCTTGGTGTTTATTTCAAAATCCTTTCCAAGATTTTGAAACTCAAACAACTTTCTGAAAGTTGTTAAGTCCGAAGGATTTCCTTTCCTTGGGTGAGATTTTGATGACACTATTGCGGTGCCTTGAAACACAGAAATTATCACAGGTTGTTGTAGAATTCCAACACATCGAGTGATGAAATTCCACTTGGGCGAGCAGATAGAAAACCCTTGATTTGTGCCTTTTCAAGCATGTCAAGAATCAGCTTTCTGTCGGCTTGGTTCTCTATTGCAGCCGTGAGGTATTCATGGCACCACCCCAAATCATTTTGTGATTTGAAGTCCAATGGTCAGGATTAAAATCTCCTACCAGTCGGTTGTTCACAATAACCAACTCTGGTGCTTGCTTTTCAGCAGTACCAGTGGAGGATTGAGATTTCAGTGTGGAAGAATTCTTTGGGGCCATCTCTTTATATAGTGTAGGGAATTGGGATTGGTGTTTGAAAGAGATTTGATTCAGTAATTCTTTGCAGAAAAACTTAATCTTGATTTGCAGAGATTGTACAAGGTTTGCAGAGAATCAAGAGAAGGTTTTGCTATTTTTGTGTAAGTCGGAATTTTGGATTAGGCGAAAGTGATTTCTTTTGCCAAAATCCTATATATATAGCAATAGAATCTCAACAGACAAATACATACAAATTGATTTTGTGTGTACGTATCTGTGATTTGCAAGCGAGCGTGAGCAAAATCTAGTTCGGCATTAAATGCAAAAAGGCTTTGTCGGAATTTTTACAGTCCACTATTTACTGTGAATTGATTTCCACCGTATAGATCAAACGCTTAATTTCATCAAGGGTCACCATTGCTTCTTCAGCAATGATCACAATCAACAAGTGTAATTGTGCCCATTTAATGAATTTTGGCTATTAGCTATCTGAATCACGTTTTGTATGACCAAGAACCATTTGCATCTGAATCATCTTATGCTTAGGATTTTCCAAGTTTTCATCAAGATAGAAATAATCACAATTTCAAGAGAGTAGTTATTGCAGATAGTTGTACTATTCTCCTTTGTGTTCCTGCTTATAGAGTGATTCGGATATCGAGTTCCGTCTCGTAGATCTTAAGTCCTTTTGCTCTTTAGCCTTTTTGACTTCTGGATACCCGTTCCAGATTTCTCTTTTCTCTTCTCTGGATGCCCGTTCCAGATACCTCTTCTCTGGATGCCCGTTCCAGATACCTCTTCTCTGGATGCCCGTTCCAGATTCCTGAACTTTTTCAGTTCATTGGTAGTTCCATTAGTCCAAGACTATGTCTTAGGCTAAGAATCTACTTTCCTGTAGTGGCTTAGTGAAGATATCTGCAAGTTGGTCTTCAGTGCCAATCTTGAGTATCTCTATATTGCCTTTTTCAATATGGTCTCTGATGAAGTGATGTCTAACATCAATATGCTTTGTTCTGGCATGAAATTTAGGATTCTGTGTAATCGCAATAGCACTTGTGTTGTCACAGAAAATGGGAGTTTTCTCTTCATCGAGTCCATAGTCTTTAAGTTGTTGTTGTATCCATAGAATTTGTGTTGCACAACAACCAGCAGCAATATATTCAGCCTCTGTGGTAGAAGTTGCAATTGAGTTTTGCTTCTTGCTAAACCACGAGATAAGTCTAGTACCCAGAAACTGACAAGTTCCTGAGGTGCTTTTCCTATCAAGCAGTGATCCAGCATAATCAGCGTCTGAGTACCCAGCTAAACTCAATCCGCTTTCTTTAGGATACCACAATCCTACATCTATTGTACCTTTTACATACCTTAATATTTTCATAGCAATGTTGTAGTGTGTTTGCATCGGATTTGTCTGAAATCTAGCACATACTCCAACGGCGTATTGAATATCAGGTCTACTTGCAGTGAGGTAAAGTAGTGAACCTATCAATTTCCTATACTTATGTTCTTCAACACTCTTATCTGATTCAGTATAGGTCATTTTGGTTCCAATGCTCATAGGTATCTTAGCATTCTTTTCAGAAGGCTTAAGATTGAATTTTGTGAGCATATCTTTTGCATACTTTGTTTGACTAATGAATATTCCATCATTGAGTTGCTTGACTTGCAATCCTAGAAAATAATTCATTTCTCCCATCATGCTCATCTCAAACTTACTTTTCATGAGATTTGCAAAGTCATTACAAAGTTGCTTGTCCTTAGATCCAAATATGATGTCATCAACATATACTTGAACTAAGAGTAGTTTCCATCATGATTTAAGGTAAATAAAGTTTTATCAACTTCACCTTTCTTGAAACCACTTTCCGTAAGGTATTTGGCCAAAGTGTCATACCATGCTCTTGGAGCTGTTTGATCCATACAAAGCTTTCTGTAGTTTATAGACCATTCTACTTTCTGAGGAAACTTCAAAGCCAGGTGGTTGCTCAACATAAACTTCTTCTGCAAGTTCACCGTTCAAGAATGCACTTTTGACATCCATCTGATAAACTCTAAAATCTTTATGAAGCTGAAGGCTAGAAAGAGTCTTATTGCATCCAATCGCAACCGGTGCATATGACTCATCAAAATCTAAACCTTCATGCAGGTGAATCCTTGGCAACCAACCTTGCTTTGTTTCTGGTTATTTCACCAGATTCATTCATCTTGTTTCTGAAAACCCACTTGGTTCCAATTACAGATATTCCTTCTACAAATGGAACTAGTTTCCAGACTTTGTTTCTTTCAATCTGATCCAACTCTTCTTGCATTGCAGAGATCCAGTCTTGGTCTCTTAATGCTTCTTCAATAGTTTTAGGTTCAATGTTTGAGATGAAACATCCAAAGAGAGAATTAACATTTTCAGCTATTGCTCTCCTAGTCCTAATACCTTGATTAATTGGTCCAATCACATCTTTTGCAGGATGATCCTTGATCCATCTCATCATAGGTTTAGTGCTAGTAGGATCAATATCCAAATGATTTGAATGTGAATCACTGGGATTTTGATTTGATACTTTTTCAGTATCTAAGACATTTTGCTCCTCAGAAGGGCAATTAATGTCTGACACTTGTTCAAGCTATCTGGAACATGTCTTTCAGAGAGATTATTTCCAGAGATAGCTTCATGATGAACATCTTCAGTTTCCATTTCTGGAATTTCATAGGAAATTCTTCATCATGTTTGTGAGTCATCTGGTTGTTACTAGGCATATCAAGCTTTTCTACGTCAGAGTCATCCTCACTTTCCATAATGATGTTTCTCCTTTCTGAAGATTCTTCTTCAGAATCCCTCAACATTAGTTCTTTGAACCTTTCTGAGAGTTCATCATTAGGAGGTGTTTTCTTACTTCCTTCATAGAATACAACATGAACTGATTCTTCAATTTTCTTTGTTCTTTTGTTGTAAACTCTGTATGCTTTGCTATTCATAGAATAACCAAGAAACACACCTTCATCTGCCTTTGGTTGAAATGTTCTCATATAATCTTTTCCATTGTTTAGAACAAAACATCTACAACCAAATACTCTCAGATGTTTGATATTAGGGGGTCTACCAACCAAGATTTCATAAGGGGTCTTGTCATGGTGTTTGTTTATCAAACATACATTACGAGTGTAGCAGTTGTGTTTACGACTTCAACCCAATAAACTTCACTTATTTGATGTCATTAGCATCGTCCTTGCGGCTTCTTTAAGGGTTCTGTTTTCCTTTACGCAACACCATTTTGTTGAGGTGTTCTTCTGGAGGAAAGTTGGTGTTGTATACCTTTGCGGTACAAAACTCCTTTATGTCTTTGGTTGACAAACTCGATTACCATGGTGCATTACGATTGTAGATACCTTGTCATTTTTCATGACTTCAAGCTTTTTCAGCTGGTTTGGTATCTCCACCCTGGCATCAGATTTGTGTTTTAGAAAGACAACCCAAGTGAATTTTGAGAAGTCATCTACAACAACCAGACCATATTTCTTTCCTGCATAACTAGTTACAGATGATTCAAAAAGATCCATATGTAGTAGTTGCAGTGGTCTAACACTAGAGTGTCTAGTTTTGGACTTGAAAGAGATTTTGGATTGTTTCCCCATCTGACATGCAGAACAGATACCATCCTTTCTGAAAGATGTTTTGGGAAGGCCAACCACTAATTCTTTCTTGGCAAGTTAGTTCAGAGTATTGAAATTCAAGTGACTCATTCTCTTGTGCCATAACCAGTGCTCTTTTGTGTGACCAGATTTACTCACCATGAGACATTCAATGGCCAAAACCTACAAGGAGTAGTAAGAGGAACAAAGCTTCGAAGGAGGTCACAAACATAAAGGCCACTCAACCGAAGATTGTATCCAGTTGAAAACAGAAATAGAAGGGTTGATAAGGACTAGAAAGTTGAAAGAACCAGTGTACGAAGAAGAGCCCTCCAGGCACCAGGGAAATGAACAAAGAAGGGAGGAGCGTGGTTTGGAACCTCCGACGGGATCCTTACCGCCACCCCCTGCGGAAATTCAACCCCACCATACCCAGAGGTACCACAGGTACCCTGAAGATGTGGGAATGGAGAATCTTCCCTACAGCGGAGTTATTAATGCCATGGCAGGAGGCCTTGCTGGAGGAGACAGCCACAACACAAGGGAGAGGACCCACAACATCTGAGATACAATGATAGAGCCTATGCTCCACCGGCTCTTAAAGGAACAAACACCATCACTTTCGATGAAAGTGAGATCCCCCCACCAACGTCTGGTGGAGGAGATCTTAAAGACCCTGATGTTCCATTAGGCATTTCTCTAGTCATCGACATTTACAAAGTCAACAAAGTACTTGTTGACACATGGAGTTCCTCCAACGTCATATCCAAGAGAGTTGTGGAACAGATGCACTTGGGCAATATTCAGTATGGGCGAGTATATACCTCCTTAGTGGGATTTGGGGGTTCTATAGTTCGCCCCATTGGAAGTATACCCCTACAAGTCTATTTGGGAACCTTCCCGACGAGAGTGACCGAGACGATCCTCTTTGTGGTGGTCGACAACACGTTCGACTATAACGTGATCTTGGGGCGCCCAGGACTAGGGGTGGGAAAAGGGTTCGGGTAATCCCGTCCCGACCCTATTGTATAAAATTCCGATAGGGTCGGGTATTTCAGGCCGGGTACCCGCAAAGTAAATTTCCGAAACTTTTATCGAGTTTACGGGTCGGGATTGGGAATAAAATATTTATTCCTAAAACCCGATGGGTACCCGAACATCTAACTATTAATTAAGGAATGATTGTTATATTGATACATAATATCAAATCATTGGACACAGTTGATTCTTCAGCAACCTTTGAACTAGTTGCTCTTTTAGCAACCTTGGGGATTATTGCTTCCCCCTCATCTTCAAATTCTTCATTGAAATCTGGGACTGAGTTATCAACAATCCCTGCTGCTTCTGCAGAGAGTGTTTGAAGTTTCTCACTGCTTTTATCAGCATTGACGGGTTCATCAGCAGTGGACTTAGCAGTATTGATGAGTGTCTCTGCATTGATGATTTCATCAGCAGTAGACTTAGCAGCATTGATGAGTTCATCTGCATTGATGAGTTCATCAGCAGTGGCGACAGATATCTGAGAGTCGACATCCACAATGGGTATGCCTTCTGATTTGCCAGCAGACTTCTCTCGTGAAGTTCTGGGCTTTTTGGTTATAACGGATCCCTCAGATACCTCATCAGTCTTTCGTTTCTTAGAACCTTTCTGAGATGCAGTAACCTTTTTCATCATGTTTGTATACTCATATTTGTATAGTAGGTTACTGTTGGCTATGTCAGTCGTCTCTCTGAGCTCAATGCCAAGACACTCCAGTAAGTAGCATATCTTCAATCCATAGCTTACGGTGGCTTTTGGCTCAGCAAGGCCCTTAACGATTTTAGGCTCAAAGCCTTGTATCTTCTTCACAAATTTCATGAAGGCGTACTTCCCCCAATTAAAAGGGTTTTCCAGTATTTTGTTTTGTTGATTCAACAAGAACATCATCATCTAGCGTTCTTGGCTTATCTGGTCAACTCCTCCTTGTAGACCATCAAAGCATCTGTGAAAGATACATGCCAACACATCCCAATGGACCAACAGATGTCTAGTCCTTATGTCAGCAAGCTTAAAGTCTATGGGTGTGTCTGGCTTGTCAAGATCACACACATCACTGTAGAGATTTTTGACACCCTCAAGGAGATCTTCATCCTTTGTGTCAATTTCAAAATCCTTTCCAAGATTTTGAAGTTCAAACAGCTCACATAAAGTTGTTTCGTCCAACAGAATTTCCTGTCCTTGGATTTTAGTCTTGATAGACACTGTCTCAGTGCCTTCAGAGACTTTGGAAATAATTGTGGAGTTGTTGTAAAACTCTAGGACATCCATTGAAGAAACTCCACTGGGAAGAGCAGATAGAAAGCCCTTGATTTGTGCCTTTTCAAGCATATCAAGAGAGCCAATGTTGACAATGTGGGTAACATTCTTGGGATGCAAAGCATGAGTTTCCCCTTCACTTACCTTGGTGCTCCTATTGTAAAAGGTAGACAGGAAAAACTGCATTTTTTGACTTTACTTGATAAAGTTAGATCTAAGCTAAGTGGTTGGAATTTGTCCTTACTGTCTCAAGGTAGTAGACTTTGTTTGATAAAAAGTGTACTAAATGATATACCTATTTATTTGCTTCAAGTACTAGACCCTCCTAAATCTGTCTTGCTTGATTTAAAAAGAATTTTCTCAAACTTCTTTTGGGGGGGTTCTGTGGAAAAGTCTAAAATGCATTGGGCTACTTGGGATAAACTGTGTTTCCCTTTAGTTGAGAAAGGCCTTGATGTCTTCAATCTTGCTGATAAACTTGTGGGACCTTCAGTTGGCACCCCATGTAACCAAACCCTTGATACTTGTCTACTGGAAGAGACCTCCTCCCTCCTGGGTAAAGGTTAACACTGATGGTTCTCATAATTCTTTCTCTAACCTGTCTGCAGCAGCAGGAATTATTAGATGCTCCAATGGTAGAGTTCTGAAATGTTTTCAAAAATTTTTGGGAGTCTCTACTGCTTTCTATGCTGAACTCTTTGCTATAGTGCATGCTCTTTTGATTTGCAAACAATTAGACTATAGGAAAGTTATTGTGGAAGCAGATGCTGCAAGTGTACTTGACTCTTTGAAAACTCCTCATTCTGTTTATCACTGGAAAAGAATGCATTTGTATAACAGTTTGCAGGATTGCATTAAGGATATGGAAGTGGAATTTTGTCATATTCACAGATGTACTAGACAAAGAGGCTTTGCTGAAAGGCAACTCAGTAGCTGATTCACTTGCCAAAGAGGCTTTGCTGAACAAATGTACTAGACAATTTGACATTGCTCTATGTACAAGAGAGGTCAAGAAACAGGTGTTTTCTGATAACACTGGAGTACCATACCTCAGAATCCCAAAATGACAGAAGATCTCACCTGGATTGCTCTGCAACTCTCAGTTGATGGAGAAGGTAGACTTCAGAGCAGGTTGTGTCTGATCTATGACTGTGTTAAAAATAGTGTCTATGATCCCCCCTCCCCCCTCTGCATAGAATCCATACACTATTGTTTCAAAAACAATGGAGATGAAGATAGTGAATATCTGATCCATTCCCCCCTCTCCCCTTGTGTAATGCCAGCCTGTATACCCCCTATCCCTCCCAGCTGGTTCTACACAAGGATATGATGAATGGGTCATTGTAAAGATAAGAACCTATCTGATCCACCCTCAATTTTTTGCAAACCCTTTTGTTTTTTGGCTTAGCTTGTTAGAGGACTGTACTAGTTTTCCTAAAAACAGACAATTGGGAGAAGTGACTTTCCTCTGTAGAAGTAGGGAAGAAGTGGGAAATATCCTATCTTTGAGGAACCTATTACTGCATGAAATCCTTGTGGTTGGCCACAAGCTTTATGCTTTGCTTCACCCCATTTATGTTATATATGGAACAACTATATGGTACTCTTTATTTGTTTTGAGTAGCTCTTTTCACTTTTTCTGGAGAAGTAGTGAAGAGTTGGCAGTAGTTGCTCTTGAAAAAGTCTTCAACTTCCCTCCTTACTATTGTCTTCTCTTTGGCATCAATAGTAGAATATGTATTCTATTCTCTTATAGGAAAAGTTGGACATACAAGCAAAGTAGTAAGGTTTTGACTGTAGCTGCTCTATATTTTGCTGTTGGTTTGGTGCAGGTTATGGGAGCTCATCCTCTGGAGTACACCCTAACATTTAACCTTCTAACTGCTAACTTGGAGCCTTGGTCCTATGTGTTCATTTGTAATAGGTTTCCTTGTAATTTTGGTTCTTCCCCTGGACTGTATTATGTAATTTTGGCTCAGTCCAGTCTTGTTGTGATACTGTGTATTTGGCCCTTTTGTTGCTTGGAGACACAAGACCTCAGGAAGAAGAGTAGATGTATCAAGTCATTACCACATGGGAAGCAACTTTTGGATAGTTTTGTGAAGACTAGAGTATATATGTTGTCTTTAAACTCAGCTTATTGTGGTTACCTTTTTATGGCTTGTAAACTGCTGATGCTTCTACTCATGATCATGGGTTCTTATAAACCCCCATGAATGTAACTTGTTTTAGCCCCTTAGTGGATGAATATATTTATGATTAACAAAAAAAAAAAAAAAAAAAAAAGATTAAGTACCAACTTTCTATCAGCCTGGTTTTCTATTGCAGCTACAAGGTATTCCTCAATCATGGAACCACCCCAAATCATCCTGTGATTTGAAGTCCAATGATCAGGTTTGAACTCTCCAATCAACCGATTGTTTGTTATAACCAACACTAGTGCTTGCTTTTCAGCAGTATCTCAGCTTGGTATTTCTGAGTAGAAGCACGTTTTGGAGCCATCTCTTTAAATAGTGAAGTTTTTGAAAGTCGAGAAGAGATTAAGGTAGGAGATTAGTGATTCTTTGCAGAAAAACTAAGAAGGAATCAGTAGTTGCAGAGAAAATTGCAGAGCAATTTGCAGTTTTTGTGCAAGAGCAAATGTAGGATTAGGCGAAAGTGATTCCGTTTGCCAAAATCCTATATGTATATAGCATCTTACTCTCAACAGACATATACATACAAATTGATTTTGTACATATGTATCTGTGCAAAAGCAGATAGGCATGGGTAAAATTCGTTTTGCAAAAGCAATTAGTTTTGAATGTGTACTGCCTTCATTAACCTTTCCACTTCTCCTGCTATGATAGCATCTACCTCTAAGATTTCCTCTACATCTTTTCACTCTCGAACAAATTTATCCCTTGGTACAGGAGAACAAATCATAATACAACGTGACACATAAAGCTCAGTTCATGAGTTAGCAATTGTAGACACCTTAAATATAGACAGGAGGACAAATCATAATCTGAGGAGAATAAAAAAAACCTGGCCAGAACATAAGTGAAATTACGAACTGTGTAGAACTGTCATTCACTCCACTTGATTACCAGAACATATATGCATGGTTATTTAAGGCACTCAGAACCGATTCGATGGTACAAACACTTGTTTTTGTTGTGGAAAGAAGATGTAGGGTTGTTATAGGGTGTCTACTTAAGGCACTTACAGTTTGAAGTTTGTAGAAAAAAAAAAACAAAAGATGCATTGTTTGCATGCAAAACTTTGAATGAGCATAACTTTGCGTAGAAGTGTCCGTTTGGGGTGAATTTTTTTTTGATTTGG
>CM048844.1:73573589-73586089 GCA_026545765.1 Plantago major | reverse complement strand
ATCTGGGATGGGAGGCATCAGCCTTTTTATGGCCATTGAACACACATCGCTATGTCGGTTTCAAACCTGCGGGAGTTCGCTCTCACGTCTATCTGGGTGCACTCGAAGCGATCCGCAAAACGAGCGCAGTCGGCCCTTTTACCTCGAATTGGTCATACATTTCGGCACGTGCCGGTTTTTGCAGTTGTTCCCCCAAACATTAGGTCACAAGCTCGAAAATACATCTACGCTAGAGATTGTGCCTTAGAGATAGTGCTAGCACCGATAAACGATTTGATCAGAAGCGTGGTTTGCAAGTAGCCTGGCTTTGTTAATCTTTCAATCGTCCTTCGAGAATATCCTGGCTGCTTTCTTACACAAGCGAAAAGCAAAGACGGATTGTCCAAAAAGCATGAAATGGAGGGGCTACGACCCTTGGTCTAGTTAAGCCGATGCATAGGACTAAAGGCTCGATTAGCGTAAGAATTCCTTCATGGGATAATCCGGGCGCCTCTTTAAAAGTCGACCTTTTGGGAGAGACATCGAAAACCTGGGTTCGCCTTGAGGAGCCCCAATCTCACGGGCATGCCAACTCGGCTAGTGCTTCTGAGACTTCAATTGTATTCAAGACTTGATTTTTCCTTAAACAACAATCCTAAGCTTTCATGAATCGGTACAGTCAAAATTGAATGTTTAGAGCATGTAAGGAAACCCAGGGTGTATCCCCCGATGTTATCCCGAGATTACTCCATAGAGGCAGTTTCTGACGAAAGTTACGACGAGAGCTCCAGCCTAGGCTTGCTTTTGACCAAGCCAGTGAAAAATTATTCCAAATATTTAGGTAGGGGAGCTTCTATTTGGATCCGCAACTTAAGCCTCTACCTTGAAATGGCAATAATAATATAAAATTAACACCAAAAACGCACCGCTAGAACCGAATTAAATAAAATAGGCCCGAGGCCCGATCAGGGATTTTAACGGGCACTATAAATTCCGCTACCCCGGCAAAGGCTCCTCATAGCCATTTTCCCTGGTGTCCAAGTTTCGATGCTATAATTTCCAGTGAGCCAAATTGCATGACGACGCCATGATCCATGTAGGTGCGATTATGGTATACGCCCCACGATATCATCCGGCGGATTCTATACATAATAAGCACCTTCGAAGATAAGTACACCGTCTTCTGATTACGTCGGATTTCATATTTTGTATGCTTCAATCCGTCCCCTCCTCGCGGAACCCTAAGTGGTTCTTACGATCCATGCTAGGCTTTTGATTAGCGCCTCTTATGCCTTGAAGTACCGGCATTTTATCAGGTTTGATTATGCGCTCATTTTATGCACTTCATCCGACACTGAGCCTCATCTTCTTCTCGACAGAAGCAGAGATCACGCTGTGTCTGGGAAGCGACGGCAGGTCGGAACAAGTCAGGCCACTCCAATGATCTTCCCTGATGCAGGATTTAGCAGGAACCTGTGCTAGGGTTGGGTCTGGAGATTTATACATACATTTCACGGCACGGTGCCTTGACACCTTTTGTTTTCACAGGTTACGGTGTGGTAAGCCATTCCGAGGCGGCACTTCGAAGCGGTCATACCACTCGTTTTTGTCTTGCAAATACCTCCCGGATGCTGGTTCAATCGTAGTCCCCAGTGGTAATGGGAGGTGGGTTGTCCCGCTACGATCTGGGCCAATGCCGCTTGTGGCAGCGGGCCACTCATACGGGTTCCGCTTGCCCTCCCTAACCGAAAATTTCTGTACGGTGGAATCTATAGATGTTCGAGTCGGCCCAACGACTTACCTGCGCTGCTCAGAATCTCGGAAGGCACATGCGAAAAAATATTCTTCGACCCGTGATGAACCAGTCTGTCGGACCTCCGATCTTGCTAAGGCCCCACCGGCTGGAAATAATCCAACGCAATTGGGTTCAGATAGGGACAGTACGGACATGGGACGCTCGTTTCAATTAAGCTGGCGACCCCAGCGCCTACAGTTTCCACATACGCGTCAGAGCCTGCGTAGCCTTTCCATAATGACGAGGCAGTAATAAGTATGAGGCTAGTTCACTGACTGAAGGGCAACTGTACGGAAAGCCTCACGATTTGCTTGCCTAAACTCACAGCGCCCTCGTAGGGTCCGAGCTACTCTTCAACTCCCGTCCACGGGTGCGAAATGCCTTGGGTGCAGAGTTTTCGACCCCCAACGCTATCAATTGGTCAACCCACTATGACGTTAAGCTTCATCGGAGTCGGCTCCAACGAAGGTAAATACACTGGGCCATAGCAACAGTAGCACGTTTCCTCCACCATTCCGCCACGCTTTCAAAACAAACTACGTAGCCGCCATCATGCTTGTGGAGGCTGTAGCACTTTTTCCGCCTCGATGGGGATGTTCCTTCATCGTCAGAATTCGTCCGTGGGAGTTCTAAAATGCGAATCATCCTTTTGGTGCCCACGCCCTTAAACAGTCAGTTGCTCATGCCGCAAGATTCGAACCGCTCCTCCAGAATCATCAAGTGAATCCTCATTATGGGAGCTTTTACTGAAATTCCCCATCACTTAATGAGCCTAAGGTAGCTCATGTTCGTTGATAAGCGGCTATTCCTAAATGTTCCTTTCCTATCTTTGGATCCTAAGGACACGCTCAGGGCTGCCCATAGGCGATTAGGATGTTACCACGCCTGTAATCCAACGGTGGTGACGTGGTGCATTCCCATGCTCGGACCAGCCACGGTCTCACTTGTGATCGTGGCCTGACGCAGACGACTGAGTAAAGTGAAATACGATTTGGGGCTTAGCCCAGAGAGATGCCTCCCAAAAGAGCCAAAACTGCTCCTCATGATCAATAGGCATATTCTGCACTTCCGGAAGTAGCGTCGAGGCTCAAGGGCCGAACGCCTCCGATATGGTGCACAAAGGGGGGGGGATTCTGACTAATGCTGGGAACGGGGGCAAAAAATCGATAATTCTGCGTGCCGGGGAAAGACCTCATACGCATTATTAAGAAAGCGAATCTTGATTGCCTTAGGCACAGCCGGTTCTCCTTGAGCCCTCTAGGCTCAGTTACCCTGAGAGCTACCCCTCCCACTCATGATTCTGATTCACCAAGGTACTTCAGATGCTTCTTTTCCACAGCGTGGGACTTCTGCCAGGGATAGCAGTCCGGATCCATGCGCACCCCGGGATGCCCCAGATGGCACTGGGCACGCGTGGATCTCGCCATGCTTGGGCACCCTGAACAGGATCTCTTTGTATTGCGCACTGGAACCTTGCCAATTCAGTTTCCGTAGCCTAACATACTTAGTTCCTGCGAATCTCAACCGCATTCCAACTGACGAATGCTCTGCACCTCGGAACTACATCTCATGAGGCAATAAAATCCTTGCGCCAAGGTCGAGAAACCCTTTGAGCACCCTCATACAATGATCATTGGACAAGCAGGCGTAACGGAGATCTGCGCTGTTGCACCCCTTTTCATGATAAATGGTTAAACGGCACGGATCCTGCCAATGTCTCTGACGATCCACATTTGAATATGCTTCACCACCGACATGTCTCCACACGGATGCATGTCCTCACGGATGAAGAATGCTCCGACATGTCTCCTGGCACGATCCTGCCAGTGCAGACATGTCCCGGCACCCATCCATGTCTCTTCTGATCTCCGCATTCCTAATGCTTACGCCCACTATTTTTCCACGTGACCGCCTTCACAAGCATCCTTTCACGACATGTGCGGCAAAATCCCACCGTCGGTTGCCACGATCGGTGGTTCAAACCTTACACTCCACCAAGGAGTCCAAATCTTTTCAATCATCCTTTCAGGTTCATGCACTTGCCACCGGCACCGCCGTCTCCTCACTGGCTTGCCGCCATCTTGTGCTCAAAGATACTCCGTGACAATCCCGATGTTCCCTCATTTGCTCCGCAACACTCCCAAGTCCTGATCGCCCAGATTCCCAGCCTTTATGCTGGTCTGGCTCATCCCCACGATGTAGCACCCTTCCTCTCAAGCCTCCCTCATCCCACGAGATCCATTGATTCCTCCCAATCCTCACGGTTATCACGCATCAAGGATGAACTCATGAGCTTTGGTCCACAACCATCAATCAGTCATGGCTCGGATCACTCATTCTCATGGAATCACGTTTTACTTCCTGACACCCATTTCTCGGAGACTTGGCACCTTCTGAGCTCGAAACTCAGACATGTTTTTGGGATGCCCCCTCTTTCATTTTACTAACCTAGATAGCACACCCTGTCTTGTCTTCCTGATTTGCCTCTTCTTCATCCATCCCATTTGCCTCTCACAATCCTCTCTGTCCTCGAAGTATTTGCTCCCCATCAGACAATCCTAAGCATCCATGTGACTCCTTTGGCACTTTCCACGATCCGCTTTCACTCCTGATGCTTGGGTCGTGTCTCACCAATTCTCTTCCAGCCTCCCCCCTGATCACTCCAGACGCTCCTTCCTGAGTCCTTGACTTCTGGACTCAACTTCTTCAACCTGCGCCGCTGGAATTTTCCTGATCTGCAGAATCTTTCTGCTTCCCTGACTTGACCATCAACCCTTGAACTGACTGGAACCTCCTCGGCCTTATGTTCTCTGAATTTTCACTACCACAAGATGCATGCTTGCAATCTCTCAGCTTTGTTTTGCAGACTGGCGCTCCTCAATTGCGATCACTGGGCTCAGACCTTTGTCCATGCCATATGCCTTTGACCAAATGTGCTTTCATCCGGATGAGTTCTTGACTCGTCACGCCTCTCACATGACTTCAGATCATGTCAACAGTTTGCAGGAACTGCACTGATCCACCTCCATATCATCGCGAAGATTTCACAGACGCCATGTCCACCATCCTCTTTGCCCAGATGTTCCCATCTTGCCCAAGGATGCATGAACCCTTCTCGATCAACCACGCTGCACCCCAATCATTCTTTTCGCCTTTGTTTCTCACCCCTCTCGCACATGCAGATGTCCTGTATGCAGTGGATATCACACGCCATTCCCCCATAACCCTCCACCTCTGCTTTCACGCCTCATCCCATGTGTTTCCTCCAAGCACACCCTCACTTTCACATGAGGGCGGATGCCAGCCCCCATGTTCCTCCCACCACACTCTTGACCAAATCCCACTTTTCAAGGAAGTTGGATACAGCATATAGCCGATGAATCTCGTGACAGTGATTCAAACAATTCCTAATGTGCACCCATCATCATCCATGCTGAACTCTGGCCTCATTCCCAAACTGTAATTCCCATGCTTTTCTTTTCTGGACTGAATTTTGCGGCCCAGAACATCAACTACAGACCTGTTATTGCTTTTAAACTTCTCCAAGGCCTAGTCCTCTAATGGTCTGGAGGATACCTGCATAGCTAGTTCAGGCTGAGGTCTCGCTCCTCGGAATCCGACAAATACCCACCAATATGCACCACCACCCATAGAATCAAGAGCTCTGTCTGTCAATCCTTACTTGTCTGGACCTGAGTGTTGAGTCAATTGCTGCAGGCTCCACTCCTGGTGGTGCTGTCAATTTTAAGTTTCAGCCTACCATACTAACCCAAAGACTTTCTAAGGAGGAGAGAATCTAATTGGTGCAGCTATTTGAGCCAGGACGCATGAGCTCGAGTCCAAGTTCTTGTTAAGAAACATCCAACCATTGTTTGCATAAATCCAGATATTGGCTATGAGCTGACCCATGCACAATTATAGGGACCGGCACCCAACCCAAAGTCCAACTACGAGCTTTTTTAACTGCAACAACTTGTTCAATTAGACTTGCTCCACTAATCCAGATTGTTATTTATTGTCACTACCTCCCGTGTCGATTGGGTAATTTGCGCTACCGCCTTTCCTCGATGTGGTAGCCGCTTCGTGCTCCTCTCCTAATCGAACCCCAATTCTCCGCCACCCGTCACCACCATAGTAGGCCACTATCCTACCATCGAAAGTTGATAGGCGTAATTTGAATGATGCGTCACGCACGAAGGCCTTGCGATCCGTCGAAGTTATCATGAATCATCGGCAACAAGAGCCCGTGGTCGACCTTTTTATCTAATAAATGCATCCTTCCGTAAGTCGGGGTTTGCACGATAGCTCTAGAATTACTACGTTATCCGAGTAGCGTGTACCATCAAACAAACTATAATCGATTTAATGAGCCATTCGCAGCTTCACAATCAATTAGTTCATACTTACACATGCATGGCTTAATCTTTGAGACAAGCATATGACTACCGGCAGATCAACCGTAGCATTCTCATAGACACCGAGTAAGCAAGGATGGTGCCACAGGCTCCAAATGCATTACCAACCCGGACGCTATGCTAATAGAGCGTGAAAACGCCGATGGGACAAATAGCACCATGAGACCACATATCCATGTAGTATTCTCGCACCCAAGAGCTCGAGCAATTCGGCATGTTCCAACAATCAAAAGTGCATATGCACTAGAAAGTGGAGGCACACCTGTTGCTTCCGGATCCACCTCGTGCCTCAACCCATTATGGGAGCAACACTAAGTCGATCTTAATTCATTGTGTACGGATGTATGCCATCACCAAGGTATGCAACATGTAAAACCCAACCGAGACCAAGAGCACTTCGCCAAACCAATGAAGAGGTGAGAAGGCTAAATTGTCGCACGAGCAGTGGAACCAACTTGCCCTAACACACCAAGCACCACTCATGCACCATACCGAAAATCAAGGCATGCCTGTCAAGGTAAATCTAGCCCATTTAGAGAAAAGCACTGCAAACCGAACACCCCAACATTAACACCGGCTGATTCCTACCAAGTACGAGAAGAACAAATCACCAAGAACCTTACCGAGGGACAGATTACACCACCAAGCGATTATCGAGCAAGATAACATCACTGGCACCTTAATGCTCGTAGAAGCTACACATTGCCAAGCACCTTACCGAGACTCCTAGGCAGATCTTAACCAAGCACCCAACATATGAGGGTGCAAGGAGTACATCACCGTGGTGTCCTTCCCTGTACATCAAAGCAAATATGCACCGGCAACTACCAACATCATTGTTTCCGACGATGAAATCTTAGGCAAAGGGGAAAATTATGGTTTGCACCCAAAATCCCCATGTTTGGTACACCTTAGGCAACCCCAAACCGACCTTTGAAGCCCTCATTCCCTTGAAACCCATTCGCACATGAAAATCATGGTAGAAACCAAGAATTTTCAAAAGGCAACCCCCAAACAGATTCCGCACGCAAACGGCACACAAGGCAGGATTCTGGGCACCACGGATAAGGCATGTACCGACACATGCTATGCCGGTACCGAGTCATCTCAAGTTCTGGTGCTAACTCCCAAGAGTCACCCCTTCCCTCCCGATTTGGCACGCAGATGTGCCCAAATGGCGCACAAAGGGGGATTCTGATGCCAGAGATAGTACAAGACTGACACATGATGTGCCGGTACTGCCATCCCGAAGTTCTGGGCTGCAACTCCTTGAGTTACCCTCCCCTCATAGTAGTCAAAAGTTCCAAACCTTAAGTGACGGAGTAGACATCAAAATGGCCGAGGAGCACACTACTCTCATATACGCATTTCCACACATCCGCTTTTCAACGAAAATTTGTATGGAACCATATTTCGGGCCCGAGAATCAGTTTCTGAGTCGGAATTTATTTTTGGGTCTAAAATTATTTAATAATTATTTTTCATAAAAATGCAATAATACATAAAAATTAAAATAAAATAGGAAAAATAATGAAAATTCTAAAATTCTCAAGTATAATTTTGGTGTCGCTTTCACGCCTCTTCGTGACTGGAACCGCTATGATCCATGTAGGTGCGATTATGCTTACGCCACGCCGTGATGTCAAGATTCTATACATAATAAGCCACCTTCGAATATAAGTACACCGTGACTTAACCTTAAGTCGCTGGATGATATTTTTGGTATGCTTTCACGCCTCTTCGTGACACCGCTTGTTTATGCGATCCATGTAGGCTTGATTATGCTTATGCCTAAGTCGTGATATCAAGATTCTCATCTTCTTCCGGGACAAGTGGTCGTTGTTTAGATCGGACGCTGTTTAAGGGACATCGCCACGCTACCTACCTCGGATGCGCACTGCTATTCAATTGTATACATAATAAGCCACCTTTCAAGATAAGTACACCGTGACTTAACCTTAAGTCACGTGGATGATCCATTTAGCTTTGATTATGCTTACGCCTAAGTCGCTTTCTCATCTTCTTCGGGACAAGTGGTCGTTAACCGAGATCGACACGTTAAATACCTTGACGACGGCCGATGCACACCGCTATACAATGGTATACATAAGACCTTATAACTCTTACTTACCCGGCACCGGTCTAAACCTTATAACCCCATTAAAGGCACGCCGAGGTCTACACCTTACCGACCAAGTATATACCTTATAACCCCATACCCGACACTTGGACATGATCTCACGGACACCAATTCTATACCTTACCGATCAAGTATAGACCTTATAACCCCATACCATGCAACTCGACATGATCTCCTGCACTTGGGCTTGCCTCGACACTTTAGATCAAGCAAAATCCATCTTACCGATCAAGTATCAATTTTATAACCCCATGGTTGGCACACCTTAGGCAACCCCCAAAACGACTCATTCCCTTGAAACCTGCTTCGCACATGAAAATCATGGTAGGAACCAAGAATTTTCAAAAGGTAACCCCTAAAACTGATTCTGCACGATATGGTGCACAAAGGGGATTCTCATGTCGGGATAAGGTATGTACCGACACATTCTCGTGCCGGTACCGAGCCCTCTCGACCTCTGGGTGCTAACTCCGAGAGTTGCCCTCCCACTCATGATTCTCGCACGCAGATGTGCCTGCAGATGGTGGGATTCTGCGCTGTGACAGGCCATGCTTGCACCCCTGACATGTCTCTGGCACGGATCCTTGCCATGCTTGCACTCTTAACATGTCTCTGGCACGGATCCTGCCATGCTTGCACTCTAACATGTCTCTGGCACGGATCCTGCCATGCTTGCACCCCTGACATGTCTCCTGCACGGATCCTGCCATGCTTGCACCCCTGACATGTCTCTGGCACGGATCCTGCCATGCTTGCACTTCGACATGTCTCTGGCACGGATCTGCCATGCTTGCACCCCGACATGTCTCTCGACACGGATCTCGCCATGCTTGCACCTCGGACATGTCTCGACACGGATCCTTGCCATGCTTGCACCCCTGACATGTGTCTGGCACGGATCTCGCCATGCTTGCACTCCGACATGTCTCCGGCACGGATCCTCGCTATGCTTGCACCCTGACATGTCTCTGGCACGGATCCTGCCATGCTTGCACTTTGACATGTCTCGACACGGATCCTCGCCATGCTTGACAAATTCAATACTTAGTTTTTTTCCATGCTTTCAATCGCCTCTCACCATTTTCGGCATTTTTCACGCTCACGCACATTTTGTTTTGGAAAAAGAGACGGTCGAAAAAGTCCCAAACCGCCAAATCGGTGGCTTATTGTCCATTTAAAATCGGCTCCGGAGGCCCTTAAACTCATTGTGAGATTTTTATCACTCCCACACAAGAACGACGCCCCAAATCTATTGGTCAAACTCCCACGGTCATCCGGACAACGGATTTGTATGAATTCCCAAAAGTGCATACCGGTCTCACATTAAGAAGCACTTGGCTTACACCTTGCCGCACTTTGCCTTGGTCTCCCGCACTTGGGCTTGCCTTTGCCTTATTAACACTTGGTGAATCTCAAAGTTATACTACCGTGACTTAACTCCTTTTTGCTTGCTTAGATAGATAACCCCGGTCCGATTTTTTAAGATGATCGAGGGATGGGATGGGAGGATGAATCGAGCGAAAGGGCTGAATTCACGGATCGTGGCAAAGAAGGCCACTCGCCGCCATAATACCCCGTCACAGATTTAAGTCGCTCAGAAGGATTCTACCCGCCGCCGTGGGAATTGTGTTTCATATGCCAACGGTTTCATCCACCACGATGGCTTAGCCAACGACATGTGCCCTTCGGGGTCGAATGACCCTATCGCTGGTCGGCAACGGGCGGCGGCACACGATCGCTTCTAGCCCGGATTCGACTTAGAGGCGCTCACCATAATCCAACGATGGTAGCTTCACATCGGGCTTTTCAACCAAGCTGGCGACCAATTGTGCGAATCAACGGTTCCTCTCGCATTTAGGTTGAATTACTATTGCGATACTATCATCGTAGGGTAAAACTAACCTGCCTCACGACGGCCTAAACCCAAATTTCACGCTCCTCGTCAGGTGAACAATCCAACACTTGGTGAATTTCGCTTCACAATGATAGGAAGAGCCGACATCAAGGATCAAAAAGCAACGTCGCTATGAACGCTATCGCCACAAGCCGCTTATCCCTGTGGTAACTTTTCCGACACCTCTAGCTTCAAATTCAAGGTCTAAAGGATCGTTAGGCCACGCTTTCACGGTTCAGATTCAGACTGGAAATCGTAATCAAACGAGCTTTTACCCTTCTGCTCCACACGAGATTTCTGCTCGCTGAGCTCATCTTAGGACACCTGCTATCTTTAACAGATGTGCCGCCTCACCAAACTCCCCACCGACAATGTCTTCCGCTCGGATCGCCCGCCAAGCGAGCCTTGGTCCAAAAAGAGGGCTCTCGCCTCCGATTCACGGAATAAGTAAAATAACGTTAAAAGTAGTGGTATTTCACTTTCTTCCCCACTTATCCTACACCTCTCAAGTCATTTCACAAAGTCGGACTAGAGTCAAGCTCAACAGGTCTTCTTTCCTCACGATTCTCGCCAAGCCCGCTCCTCGGCCGTGGTTTCACTGGATAGTAGACAGGACATGGGAATCTCGTTAATCCATTCATGCGCTACTAATTAGATGACGAGGCATTTCGCTACCTTAAGAGAGTCATAGTTACTCCCGCCGCTTACTCCGCTTGGTTGAATTTCTTCACTTTGACATTCAGAGCATCAAGCGTAAATCACATTGCGTTAGCATCCGCGAGGACCATCGCAATGCTTTGTTTTAATTAAACAATGGATTCCCTTGTCCGCATTTCAGCCGAAATGGCTGCTCGACGCCCGGAGAAGGCTCCCCGAAGCTATTCCCACCGTCCTCGGCCAAGATTGCAGTAACCCGCCTCGCCATGAAGCAGCCGAGCAATTCACCGACAATGACGAAGTTCGGATCGGGACCCCGTGCTCAGCCCTCGTGAGCCAATCCTTTTCCCGGGTTACGGATCCATTTTGCCGACTTCCCTTGCTTACATTGTTCCATCGACCAGAGGTCGCTCACCTTGGAGACCTGATGCGTTATGAGTACGAACGGCGCAACGGAACTCGGTCCTCCGGATTTTCAAGGGTCGCCGAGGGCGCACCGACACCACGCTGACGCAGCGGTGCTCTTCCACCGCTGACCCTACCTCCGATCGAGTCGATTCTGTGGTGGGCAGGCCGTTAAATGTAAAAGATAACTCTTCCCGAGGCCTCGCCGACGCCTCCGGACTCCTCTAACGCTGTTGCCAACCGCTGCGCCCGGTTCAGAATTTTAACCCGATTCCTTTTGCACGCTCAGAACGCGCTTTCGTCGGGTTCCCCGACCTTAGGATCGACTTCAACCCATGTGCAAGTGCCGCTCACATGGAACCTTTCCTCTTCGCCTTCAAAGTTCTCATTTGAATATTTGCTACTACCACCAAGATCCGCGACCGACGGTCAGCCCGCCCGGCTCACGCTTAAGGTTTTGCAATGACCGCCGCGCCTCCTACTCATCGGGGCCTGGCTCTTGCCCCGACGGCCGGTATAGGTCACGCGCTTCAGCGCCATCCATTTTCGGGCTAGTTGATTCGGCAGTGAGTTGTTACACACTCCTTAGCGGATTTCGACTTCCATGACCACCGCCCCGCTGCCTTAATCGACCAACACCCTTTGTGGGATCTAGGTTAGCGCCAGAGTTAGGCAATCAGAATCCGGCTTCCTGCTCATCCCAGACGCCAGCTCGCTACCAAAATGGCCCACTTGAGCTCTCGATTCCTTGGCGAGGTTCAACAAAGCAACCACGCCTGGCCCTACCTATTTAAAGTTTGAGAATAGGTCGAGGACGCTGCATCCCCGATGCCTCTAATCATTGGCTTTACCCGATAGAACTCGCACTCGAGCTCCAGCCATCCCGAGGGAAACTTCGAGGAACCAGCTACTAGATGGTTCGATTAGTCTTTCGCCCCTATACCCAAGTCGACGAACGACGATTTGCACGTCAAGATCGCCATGGCCTCCACCAGAGTTTCCTCCGGCTTCGCCCCGCCAGCATAGTTCACCATCTTCGGTCCCGGCAGTATGCTCACTCAACCCTTCTCAAGATCAAGGTCGGTCGACGCCGCACCCTCGAGGGGATCGCGCCACACCTTCCTTACGCCTTACGGGTTTACTTCCACCCAATGACTCGCACACATGTCGACTTTGGTCCGTGTTTCAAGACGGGTCGAATGGGAGCTCACAGCC
>CM048844.1:73563589-73568589 GCA_026545765.1 Plantago major | reverse complement strand
GGCACCGGTCTAAACCTTATAACCCCATTAAAGGCACGCCGAGGTCTACACCTTACCGACCAAGTATATACCTTATAACCCCATACCCGACACTTGGACATGATCTCACTTGACACCAATTCTATACCTTACCGATCAAGTATAGACCTTATAACCCCATACCATGCAACTCGACATGATCTCCTGCACTTGGGCTTGCTCGACACTTTAGATCAAGCAAAATCCATCTTACCGATCAAGTATCGATTTTATAACCCCATGGTTGGCACACCTTAGGCAACCCCCAAAACGACTCATTCCCTTGAAACCTGTTTTCGCACATGAAAATCATGGTAGGAACCAAGAATTTTCAAAAGGTAACCCCAAAACTGATTCTCGCACGATATGGTGCACAAAGGGGATTCTCATGTCGGGATAAGGTATGTACCGACACATTCTCGTGCCGGCACCGAGCCCTCTCGACCTCTGGGTGCTAACTCCCGAGAGTTGCCCTCCCACTCATGATTCTCGCACGCAGATGTGCCCAGATGGCGCACAAAGGTGGGATTCTGCGTGCTGTGACAGGCCATGCTTGCACCCTGACATGTCTCTGCACGGATCCTGCCATGCTTGCACCCTCAACATGTCTCTGGCACGGATCCTGCCATGCTTGCACCCCTAACATGTCTCTGGCACGGATCCTGCCATGCTTGCACCCCGACATGTCTCTGGCACGGATCTCGCCATGCTTGCACTCTGACATGTCTCCTGCACGGATCCTGCCATGCTTGCACCCCGACATGTCTCGGCACGGATCCTGCCATGCTTGCACTCTTGACATGTCTCTGACACGGATCCTGCCATGCTTGCACTCGGACATGTCTCTCGACACGGATCTCGCCATGCTTGCACCCCGACATGTCTCTGGCACGGATCCTTGCCATGCTTGCACCCCGACATGTCTCCGGCACGGATCTCACATGCTTGCACCCCGGACATGTCTCGGGCACGGATCCTGCTATGCTTGCACCCTTGACATGTCTCGACACGGATCTCGCCATGCTTGCAAATTCAATACTTAGTTTTTTTCCATGCTTTCAATCGCCTCTCACCATTTTCGGCATTTTTCACGCTCACGCACATTTTGTTTTGGAAAAGAGACGGTCGAAAAAGTCCCAAAACCGCCAAATCGGTGGCTTATTGTCCATTTAAAATCGGCTCCGGAGGCCCGAAACTCATTGTGAGATTTTTATCACTCCCACACAAGAACGACGCCCCAAATCTATTGGTCAAACTCCCACGGTCATCCGGACAACGGATTTGTATGAATTCCCAAAAGTGCATACCGGTCTCACATTAAGAAGCACTTCGCTTACACCTTGCCGCACTTTGCCTTGGTCTCCCGCACTTGGGCTTGCCTTTGCCTTATTAACACTTGGTGAATCTCAAAGTTATACTACCGTGACTTAACTCCTTTTCGCTTGCTTAGATAGATAACCCCTGCTCCGATTTTTTAAGATGATCGAGGGATGGGATGGAGGGATGAATCGAGCGACAAAGGGCTGAATTCACGGATCGTGGCAAAGAAGGCCACTCGCGCCATAATACCCCGTCACAGATTTAAGTCGCCCGCAAGGATTCTACCCGCCGGTGGAATTGTGTTTCATATGCCAACGTGGCTCATCCACCACGATGGCTTAGCCAACGACATGTGCCCTCGGGGTCGAATGACCCCTACCTGGTCGGCAAACGGCGGCACACGATCGCTTCTAGCCCGGATTCGACTTAGAGGCGCTCACCATAATCCAACGATGGTAGCTTCACACATCGCTTTTCAACCAAGCGCCGATGACCAATTGTGCGAATCAACGTTCCTCTCGCATTTAGGTTGAATTACTATTGCGATACTATCATCAAGTAGGGTAAACTAACCTGCCTCACGACGGCCTAAACCCAAACCACGCTCCTCGTCAGGGTGAACAATCCAACACTTGGTGAATTTCGCTTCACAATGATAGGAAGAGCCGACATCAAGGATCAAAAGCAACGCCGCTTATGAACGCTATCGCCACAAGCCGCTTATCCCTGTGGTAACTTTTCCGACACCTCTAGCTTCAAATTCAAGGTCTAAAGGATCGTTAGGCCACGCTTTCACGGTTCAGATTCAGACCGGAAATCGTAATCAAACGAGCTTTTACCCTTCTGCTCCACACGAGATTTCTGCTCGCTGAGCTCATCTTAGGACACCAAGCTATCTTTAACAGATGTGCCGCCACCAAACTCCCCACCGACAATGTCTTCCGCTCGGATCGCCCGCCAAGCGAGCCTTGTCCAAAAAGAGGGCTCGCCTCATCCGATTCACGGAATAAGTAAAATAACGTTAAAAGTAGTGGTATTTCACTTTCGCTCCCACTTATCCTACACCTCTCAAGTCATTTCACAAAGTCGGACTAGAGTCAAGCTCAACAGGTCTTCTTTCCTCACGATTCTCGCCAAGCCTGCTCCTCGGCCGTGGTTTCACTGGATAGTAGATGTGACAGTGGGAATCTTAATCCATTCATGCGCGCTACTAATTAGATGACGAGGCATTTCGCTACCTTAAGAGAGTCATAGTTACTCCCGCCGCTTACCCGCCGCTTGGTTGAATTTCTTCACTTTGACATTCGTGAGCATCAAGCGTAAATCACATTGCGTTAGCATCCGCGAGGACCATCGCAATGCTTTGTTTTAATTAAACAATGGATTCCCTTGTCCGCATTTCGAGCTGGCTGCTCGACGCCCGGAGAAGGCTCCCAAGAAGCTATTCCCAGCCCGTCTCGCCAAAGATTGCGCGTAACCCGCCTCGCCATGGAAGCAGCCGAGCAATTCACGACAATGACGAAGTTCGGATCGGGACCCCCGTGCTCAGCCCTCGTGAGCCAATCCTTTTCCGGTTACGGATCCATTTTGCCGACTTCCCTTGCTTACATTGTTCCATCGACTGTAGGTCGCTCACCTTGGAGACCTGATGCGGTTATGAGTACGAACGGGCGCAACGGAACTCGGTCCTCCGGATTTTCAAGGGTCGCCGAGGGCGCACCGACACCACGCTGACGCAGCGGTGCTCTTCCAAATTACCGGACCCTACCTCCGATCGAGTCGATTCTGTGGTGGGCCGTTAAATGTAAAAGATAACTCTTCCCGAGGCCTCGCCGACGCCTCCCGGACTTTAACGCTGTTGCCAACCGTCAAGGCCCCGCTCAGAATTTTAACCCGATTCCTTTCGTGCACGCTACAGAACGCTTTCGTCGGGTTCCCCGACCCTTAGGATCGACTTCAACCCATGTGCAAGTGCCGCTCACATGGAACCTTTCCCCTTCGCCTTCAAAGTTCTCATTTGAATATTTGCTACTACCACCAAGATCCGCGACCGACGGCCGCCCGCCTGCTCACGCTTAAGGTTTTGCAATGACCGCCGCGCCTCCTACTCATCGGGCTCGCTCTTGCCCCGACGGTCAGATAGGTCACGCTTCAGCGCCATCCATTTTCGGGCTAGTTGATTCGGCAGTGAGTTGTTACACACTCCTTAGCGGATTTCGACTTCCATGACCACCGGCCCCGCTGCCTTAATCGACCAACACCCTTTGTGGGATCTAGGTTAGCGCAGAAGTTAGGCAATCAGAACCCGGCTTCCGGCTCATCCCGCATCGCCAGCCTCGCTACTCAAAAATGGCCCACTTGAGCTCTCGATTCCTTGGCGAGGTTCAACAAAGCAACCACGCCTGGCCCTACCTATTTAAAGTTTGAGAATAGGTCGAGGACGCTGCATCCCGATGCCTCTAATCATCGGGCTTTACCCGATAGAACTCGCACTCGAGCTCCAGCCCATCCCGAGGGAAACTTCGGAGGAACCAGCCTACTAGATGGTCTCGATTAGTCTTTCGCCCCTATACCCAAGTCGATTTAACGATTTGCATCGTCAAGATCGCCATGGCCTCCACCAGAGTTTCCTCCGGCTTCGCCCCGCCAGCATAGTTCACCATCTTCGGTCCCGGCAGTATGCTCACTCAACCCTTCTCAAGATCAAGGTCGGTCGACGCCGCACCTCGAGGGGATCGCGCCACACCTTCCTTACGCCTTACGGGTTTACTTCCACCCAATGACTCGCACACATGTCGACTCTTGGTCCGTGTTTCAAGACGGGTCGAATGGGGAGCTCACAGCCAACACCGGAGCATGCAGCTGTCAAGCACGCCAGAGGCGATGTCGTCCGCCACGATCGGGAGACGGCACTCCTGTGGCTTTTCTACGACCTCGGCTTTCGCCCACCCTAATCCAGGTTGGTCCGCACTCGAAGTCGATCGGCGGACCGGCTTTCACTGCTCCACATCCGACCGGGCGCACTGCCACCCCCATCCGCTTCCTCCCGACAATTTCAAGCACTCTTGACTCTTTTCAAAGTCCTTTTCATCTTTCCTCATGTACTTGTTCGCCATCGGTCTCGCCCATATTTAGCCTCGACGGAATTTACCGATTGGGGCTGCATTCCCAAACAACCCGACTCAACATTGCAGCGACAGGTCCGCACGACGGGGTTTCACCTCTCCGGCGCCTTTCCAGGGACTTGAGCCCGTCCGCCGCCGAGGACGCTTCTCCAGATTACAATCTGACGGCGTACGCCTGATTCTCAAGTTGGGCTATTCTGCTCGCCATTGCTACTAGGGGAATCTTGTAAGTTTTTCTCCACCGCTTATTGATATGCTTAAACTCAGCGGTAGTCCCGTCTGACCTGGTCGCGGTCAAGGCGCCAATAGCACCATTGTTTTGTAACGATGCCCAAGCATGCGACGGAGTGAAGCACAACGGCACCAATGATCTTTCAACCACCACCGGTTGTGACATCCGTCGATGAGGGATCCTTTTGGGCAAACCGAGCTAACGGATGCCATTATCCGCCTCGCACTAAATTGGTGTAGGGGCGACGCGATGCGTGACGCCTGTGCAGGCGTGTCTCACCAAGGCGCCGGGCGAACTTATGCTCA